>VXAD01009553.1:963994-1377833 GCA_013399195.1 Dicrurus megarhynchus
TGTTCAAACATATTTCCATGTTCAGTGTGAATATTTTCGGCATATATTTTTATGCCTTTCCTTGACCACGATTATGTACAAGAGGAAAAACTTCCCATGAATACTCAGAATTGTTTGATCAGTAAGACAACTACTTTACAAAATGTAAAAACCATTTGAACTGATTTTCTGTATTATGCTGACATTTGCAATTATAGTTCTTTTCATCAAGAGTCATGAATAAATTCTGAACCCAAGAAATTTGTAGAAAATATTTTTCATTTTATTTTGGACCTCTGAGAGATGAAAAAGTAGGAATCCACTTTTTTGGAATACTTCAGGAAAAGGAAAGTTAAACACAGTTGCTTAAGTGACATTGACAGGGAAGCAAAGCTTCAGCATTTTTTTACTTTGTTTTCCTAACAGTTAAAAACGATAGTTAAAATTTCAGAGGTTTGAATTGTTTGCAAAATGGAATTTTATTTTGGGAAAATACAAATAGCAGTCAGTCTGTTTCTTTGTCTTACAAGAGTATAGTATATTTAGATGAAGAGACACGTATTCATGGAGGGAGTTAAGTTCATGACTAATCCAAAATAAGTCAAAGAGTACATCATAAGCATCATGATAAGAAGCTTTCCACATTACTGAATGCACTTCCTTAGTGTTTTCTATGCATCAAGCTTCTCCTAATTTCCCTATTGATAACTCCAGTAGCATCTGAAACCACAACCTTCCTACATCCAAAGCAAAGGAAATTAATGTGAGGAGCAATGCTGCAACTTCCCCTGTCATTATTGTAATTCTTTCCCAACAATAAATTTTCACTTTGTTTAATTGTAAGCCGTGCTTCTCATTATTGTCTCAATTTTCTCAGCAAAGCATCTGGAGATAGTCATTAATGTTATTACTTTGGTAATAATTGTGTTAAATAACTGCAGAAAAGCAATAGCACATAACTACTTATTATTATAGTTCTGCTGCTATTACACTCCAGTGAAGATCGGGGCTGCAGTCTGCTATATAACAACATAAATGGACTTGACATTGTAAATACCCAGATGACAAAAGGGTTGCTGAAACTAAAAGAATCATGAATAGAGTGAGGATTTAATAAATATAAATTTTTTGTTCCTTTTTTATTTTATAAGTAGTTTGATATTCAATAATGCACACAGGGGGAAAAAAAAGCCAACTAGAAAAAGCATGACAAAAATAAAATTTAGAAAGTAACTAAAAAACGTGAGAGGAAAAAAAGGAGAAAAAAGTAGAAGTTTGGACAAAAAGGCTGTTCCAGATCATTGTTCAAGATTTAGAGTTAGTGCTGCATCAGAGCAAAAAACACTGTCTCATAACATCCTGGCAACTGCAGAAGCAATCTCTGCAGCTGCTGCTGCTGGTTGCACTCTCCAGCTGATTTCCATAAGAGCACCTTTCCCAAAAGATTAGGAAAACTGTTTTTCTGCCACGGAAAACAGGCTCACAATATTAAAATGCTTATCTCAACACTAACAACATCTTTTCAATATTAAGCCCTTGCAAAGCAAATCTAGCATGAAGTCTCACTTTTATTTATTCGTGGGGTGAATTTTTTTTTTTTTTTTGTGCAGGAAGACTCAGAAGAGTTTCACCTGAGCAGGGCCAAGGGACGAGAGGTCAGACAGGTGTGTGGCATTAAGGGACAAGTTTGAAGCGAGTTTGGAGCAAATGCAAGACAGAGGAGTGAGAGAGGGAGGGCGAGTAGCAGGTGCCAATCAGGGCTGACTGAGCACACCTGGAAGGGCAGCTCTCAGCAGAGCTTGGGAGATCCCTGAGTCACTTCTGGGGTTTAGTGACTTTCTTGGCTGGAAGAGGGAGTCTGAGCTACTGTGGAGAGCTTGGGTATTTTTTTTAGGTGAGGTCTGCTACATTCTGAAAACAAATGAAGCAAAGTAGTAGCCTTCCTCGGGAAAACAAGCAGATGACATAGTTACAGATCATCAATGTCCTGTGGAAACGGCTGCAAAATGGAGGAGAATCTCAGCTAGCAGAGAGAAAAAGAAAAAAGAGAAATTTAGAAAAGGAATTGGAAGATGTGTGCACCATATTCTGCTAACTGAAGAACTGTGAGAGTAGGTGTTTGTGACTAAGGGGGAAAAGAAAACCAAACCCTCAATAAGCCTTGATGCTCCTCCTATAAAGTCAGCAAAAACCACCAGGGCTACACACTTTGTGGCCTAGCAGAAGATGTCCTGTGAGCAGCAAGGTACTTCCAAGGTGTGGAGCAGAAGACCAAAGAGAACCTAGGTAATTCTGGAGCTAGGTAGGTGTGGGGCCTGGATGATAAATCCAAGTGCTTTATTAAACTTTGTATACAAATTCTGGACAATCTTAGAGGAAGGTTTGCATCCTCCCTTGTTTTACCCTGTGTCCCCCTACTAGTCCTGGCAGAGGGGGAGATAACTGCAGAAGATCTTGACAAAAAATATGCTAGCAAGTAAGGTATGCCAAGTACAAATAGCTTGGGACAGGAGCATTCTTAACACGTTCTTGGCTTTGTGCAGCCTGAGGCAGGTGATGGAGGTTTGCACTGAAGTGTTAGGTATGGCAAAGAGAAGAGGTCAGTGTGGGGAGGAAGGTGAGGTGCTCTTAAGTTGTCCTTTCTGCCATAGTGTAGTAACTGTGTGCAAGGCTATTCTGTTAAGCAAAAATTGTTTTGGGACTACAAAGTAACTGTAAATGAGAAGCAGCACAGGTAGATGTGCTGCTGGGGCAGTTACAGAAACTAAATTGTGCTGGGCTACTCTGTGCAGTATTCTTAAAATAATAAACATATCTGTGAATGAGTGATGTGAGGAGAGTTCTTCCCCAGCTGGGCAGCTCTATGGAACAGTTCCCTTCTCCCAGAGTAGCAAGCTCTGAGCCTTTATGAGCAGATGAAGCATGAGAAGCCTCACTGCTGCTGCTTGACTCTTCAATTACTATTCTTACCGTGCTTTCTTTTATTCTTGCACTGCATTAAGCTGTCCCCTGTAACATCCACCATTGTTTCCAGCTGAAACCTTATCTAGTCAATTTTTTCACTTGTTGCTTAACTCTTTCAAATTGTCTTACATTTTTTAACTTTTCATATATTTTGATGTCTTTCTCCTTGAGCACTTTCTCTTATCACTGTTCATTTCTCCTTCTGCCTCTCCCTCCAATTCCATCTGTGTAATTTTCTTTCTACTCCCAGTTTCCCACATCTCATCTTCTTGTCTTACCTCATTCTGTTCGTATTATATATCTCTCAATGAGCGTTTGTTAAGGTGAGAAGAAAAAGAATGACACACTTTACCAGTTCCCTTCGAAAGGTCTTCTAATTACTAGCAAACCAGTTGTACTTGCTGAAACAAATTACCAAACCATGTTTTCTCCTGTGACTCACTTGAAATTCACTTGCGTACAAAATGTTGAAGTTAGACTGGTTTATGACACAGTGAAGCCTAAGCAAAGAAATTTATTTTAAAGCTTGTAAGAAGCTAGTATTTTTAACAGGAGGTGGTGGTTTTGGTGGGCAGAATCTCCAGCTGCAGGTATTCATAGGGAAACTTCAGGATAGGCAGATGTCTCAGTCTGATATAAGTTACTTGGCCAACAATTATTTGCCTGGTGGGAGAAAGGCTGAAGGGGAAAAAACTGAGTGTGAATTAGAAAGCTAACTGTAAACAGGATTTTTTTTTAAAGGCAGCTTAAGTGACAAAATTAAATACCAATTCATAGTTATGTCTATGACTTTGGAAGTTATTAAAGACAACTGGTAGGCACAGAAAGCTGGGTCACACCAATTAGTCTTCCTAGAAGAAATCTTGTTTCAGAATCTTTAAAAAGAAAAATCAACTTTCCAAAGGCATAGGAACACTTTTGTAAATGTCAGATGAGAAGTAAAAGAGAAATTTCTTTATGTGTTCTTTTTTGATGCTTTTAAAAGATGAACTTTCTTCTTCTGGCTCCTGTTTTCCACTAATTATTGCTAACCATAACACTGCTTCTTGTAACCCTATTTTAAATGAGGCACTATAGATCAGTAACTTATACAGTAGAAACTTTTTTTTTTCAGAAGTATTATTTAATCATAAATACTTTAAAACTTTCTTTTAAGGTAGTGGTGGGCTGATTTTTTTAAAGAAGTGGGGGAAGGGGCAGGGCTACAGGGGTGGTTTCTGTGAGAAGCTACCAGAAGGTTCCCATGTATCTCATAGAGCCAATGCTAATCAGCTCCAAGATGGATCTGCTGAGAGAGGAGTGAGAATACAAGCAGCAAACAGCTGTGCAGACAGCAAGGTCAGTGCAGAAGGAGGGGCCGGAGGTGCTCCAGGGGCCAGAGCTGAGATTCCCCTGCAGGCTATGGTGAAGACCATGGTGAGGCAGCTGTGCCCCTGCAGGTCAAGGGTGGAGCAGAGATCCATTTATAGCCTGTGGTGGAACCCCCACCAGAGCAGGGGGATTCCTGAAGGAGTCTGTTACTCTGTGGGAAACCCATGCTGGAGCAGGCTCTTGGCAAACCTTTGGACCCATGGAGAGAACCCCCACTGGAGCAGGCTCCTGTCAGGACTTGTGACACTGTGGGGGATCTGTGTTGGACCCTTCTTCCTGAAGGACTGCACCCCATGGAAGAGACCTATGCTGGAGCAGTTCCTGAAGAACTGCAGCCTGTGGGGAGAATTGATGTTGGAGTAGTTAATGGGGGACTGTCTCCCATGGGAGGGAGCCCACAGTGGAGTGGGGGAATATATGAGGAGCCCTGCCCCTGAAGAGGAAGGAGTGAGAGAGACAATATGTGACCTTATCTCATCCCATGAGTCTTCCATTCTATTTTCTTTCTCCTGTCCATCTGAGGAGAGAAGTGATAGAGCAGCTTTGGTGGGCACCTGGCGTCCAGCCAGTGTCAACCCCACCACAGGCACTTTAATGGCTCCTTACTTTAGGGCTGAACAGGTTCTTTTCATTTACAGTCTTTGAAGTCTTGTCCTCTGAAGATTCTTTCTCCTTCTGGAAGTGGAGTATTGGTTAAAATGTTAAATCTCAGGAAAAACAAGCAATAAACTTCGTTGCACTGTAGTAACTCAGTAGCAGATGAATACACAGTAGATGTGGTTTAAGGGAGAGTGAGGGGGAAAAAGGGAAGGGGATGCAGTGTTTTGTGGTGTATTATGATATGTTTACTGGTAGAGGTGGCTTCAAGATTTTATTTTTACCACATTCTAAAAAAAAAAAAACCAACCAAAGACAAGCTGTCTCCCCTTCAAAATAGAACACCCCAACACAGGGTGATAATACTGATACCACTCAGTGGAAGGTAGTGTGGGTATGTCTGCTGCTGCTGGTCTCAGTTCCTGCATCTTGATGATTCTGTGCAGTGCAGCATGATAGGATTATATTGCATAATGATAATACATCTGCCTTAGTGATGTGATGGGTATGCAGTAATACAAGCTTTGTCCCTGAAGTGTAGGATTTGTTAGGTCAGGTACAGTTCCTCACTGAGATTTTTGTGCTAATATATGACTTGGGAGTCAATAACCTTCAGGACTGCACTTCTCTGCAGTTTGCTGTGTTGTATGAGGGATGCGCTTGCTGTATCAAGCCCTTTTCTAGATAATGGTTTGCTTCAAAAATTATGTTTTTCTGTCCAGTTTAGTTGGTTTTGTTTGTTCAGTTTTAGTTGTTCCCACTTACCATAGTGTATATTTTCAGAAATACGCAAGAAGTGCTTACCCAGTGATTTCAGATTCTTGCTGTCCCTGTCTTTGGGCTTTTGTGAATGAACTGTGACTGAGGGACTGTATTAAATGAGTAGATGTAAAATATGATTGAAGCACAAGGCTTGTATTGAGTCGGAAATAGAATGAAGTTTTCCTTTCAGTCTCCTCTCACATAAGAACGTACTGTTGCTGATATAAATGTGATAAATTGCCTATGAATAATAAAAAAGTTTCACCTCTTATTGATTTCACCATATAAAAACTGATTTCTATAGAACACGTTTGATGACTCTTATGTGCTTTTATTACTGCTTTTTACATATAGTTCATCCTTAAATGTTCCTTAAAGAAGTATTTTATTCTGCTTTTGTTCTTAAGTGTGCTCATACAATTGTTGTGGAAAGGGATCTCCCAAGAGTATTAAATATCTCTTCAGACTAAATGTGAATTAATATACCATTAATTAACAACTTTGAATTGATGTGAATGTCCTTATGCTTATTCTGCGTGATTTTGTGTGTATGTTTTTGTAGCCACAAGTTATGCCTACATGTTCAATAGGTTGCTGGTCGAAAGGTACCAGGCTAGCAAGCTCCTGCCATGAGCAGACATGAAGAAAGGAACTGATTATTCTGTGGTTAATTCTTGTCTTTTACAGTGTGTTTCAAACCTGTCAGAACAGAATGCTGTGTGCACTTTGGTATCTCGATCCCTGTCAGCCGTTTAAAATTACCAGTCACTGGCAGACACTTCTTCCTCCTCCAATTCCTCTGGTGCTGGCTCTGCATAGGGCAGGGAGGTGAAATGGAGGGGGTTTGTAGCACATTTAAGCTAAAGTGGAAGGTGTACTTGGTTGGCAGTTAGGATGTTTCTCAATGTGCTTACTTGCTGTAGTTTGAAGATTTACATCTTCCCTGGGTGAGAAATTCTTGCTGTTCATGTGATTGTTGTGGGATTAGTTCAATTCCAAGCCTGTTAAGATAAAATGAGAATACTTTTTAATTAGATTCCAAATGGCCAAATTAGTTAAAAGGCTTATAAAATGTAAAAATCAATAAATAGTTTTGGTATGGTCAGGATAAGGTTATTTTGAAAATTCCCTCTCTTGTCTCCAGGAGTCCACCTTTCCTTTGTCAGCAAGGGACAGTGAGGATTTTCAACCAATTTCCCTCTTTCCTGCCCAAATCTCATAGGTGTGTTCAGTCTTTTCACTTCAATTTCTTTATGTTGGTTTCTATCCTGGAAATAGTCTGGCCATTTAATTAGAATAAACATTGCTTCAGTCTCTTACAAATCTGTGTATTATCTGTTAGAACAATGCATCATCTCCATTTTTCTTGCCAGTAAATAGCTACGTGTTGCAGGTCTTGGGTTGCACTCTGCATTCCACGTTATGTGGTATGTGAGCAATTTGTGATAGAATGGTTCAAAAAGAATAAAATATAGCTCATTACTGACTGGATATGCTAATAATTAATGGCTGATACCTGATGTCTTCTTTCTTCTAAGCAGACAGACTTTCAGTAGTCACAGTTCTCTGTTGCACAGGTTCCATTGTCATTAGTTGTGAAAAGCAATTATCTTGGAGGACATGGGTTTTAAAAATGAGAGTAAATTCTTACAGTTCAGTCTATAATGTCCCATAGTTTGGTTTGCTTTCTTTACTCCATGAAACGTTATTTTGGAGGAAAGGCATCTTTTTTTTTTTTTCCTTTGAAGGTGGTTTGTGTTGTTTTTTCTCTTTTTTTTAATTGCTAGTGAGTTACAATGATCAAATGTACAGATTTGTTGCACTGTAAGATGTGTACAGTTTAGATTTTTACATAAAAAAGATCACATTCTTTCTCTGAACTTAATCCTTAAGTGCAAAATCAAATATTTATTTTTTGGTTATGCTTCTGCCTTGCCTTCCACCTGCCTAAAAAGAGAAATACCCATCCACGTCTGCTTATTTAATTTAAAAAACAAGAAAAAGGAGTAAAACACCTAAGGAACAAAATATGCTGATTACTATATTTTTTCTTTAAACAGAAAGATCTATATAATTTATGAAAAATTATTTTAAAAGTGAAGTAAAGAGAGCATTTCTGATTTAAAAGATTTTGATCACATGTCCTCAACCTATCAACAAACTTTTTGATGAGTTTACCATTCTGTTTGGTTTTGGTTTGGTTTTTTTTTTTCTGTAAAGGGCAAAGGAAAAATGTAGTATTTACAGTTAGTATTGTGGAGAAATAGCAATTATTGCATGGTAAAAAAGAAATTAATTTACAGCCATGTGATCTACCTATCTTTTAAACATAGCGGCTTAGAATATTTAGCTTACAATAAGTGATCTAGGGGTTTTTACCCTCCAGTGTATTTGGAAATTATGTAAGTTATATTGATCATTATATAAGCCCTTAAATGTAATGGGAAAAAAGCTAATTTTATCTGCAATTCCAAGGTCTATGTGTAGATCCTGATGTTTACTCCATTTTTTAGCTAAGCTTAGTTTGGTCCCTCTGCTTGCTTAATGATTAGTTCACTGACCTACGTGTATAACTGAATTCGTGCCTCTGGTCAGTAATGTTAAGATTGTCTTTAAAATCAATTCGCACTACAATTAATAATGCCCTTGGTGTGGAACAATTTTTTTCTATGAGGGGGGAAAAGAGGAGTCCAGATGTGGTCTCAGAGCAATTGGTGGTGGGGTTTTCTTTTATATGTATATATACACACAAACACACACACATCTCTATCTATCTATGTATCTATATATATATCTTCAGAGGTACAGACAAATGGTCTTTGATAGCCACGGTGAGAAAACCACAACTTCCATATCTTAATCAAAGGGTTTGGAAGGGGAAAGAAGGCAAACTGGAAATGTGCTAGTGCTATTAATTTTGCAAAGAGTAAGCAATGGTGAATTACAGGTTAAGAGTTGTGGGGTTTTGGGCTTTATTTTTACAGCTCTGCACTGAAGTTTCACTCTTGGGCAGAGTTTTGTTACATAATAACAAAATGGCCCATGTGATTATCTGAACTGAACACCTTGAGTGGCTGCCACATGATGAAGTCCTAATACTGAGACTGAATTCAAGCTTACCTTTGAGAAAAATCCTGATTAATTGCCATTCATGGGTGATGGTCTTCTAGTCCTTGTGTGAAATTTTGGGTTACTTTAAAAATTGTCTATTCTTTTTACTAGACTGTGAGGGAAAGCACTACTGAGTAATATTGGAAAAAACAAAGTATGATGTGACTTGTTACATGTAAAGTGTTTTTCAGTCTGTAAAAAAAATAAGACTTCATGTCTTCTGTTTAAGAAGATTACTTTTGCATAATATTAACATTTAAAATAGACAAAACGTGCTTTCACTTTGGAATTTGTTTCTAGCTTTTCGTGTAGTGAAACATATATTAAAAGAAAATAGAAGGGTTTTATTTAACTGCTTTATTGCTGAGCAATTTATGACTTTTATTTAATCTTATCATGCAACTTTCCTGACACTTGTCCAAAGCTCTGCTGCTCTAAACATGGTTGCTGTCTTCTATCCAAAGATCTCCTGATATAATTTACTTTTTCCCCATTTTGGTCTGGAGGCCACATTAAATGGAACCTGCAGTTCTATCTTAATTACTTTATTGATAAACCTGCAAATAAGGTTTCTGTTGGAGGATATCTGTGTCTCAGCTTTAGTACTGAATTTTAGCTTTTATGTTATACAAAGTATGTAAAATGCTGGTAGGGTTTAAAACAAAACATAATTCTACTTAAAGAATCATAGAATTTGTCTATGGAGAAGAGGGAAATGGAACAGTACTTGAAATGAAGATGTTTTTATGGGTGCAAATGCCCATTTATTTTGAAAGATTATTATAATCTGAAGTGACAACTTTTTATCTTTATATTGCTTCTACAGTTGTAGGATCTCAATAGCTAAGGGCACATGGACATGTTTTATTTCATTCTACTGTAGCATGTAAGGAGTCACATTAAGAATTCAGAGATAACTTCTAATTTAGAAAGCATCTGTGGACTTAACTACTTCCATGACTCCTAAAGACCTGACATTGTCAATATGTAATACAATTGATGTTATTTGTTATTTCATTTACTAGAAATTGGTATTTCTATGTATGGATGGGAAAATACAAGTAGGATTACCTGCAAGATTGAACAAATCATGAAAAATGCTTTTTGATTTGGTTTTCTGTTTATTTCTTCCTGCTGTTGCAAACCCCTTTTTTTGGTAAAAATTAGAATATACCAATGGTTTTTATGCTATTTAATCCCTAGCTGTAGCTGATATATAAGCATGAGCATTGGCAATGTGATCAGATTTACATTTTTCTCAGATCTGATACACTTGATAAGTCCAGTGGAATAAGGGATAAACTGGAGATACCATTATCTCAGTTTCAATGTATTAAAAAGTCAGCAGAATTATATCTAATGGATGTCTTTAGTATCTGGTACTATTTAATTTGCCAGTTATAAGTGAATGTGTACATATTTTAATAATTTGTGTCTACTGCTGGAGTATTACAATGTATTAGAGCTTATTTTTCATTCCATTAGGTTTTTGTTTGTGTATGTTCTGAATTTTTTTTTCTATGGTCCCAAGGCAGAATTTGTTACTTATTCTGTGACAGTGTCTCTATAAAGACATAAATTCCACTTGTCCTGCGTCTGTGATTCTAAATTCATGTGGAGAGGGGAGAGGGGAGAGACATAGACCTTATTGTGGGTATCTTTCTTACTTATAGCGTGAAAAGATTCTTATTAGCTTTTGCAACTCAAAGTTTATTCTATATTAAATTAATGTATTTATGTTGTTTTGACTTCTTAACAGGCAATAACTTGGAACTAAAGCTTCATGCTTTCGTTGAGAACATAGATTCTACTGCCAGGAAATAACAGTAAGTGCTTAGGTGTTATAATTTCTTTTTAATGAAGAAGTTTTCTTTTTAAGTCTTTGATGTTTACTTTAAATATGTTCTGGGAAGCCATTATGACCACCCACTATATAGCCAGTGCTGAAATATGCAAGTAGGTTCTCTCAGTGGATCAGATTGCTTTTGCTCAGAATATTTTTATTTATCTTTCACATGAAGGAAAACCGAATTGGAGTAAAGGCCTCTGTTTCAGTTGGCTGTAGTTCCCAGTGTTTTCATTGAATGGGCATAAGTCTGTTTATGAAACAATGTTTTGGAGTTATTAAAATTATTAGAAACTGAAGTGGAAGAATTACTTTACCTTTAAAGAGGGTTTTACTGTATTTTAATGGATAACAGGTGACCACAAAAGCAGAAAATTAATATGTTAGATGGAGAATGAGTCAGTGTTCTGAAAGATTGAACCAAGGTACAAAAATAGTTCGCGATAAGCTATTCATAAGTTATTGCTTTGGGTTTTTGCAGCCAGGGTTAAAAATAAGTGGCTGTATGCCATCAACAATAATTTAAAAAAGGACTTCATTGTCTTTCATAAAGACAAGGCTCTTCTTAACAGCTTTTAACAGTCTCCACGCAAAATAATGCAATGTGAAATTGCTGTGTCTTTTGTAAATGAATTTTAAACACACACCTATTGTAAGATTGAATATAAAAGTAAATTCATATCAGTTGCTGTGTTTATTACCAAGGGATTGATTTAGGAAGGTTATATCTTTTATTAGCTTCCAGCTCGCCTTCAGTTTTCATTAGCGTTTGACTAAGGAGTGTTGGAGGGAGACAGGCAGTCTTGCACTCAGCAGCAGAGTGTGATGCTGCTAGAGGGCTTTTCTGACCTCAGGACATCGTAGCTTGGGGCAATGTCTGATCAAGATCAGAAGAGTAAGCCCTGTAGTATTTGGAGGGGTCTGTAACAATCAGTGTTGCTACAAAGCTGCATTAAGACTAGTTTTGGTTGTTTGTTTTTGAACGTAGTATTAAGTCCCTACCTCTTTTTCCTAAATTCATCTCTGCCTGTGAGTTATCAAGAACAATTATTCTAATCTTCCACCTCTACAAGCTGCAGTACAATGAACTGAGATCTAATTAAATCTTTTAAGACATATACTGAGTATTCTTAAATCCACACGCCTCCAGTAATTTTGGTGTATATACAAGTTGACACAGACGTTGGAGCATTTTTTCACTATCTTTTAAGTAAAGGGGCAGAGTTGGTGATCTTGAAGGGAGAATCAGCTTTAATTTGCAATATGAAGATCTTGGGCAGGGTAGGATGATGCAGTTTTAGGAAACGTTTTATAACCTTTGCTTGGTCAATTTCTTTTTATAAGGCTTGTTTTTTAAAGCTTTTCATTTACTGCTAGTGGTCTGTTACACTTGAAAGCAGCAGAGTACTTTTGAAGGATTTTGTATAAATATTTACATAAATGCAAACTGCATCTCTCCTGATCATCATAAAATTGTTTAAACTTCTTCCTGATGACAGTCTGCTCTCTGTGGGGGAAAATGGTTGCTCTGCATCAAATGATACTATGTTTTGAAATATGCAGAGGGTTCTCAGGTTTGGGGTTTTTGTTTTTTGGTTTGTTTGTTTTTTTTTTTTTTTTTTTATTTTCCGCGGTTGACATGAGACTGAGGGTGGAGGAACAGCTGTGTGTCTTCCAAAGAAAACTTGGGATTTGATTTCTAGAGAAGTTAATAGGAAGAATTGGGCTTTCATTTTAAAGCTGTGTGGTAAATTGTTTCATTTTGTTGTTGGGGTTTTCTTTCCTTGATATCTTCTTTTATTTTTAACTGGTCAATCTATTTGTCCCCACATGCTGTGATGATATTGAGCCAACACATATCATCTGCTTCTCAACTAAGCAGTGAAGAAATGTCAAAGGTAATGTCAGCTAGAAGTAGAGATGATATTTTGTTCCAACAGAGGGGCAAATGAATTTTAAAGGTTCACAGTAGTTGCTTAAGAGACAGTATTTAATCTTCCAAAGACAGATCTAATTTCTGCTTATTCACTTGCATTCTGTCAATTGGATAAAAAGGGAAGTTCCATTGCTATTCTGAATATAGTACTGAAATGTTGGTTTTACTACTAGTAAAGAATTAATTAAAAAAAAAATCCTGTGATGCATTAATATTTTCGGTGGCTTTTCAGGAGTATATTCTAGTATTTAACACTTAGTCCAAAATAATAAATAGAGAATAAATAGTGAAGCTATTCTGTCAACTTCTTTCACCAATTCTGATTACATCTAGAAGCCCATGTGTACTTTATCCTGAAAGCTCAGCTATTCTAACACATGTTGTTTAAAAAGCCCTTTTGAGAATTGCTCCACTGATTAGGGGTAACTTTTTTTTTGTTTTCTGTGTTCAGCTGTATTTCTTGCCTTTGTGGAAATACCCTATGGCTTGAAGGAGATAAAGAACAGCAGGGAGCCCGTTAACTGGACATCTCTATAGATGACTGTTCTTGTGCACACTCATTGTTTCACTGGAGTAGGCTTATTATTAGACAGGATATTGCATTTAAAATATATTGCACAAGACTGTAAATAGTTGGTTTTGACTGAATTAGTAGCCCTATATTTAAATATTAAGGGAAAGCAATAAACTATACTGTAATCAAAGTCTCTAATAATCAGTGGGTTTAGATGCCTTCTTGGAAGTTTGATCAGTAAAAGACCTAAAAAAAAAGAAAAAAATTAATAAGAAAAATTACATATTCCCTGGAAAGGGAAACATTGAAGTTCAGAATTTGGATAGAAACATAATTGAAAAGGATTCAATTTATCATTACTGCAATATGTTAGTAAAATTATTTAAATAGGTTTTTTTATTTCATCTTGCATCTTCTGTGTTTTGAAGTTATGTCCATTCTGATAATTCTAATAGCAGGTATTACTTCCCTTTTTTTCTTTTTTCCTTTTTTTTTTTTTCTTTTTTTTTCTTTTTTCCTCTTTTTTTTTAATATATATCCACTTCTCAGTTCTGTTTGTGAAGGTTTGGTTTTTTCTTTGGTTTGCTCATCCTGGGTCAGAGGGTGGGGAAATAACTTTTGTGTATTTTTTTTTTTTTTTTTAAGTACTGATTTGGTTACCAATAAGAAGTTACAAAGATTATTTCAAGGATGAAGAGCTGCTAATGTGAAAGTCATAGTGTTGACATGAATGTGCTTCTTTACGTCTGTAAAACATTAGGAAACTAAATAATCCATTAGATAGATGTTTTTAGATTGCTTTTTCCTTCTGTCTTCCAGAGTAACCCATGTATTGTGCCTGTACAGCTCAAAAGCCTGTTGACACAGGTAGACCCAGAGTGCAGAAACCTGAGTCATAATTAGAATGCTGCTATATTTAAATAAAACCCTCCTAAATTACAGTAAATTAGGTAATTTTTGAGACCACTATTTTGTTTTACTTTCAGATATAAAGTAATTGGTGTACTCTAATTCATAAAGATGAGACTTTTGTAAAGCAGTAACTGAAAAAGAGTCTGTCATGCTACTCAACCAGATGAGCTTTGAGATAAGTGCATGATGCTTGTGGATTTGGTGAGTTTAGCCTTTTTTGCATAAAGAAGCTTTGTTAGCACATAATCAAAATGATGACTGTCTGGGAAACATGTTTTCAAGGGTTACTCCCACAAATGAGTCATAAGTAAAAGCTCTTCCACTAGCACAGAACACATTAAGCTGGAAGAACAAACAAAAAGCTTGTTGGTAGATCAAAGAAAATGCAAGCATAAAAGATACTCTTAGAAGATCAGTTGGTCTAAATATCAGAATTGTAGTAATATCTTTCTGTCTTTTTCTCCTCTGGTTTATCACTTTCATGTATACCTTGATTATTTTAGCTGCTGGCATGGTTTCCTTCAAAAAGCTGTTCATTTGCTGCAGCTTTAATGGGATAGAGAGCAAAGTGTTAGCAGTCTTAGGAGAACTGAGTTCATGTTCTAATGGGAATAAAATTTTTAGCCAGTTCTCTTGTACTTTGTTCAGCTAACTCTAGAAAAGTAAATCAAACATTGAGGACTGCATCTGGCATGTATGAAACATACTTGTGTGTACCTATCTGTCTATCGAGAGATAGATATGGCATATGATAGCTGTTGAAAGTGAGATAATAGCTTCCTGTCTACTGACAGTATATTTTTACAGATCATTGTACTCTTGTATGATTGCTGAGTTAAAATATTTCAGGTGTAGGTGCTCCTAGATTACATAGTGACCATCTACGGCCTGAAGACTGAATCAAAATTATGGACCATTCTTTCTCTCTGACTTTTCTTCTTTGCTTTAGAACTAAACTTCTTTCAAGTAGGCAGGGAGTGAATGAGATGAATTTTCCTGGCAGCTCATTCTTCTGTAAGCCTTTTTCACTTTTCATTTGACTGAAAGTAGGTCCTCTCCACAAGCAAAATAGTCCACCAAGCAAACGCTTCTGTATCTTTTGATGTTCTACTGATACACGTTTAACTAGTGATGCAGTTGCTTGCCACATGTGATGTGGGCTGGGTTCCAGCCCCTTAGGGACAAATGCTCTGTGTAAGAGGACAATTTACCCTGTAAGTAAACAAATAAGCTTTGGTTATTACAGCTGCCCTGCCAGTCACATAAGAGATGAAAATTCAGGCTTGAAGTTTAAATGTGCCTCTGAGGGTCTCTGTGTCTAGGTCTTGGCTGAAGCTGAGCAGTCAGTCACTCTACTAACAAGGGAACAGTTTCTTAGTTAAGGAAAATGTTATGTTCTGTCACAGGGAAATCTGTGTCAAATAGACTGAAGTGAAATATAATAATTTGGCTTTTTATCTTCAAATAAGATGGAATTAAGCTACTAAAGAGCTTATATATAGCAATAAAAGAAATCTTGATCGGTGACTTAGGATTACATTAGAGATACAGCAGGAGGAAAATGCACTGGTCACTGAATAAGGTATGTAAATAATAATGAAGTCGCATTTGAATGTTTTTACTCATGGCTTTATATATAAAAGCAATTTGCTATTACAAATGAACTCATTCTGGTTTTGCATAAAATATCTTCCCCTTGTCATGGAAAGGAAGACTGGAATATATAAATTATTGGAAATTTTCAAAAGACATTGTTTTGGGAAGGGCTACATATTGTACTAACGAAGTCAGTGCTGGCTGCAAAATTGAATGGGACACAAATGTGCAGCACTCATAATATTAGCTATAAAATTTGAAATTAATATCAGTTTCTGCTTCCATTACCATGTGCTGATTAGCATAAAAGAAACTTTGCCCTAAGAGCTGTGAGGTAATTAACACGACATTCAAACCCAAAAAACATTTCCAAATCAGAAAAGGCTCTAAATGAAAATGACTGCTGGGAAAGCACTGAGGCAAGAATGATATATATTTTCTGATATCTACTTCCCAGGCATCTACGTTAGGCCAAATTGCAGGGAGGGGGAGAGGATAATTTGCTGGGAAAGGCAGACCTCTGATTCACTGCACATGGCTATTAACACAGGAAAAAAAATTAAAAAACATTATTTCAGATTGCTGTAGTAAAAATGCGTATAAAATACTGCTTCCCTTCTGGAAGCCTGTTGTTATAGAGTGACAATTTTGGGAATCATGCTACAGTGTGTTTGTTGTCATTTCTAATCCTCAGCCATTAGCCAGAATATTGAGTTAGATTATGAGATTTTGATCTCTTCAAATCATCTGACTGTGCTTTCCCTAAAGCATCCCAATAGCTGTATGCAAAACAGCCTACAATTTTTCAGCCTTTTTCAGAGTGGGGAATATTTTTGTGACTTTAATCTGGTGAAGTGCACTTTACCTTTAGCATGTATCAAATGGATGGAGAAATGTATGAAGTCAGGGGATCAGAAAAGATACTTGGCCTGATGTTGTGTAATACAAAGCATGAGATGCAAAGTACAAAGCAGCGTCATTGCCTGCACTTGGTCTGCACCGAGGTCCTTAACTTCACTAGGAAGCACAAGTAGTCACTAGCTACTGATTCATTGATTGATTGATTTGGAAAACTAGCCCAATAGCTAGACTTTTTAGAAACTGTTTGTAACTTTCTCCAGTGTTAGTAACAGGAAGCACTGTTCATGAAGCCTTCAGGTGTGGGGGACTTCCTGCTTCATAGTAAGTAGTTATAAAGGTACTCTCAGCAAATATCCAACATGCGGTTCCAATGATTAGTATTAAATTCACATTTCAAAATAAATCAGTATAATGCTGCATCAGCATTTCAAAGTGTCCTCATGATTACTAATGCCACAGAGGGGAGAATAAAGTTTGGAGAAGGTAATTAGAATGACCTTGCATTACCGAGCTGGTGAGTGGTACTGGATTTTGTCCACAAGTAATGGAGTTTTTCATAAGATGCTGCTTATCAACAGCTTGTGTGTGCAGATATCAGTGAAAGTTAATGTGAATACCTACACGTGGAGGTAAATTGCAAACCACGTATGCCTTACATTTTCCAAAAGCATTACAGTTTAAGCTGAGCTAGTTTAGGATTTTTTTTTTTGTTATTAACTTAAAGTTTTTAGCAAACTAAAAATTATTTCTAGAACATTTCTTAATTACTGGCATGTTTTTATATTGACAGTGGTTTGCATCAGGCAGTCTGCCTTCTCTAACAGTTAATGCAGTGTTTGGGGCTACACTGCAGCAGTATGTGTTTAGTTAAATAGTGGTTTATAATTTACCTGAAAATTTGTTCAGAGGCTACACTAGATACTAATTGTCTTTAAAATACTTTATTTATTAATACACATAACCTCCAAATGCTTGTTTCTTTGCAATTTGGTTTTAGAGCTAAGAGTTGTGCCTTAAGACAAATATTAGAAAAGTAGAATACAGAATGCTGACAGTCTTCTGAAACAGATGCAGAGGAACAGCTGGTTTTGCTGAGCATCAAGTTGTGTTTTCTTTTTCCAGTATTTCTGCCACTGACCCTTAGTGTAATTATGGTAAACAAGGCTGAACTCACTGTAAGATGGTCTACTTAGAATAAGCTGACTTGTCTTTTAGCAGGCTTGGAACACACATCTTTAACTTTTGCAACTACATAATTACTGCATCAACTGTGGAAGTGAGAGATCAGCAATGCAATGCCTATTATATGCGTTTATGGTACAGTTGTTTATATTCACGAGCTTTCAATATTTTGTATGTTAACTAATAAGCTCTTTCTGAGGTGAAGGAGATCCGTGTATACCAAATAACTTAAAAATACTATACCAGTGGAAAAACTAACAAACTCCCAATGCCAAACAACAGGAGTTATCAAGAGCATAAAGCTACCTCAGCTTCAGGGAGGGAAAATCTAATTGTCAAGTAGAGGGGAAAAGGTCTCAGGAGACAAAGATGTTGCTAAAGGTAGGATTTTCACCCCAAGTATATTGAATTCTATGGAGTATTATTGTAAAAAGATGATAACCGAGTCACTGTTAACTGTTTCCGTGCTTATCAAATCATTAAACTGGAAAGAATTCCTTTACAAAGGATTTCTTTGCTGTCTGAGGATGACAATCCACATTACATTGATGTAATGTCCAAGTTTAACCAAGCTCCACTGATGCAATTAAATACCAAAAATTTACTTTAGTTTCTTTGCATAACAAGCTAAGCTAAATAAGAAGCCTACTGAAATATGAGGTCCCTGTCACAGAGTGATTTCATCCTGTGCTAGTACAGTTTGCAGGGAAGGGCAAAGATTAACAAACAGCTAGATTTTCTTTAGCAAATATTGAGAAAATGTCTCATTTTGACAGTCTTTTGATTTTATGCTGAATGAAATGTTAACTTGAAATTTAGCATCCAGTTTAAAAGATTTAAAGGTGTACTGGAAAAAAAGATCCCAAACAAACATACCCCTCATACTGTAGAACTAAATGAGTCACTTTCAGATAAAGTGAAAAGTAATATGTGGGTATTTGGTATTTGAGCTCTTACAAGCTCCATTACACATCCACTGGAGTTATCTTTGTTTCATCTGTCTTACTGGTCAATGGGTGTACTAAACAGGAGAATTTATCATTTGTACATCTCTAATCTAAAATTTATTTATGAGAAGAGTGATATTTACAATACAGAAAACGAAGGCCTTTTTTCAAAGTTGTCAAGAAAATATTGTGAATGTGTTTTTGACACTTAAAGTGGGCATGTCTAGGCTTCCAAGTGATGTGTAGAAAAATCTGTTTCTTGGTCCTTATGTTAAACAAGGTGGCATGGTTTGGCAGGGCAGTGCCTTTATACAGATCAAGATCATCTCAAGATGATACTAGTAGCATCTGAAGGGGAGCCACTCCTGTTAGCAGCTATCATCTCTTAACAGTGAATTGTCATCATTTTCATATTTATTCTTTTATCTGGTGTAGTCCAGTACTAGTTATAGCACCAGCTTACATGATCAGGGAGGCTCAACCAGCAAAATTGTGTGTAAATGGCTTCAACTGTGACTGGAACCCCAGTTGAAATGTTCCTGGGTCTGTCTCCCTGCTTCCAGATTTGTTGTATTGTGCACTACAAAAACACTAGATTCAGACTTATGTAAAGTCTAGTGGATTAATTCAGAGATTTGTGATGAAAGAAATGTCAGCATTTAAATAAGCTTGATTTAATTAGTTAGGTTTCTGTAGAAGACATGCACAAAGGGGATAATTCCCTAAAACAACAAATTTATTTTTTCTTCCATGCATATAGACTTCTAGTTTACTCAAAACTGATAAACTACAGAAGTTATTTGTTTCTATTATCTATATGTAGCTTTTCCTTAAAGTTGAGTTGGTAGCAAAATAGTGACTGAAACTTGAATCGAGTTTCTTTAAAATAATTTCAAATATCCAGGCTGCCTGGGGTTCTAGTGCCTGAAGGAAACTATAATAGGATATATGGGTATTATTCAGTGGGAGGCAAGTTGCAAAATCAGATACCTGTACCTGTAACAAAAGAGAGAAATGTTTTAACCTTTTATACTGTAAGGCAAGTATTACAAAGATTATTAGTAGAGATACAACATAAATTTCTTCCGGATGTTATGTGCTTTAAATATTTTTTTAAAATTATATTTTCTTCTAGATTACTAATCTGTTTAAATTAGTCTTTCCCTCTAAAATCAGGAAAACACTTTTCTTGATATTTGAGTTTGAAAAATCATCTGTATTCTGTGCTTGTGCACTTCCATGTTCATTACACAAGATTAAATAAGTGCATCCTTTTGTAATATTGTTTGACACATTCAAGGATTTTCAACAATCATTTCACTCCACTATACTTTGAAGCATGTCTTGCAATGTAGCATATTCAAAAAGGCATGAGAAGAAATGTTTTCCAGAACAATTCAAAACTACATTTAGATGAGAAAACTAAGTGGTATAATATAGTGCAGTGTTGCTTCTCTTGGGAGTAGAGTTTTTTTCTGTATCAGTTGAAGTATTCTGGGAATCTAAGGTTAACTATATACACCAGTAGAAATGATTCAAGGAGCAATGAGGTACGTGTTCATAAATAATTGCTGTCACAGTTTTAAATTATTTCACAAAAATTCCCCAAGGAGCTGTATTGCTTTTCATAGTTCTAATGTTGAAATGATCCTTTCTATGGAAAGATTTATAAGCATAGATAAATTAGACTTCTTTCTACTTCTGGCTTGTTTCACATACAAGATTTCAACTTTTTTTTTTATCGTCTCAAAAGATTCCAAGCTTGCATGACAAAAATAAAAAAAAAAAGTATTAGAATTTACTATTTTCTGTAGTATCTTAGTTTTCTCTTTCTTGCTTTCATTCTCTCTTCTTTTTTATGTGCAGTAAAGTCTAGAAAAATGTGATCTATAGGTGGATGAGTAGGGGAAGTGCTAATTCTAGGATTCTGCAACTTCCTTCTGAAGGCTATAAAGGATACAAAAGGAACTGGCAACAAAAACTCCCCATGAACTGAAAAAGCATTGTATCAGAACAATTTCACAGAAGAATCTATGTAAAGAATCATAGCTCTTCTAGCAGAGACTGGCTTTCTCTTCCAACAAATCAACTGTCTTCTCTGGCCACAGCTGTCTCATGGCTAGAGATGGCTATGGCAGTGTTGCAGCCTGATCAGTATGAAAAGGAGAAAAAATAATCATAGAGTATTATTCAGCATCTCTCACTGTGTAGCAGCTCTACCACTGATCTTCCATCCTTCACAGTTCATAAGTCACTAAAGTCTTTGGTTTCTCCAATTCACTTTTTTACTCCTGAGGGCATTTCAGGCTATACTACTGCAGATTGCCACTTGGGGTGTATTACTCCAAGACTTAAGCTGGATATCTTAACCCAGAGGTTTCCTCTTCCACTTAAATCTTTCAGCTATGCCGCAGCCCTGTTGCTTGAGAACCTCTGGGATTTACAGAAGGGTAGTCTTCCCTGCTACAGAAATTGCACAGAAAAAACACAGGATATGAAAAAATTCACTATTTCATATCCAGTGATTAAGATTTTCCGAGGTTCTCTCCTCTGACACCAAAGCAGACTCAACGTACTAGAAATCAATTATTACACAAGCTAGAACAGTTTTTGGAAATATATACAAAGCTTACAGGACTGTATTATATCTTAGAATTTGTGATGCTGTGGAAGCCAAGGTAAACTTGGGAATTCTCTTCACTGAAAGGCTCTCCTTATGTGATTCACTGAATATATGGTACAGACTTTCAGATTAATTTCTTAAAATTTAATTGGATTTTAAAACTGATTCCACTAAATTTGGCTAAAATATGTTTTGTGTTAAGCTTGTTAAAGTAAGAACAGGTAAGCAGGATCATGGAGATGTTACTAAATTCCAAGTATTCAAAGTGAGAACAATCAGCATGTAAATTATTGGGCTGTCATGTTAAATGAAGCTGAGTATTTTTAAGTGATTCACATGCAGATTGTTAAAAAAGACAAAGACTGCATTACCAAACATTAGAAGCTCAAGTTAGAGCTCATTACTTTTCAAAATTAAGGGAACAATAAGACCTAATTTTTGGAACTTAGCTGTGCAGAAAGTGTGTGAGGCTGATTCTATTTTTTTGATAATAGAAAAAGTTCTGTAGTAACATCTGTTAAAGAGCATTTTCATGCTTTTTATATATTCAATTGTCCATAATTTCATTAGTCATTAATCTACAGGAATAGAGTTCTTAATATTACTGCAATATGTAAAAGCATAAATTTTTGCAAAATAAAACCTGTAAGTACCTTGGTGATTGTTCTTTTTGATGAGGAACTAAATAGTTAATAACGCTGACAAGTCTTTAGGTATGTAGGTAAAATAGGCTCACTACATGGAGCTGAATGCAGTTCTTTCCATCTTAGAGCTATTGTGCCAGACTTTCTGAAGAGCAGCTCTTATATTTAAGGATTTTGTCAATGTGAAGACTGAGTCTAAAAATAAAGAATTTGAGTGAAGTGACACAAGCACAGAAAATATTTTAATATAGGAGGGTTGCTGATGATGTATACTCATTCATACAAGTTGCTTCAGACTTCTGCTAATAAGAGAGGTCATTTGCTAATAAGGGGTCATTTTTTTGCTGTAACAGTATAAAACTCTTTTCTTTACCACATATCATAAATGTGGGGTGGGGGGGAGGCAAGGAGAAGTCTTAATCAAATTGAAAAAGAGTAAGTTTAATTGAATTCATCTGAGGTTATGCTAAACAGAGGTCTGCCTCAAGCTCTGTGGTAATGAGTATTTCCACTTAATGTGGAGTTTATCTAGACATGCAACGTTATTCCTTAAAACTGTCATTCCTGTAACTGCTGGGATTGGTGTTTGCAGTATTTCAAATGCAGTTGTGTGAAGGCTCTTTCTTTTTCTTTTTTTTTTCTTTTCCCCAATTCTTCACTTTCCCTTGTCAAATATAATAAATATTGATTCACCTTAAGTATATAATAGTGATCTGGTTTTAGACACTTGGATCTGTATGTGCCGCTATGGATGCAGACACATGATAAAACCATAATAGTCTAATGAGCTGCAGCATTTATCCTGCTGTAGTAGGTTTTGTGGATGTGCCTGAGAGAGGTTTCTGCTGGACGGAAAAGTGAATTTCAGAATACATTGGTCAGAAATGTCTGACAAATTTTAACTAGCACAGTTCTTGTTATGCTGTGAAACTAATGGTGTTTGATTAGGTTCTTGTGCTTTGCTGTCAGTCTTGCTTTGGGCAAATCACTTCCACTCTGTTTGCCTCTGTAAAACACCTCAACTGTCTACTTGCTTTGAACTGTTAGTAAGTTTGAGTCAATACAAGGTTTTCTCTGAAGCTTCAACCTCTCCTGGAGTTGGTTATGAAACTGCCTTTTCCCTACTTTGTTATATGCAACCTGCTCTTTTAAGGAGATTGGAGATATTCCCAAGAGTGTTGCTTGTCAAAAGTACTGCAAGGCAGTACCTGAATTCAACCTGCAGTTCTCAAAACGCGAGGAAGGGTTCTTTTGAATACACTGGCCATAGCAAGCAGGGACTTGGCCTCAGGGGGAATTATTATTCCGGGAGCTTGCATGGTGTTAGTATCACAGGGGATACTAGTAATTGCTGACAAAGTAAATGTGATTTTGGGGATTTTTGGCCACCAGAACAGAGTATTAGTATCAACTAACAGGAGCAAATTAAATGGGAGCCTATAAGTGTGTGTAGGAAAAAAATGGTCAGATTCCAAATTGGGATCATGTCCAAAAATTTTTTTTCATGTGGATAATTTATTGTATTAGGAAATTGCTTTTATTTTATGGTTGCTTTGTGCCAGGGTTCCCCCACCGTGTGCGTGCACAAAATTATATGCAAAGATGTGCCTACTCTAACTTTAATATTTAAGTACTCTATTTAGAGTAATGGAATCCTGTTTTGCTGCAAAACTTAATTCCCAAAAAAATTGATACATAATTTTACACCTAGAAAAGACCAAATGTAGTTTCTCATTGTGCTATTACTCATTATTCCTTTAATCCATGGTTCTCAGGTGAACCATGCTTCATTTTAAGAATAGGAACATAGACTGAACTAGGGCCTTGGGATGGCTGGGACTTGGTTTAGTCTCTATTTTGGTACTGATTTAAAGCCCATGTATGCTACCTGGAATATAATCAAATTACTCATGAGATCTCTGCTACTACCCTTTGAGAGCATTTGTACTTTTGAAATGAAGTGCTATAAAGCATAGGCATTTCTTTCTGGTATATGCAAGATAAGCTTATTCACAGCTTTATATGTCAATCTACGGAATTTTAAAAAAGAATTCTCAGGGCTGGCTGTAGGGTCTTTGACATTCAAAAAGGAAGGGGTACTTTCCTTTATGATAAAGCACACCCGGAGTTAGTGTAAGGAAAAGCAACTTTTTTGTGAGGTGTAATAAATGTTCATTTGTTTACTGCTTTCTTAGCCTCAGTTTCGGCACAGCTAAATTTTCAGGGTAAATTAGGTATATTGCTGTAGCTCTGGGAAACCAAGCAGTAAAACAATTGTATATACTCTTTACCTGTGAAATTACCTGTAACATGCTTTCTGTTAGCACAAATTAACAGCCACAAGAAGCAAGTTATTGTTCCTATTTAAGCCTTGGCTTTCTGTGCGATTTGGTCTCAGTGGATGGCAGGCAGAAAAAAATTGCTCACCTGAGCAAGCCACAGCTCAGCCCTGTGCTCCAGCTGGGTGGGATAAGCTGTTCCAAGGCCACAGTTCAACAGCAGACTGAATCTGGCTTTAGGGCTCCTGCTTCTAATCAAGAATGATGCAGCTACATGATGATAAGCAATGATCCGGTACAAACATATTCTGCTAACTCAACAGTTTTCTGGGAATTTTGACAAGTTGACATTATTGTCAGGCTTTATGCCAGATTGACTATTATCTGTTCAACTATAGCTGTCATGTAACCACTGTAGAGCATAAAGCTATCACAGAGGCTATATTGTCTGCACCATCTAATTTGAGGGGGAAATGCGGTTGTGTTCTCATGTCTAATACAAATCAAATCTGTATTGCAGCGCACAGCTCCAGTATTAATGGTTATGGAACTAGAGCTTGAGAACACACTTTTTTGACTGTTGTCTCCTGGCTGGGTGTAGGCAGGATGAACATATATCTTTTTTGCAGAAGACTTTGAGCACTTCAGCTGCTTGCATGCATACGTACATGGTATAAAAGCATGGGGATAACGTAACATTCTGGAAATTTGAGAGGGACAGAGTGAGTGGTGTCTTGGGTTCATTGTAATTCACTGCCTTTTCTCCTGTGCTCTTTCTGTATTCATCACACCAGTCCCCTTTATATACATGTCATATGTGCATAGTCACAAAAAAGATGGGTAAACATAAGAATGAAAATATGGTCATTTATTTCAGTAGAGTTTAGAAATTGATACTCTGAAACTGTTGGGTTCCCTCTGTTACTAATGAACTATTAGGTAAAGGCAACTTTTATGTTGCAACTGATGATTTTTTATATCAACGTACCGTAACAATACTTGGATAATACCGTGAAAATCAGTAAATAGAAAACGCTTACCTTTGGCTGTGATTTATTATGCTTGATCTAAAGGACAGTATGCTTTCCCTTCTGTTTACACTCAATTTATTTCTGCTTGTGTTGCAGACAACATTACACCTGTAATGCAGTGTTGTGTTTTCTGTCTGAAGTGATACATATCTGTATAACATGTCAGGCTCAGAAATTTTTAAAATATCAAATTGAGTCAAACATTAACTGCCTAGTTCTTCTAAGGTAGTGATGAAATTTACAGTGTGATTTAAGTTACTGAATGGTGAAGACTTTTGCTTCAGAATTTGTATACAAAGAAGGTAATAGTGATGACTGACTAAATGCAGTAAAGAGGATTTGTCAAAGCAAATATTATGTATGGTTAGCCCATGAGTATAGCATTCTTTAGAAATGTTCTATGGAAAGTGCTATTAAAATCTAGATTTTTAATTTCTCTTGAGTACCACATCATTGTAGGAAGTGATGTCCAGATCTTGGAGATGATGAAGGGCTTTATTTTCTCCATCTCTCCCTAGCAATTCTGAGATATCACATATGCTTTCAGCTTTAGTAACATCATATCCCCATGCTTTCTCCCCTCCACCTTTTTTTTTTCTTCCAAGAAAAGGCCCTGGAATGAAATCTGGTCTCTGATGTAATTTTTCCACGTTCTCCTTTCCTCTGTAGCATAACCATGGTGTATTTGCAATTTAATATTTTTCTTTCCACCGCTCACTTTACTCTAATTTGAGGGACAGCGATGTAAGAAGAACGGCAGCAAATGGGGAATTGAACAGTTATGAGACCTCCTGAATGGCCAGTGGAAATTATAGAGACTGATTTCTGCAGGCTTCTAGCAGTCATTTTCATTCTCTGGTGTTCTTGCCTTGAGTTCTCCTAGACTGAAGCAGGAACAGCACATCTAAACACTATAAAATGATAAGCAGGCATAAAATGCACTTGTGTACACCCGTGCATGTATATACACATATACATGTGTATATATAAATTAATTTTCCTCCCTTGGGACTCTATAGTTATCATCTTTTATGTCCTTTAGCACTGGTAATCATGCAAATCATAAAATCACTGAATTTTTTTTCTCACACCACCTAAATTTATTTAGTTCTTATTTATAGTAATTCAATATCAGCTGCATTCTGCTTGACTAATTTTAACCAAAATTCATAATTATGCATAGCAGTGTTTTGGCAGAAGAAAAGAGTTCATATTTTTATGTCACAGGTCTAGCTATTTTAGTTGGTTAAAAGTTGGAAAGATATCTGTATGTCTTCTATGTATTTGAAATAGAAACTCTTATGTTTTGACTGAAGGGTGCAAGGCTAGTACATGTATTTCTCATTTCCCTACTGTATTTTGTGAAGTACAAATTATACTGAATTACAGAATATTTTGAATTGGAAAGGACCCATTGAGTCCAACTCAAGAGAATGGCTTGTACAAGATTTGAATCCACATAGCCTGGGCATTATTAGCATCATCCTCTGACCAACTGAGCTAATCTCAGGATCAAAGCAAGAGTCATCTTTAAAATTGATGGTCTTAAGTTTTCATGATGAAGTATGGGAGCTTCCAAAAATTGTGGTGTAAAGTTGATGAAAACTTAAACATTCTTTTTTTTTTTTTTTTCCAGTTTTTATTTTATTTTGGGAGCAGTTGATTTTTTATTGGCAGACTTTGAATTAAATAGGAATTTATTTTCAGAATATAGCATTATCTCTTCCTGAGAAAATTAGAGGTTGTCACCTAAGTGTCCAAAACATGCTCTTTGATTAAAAGGCCTACAGTAAATATCAGGGTTACATACTTCCAGTTTGTGCTAGAGGTCCTAACTGTATAGAGTGAGGATACACTTTCAGTGGTGGGGTTTTTTTTTTATATATTAACAAAAATACTGTCTACCAAAGTTGTATGCATAGAAGCCCGGGACAACTTTTTTCATTGCAATGCCTCCATTCCAAAGCCAGACTAGAGACAGCTATTAAGAAATATGTTTATGGTAAATTGGGATGTAACTATACCCTTCAATAAGTAATCTTCAGTACTTTGCAAAATGGATAATATTCTTAGAAACAAGAGGAAAACACAGTATTAAAAGAGGGAAAAGGCTTCCACTGAACCAAAGGTAATAAATTCAAAATATTTGTATTTATTTAAGAAAAAAATACAGGGAAAAATCATGGACACAAATGTTTGAAAATAACAGTAAGAAGGATTTTGTCCATTTCTTTGTTGTAATATCATTACAGCAAGCACACATGAATGTCTCATGTTTGCATTAATGAAAGAAAACATTATTGGGAGAAATAAAATATATGACAGAATGGCATATATCAATGAATCTTGCTTCCTGGTTCTAGCAGTATTTACTCTGAACTTTGAGGTTCAGTGGTATTCAACATAATGAAGCTATTCTCGTCATCTTTTGCAGCATTAATCAGTGGGGAAAATAGGAAGACTTTGATAAATTGTAAGCATATCTGCATCCATCTACCAGCAACCTTTATAGTCTTATCCCATTGTACCCGTTTCAAAAAAGTTCTAATATAACCAAGATGAAACTTTATTTGCATATACATGTATAATTCATTTGTACAGTAGACAGATGCCAACATTCTTACCTGAGTTTTAAACAGGAACCATTTTTAGATGTGGTGTTTGAAGGTATTGCAAATTTGCATCTATGGGTTTTTTTATCAAGTATATGCCTTCTGTAATTTCAGAGCCTGAGCATCCCTAATCTTTTGACATTTTTGAGTGGAATTTTAAGGACACAGTATTACATTGTGGTTTAGCCTAATACAGGCTATATTGGTAGGAAAATTATTATTGAAAACAATAGTCCTGCTGAATTCTCTATAAGTAGCAGTGTGAACAGATACATAGTATTTTAATCAAATATTTTTCTCGTATGTTGTGCTATGGGTTTTTTTGCTGGTGTTGAATAAACAGGAGTGGTGAGTATTTGGGTTAATGCATGTTCAAGCCACTGTTTTATTCTTTAGTCTTACCTTTGGTTCTTTACAAATAATGCTGTCTTGACAGATTGTGCTTTTAAATTTAAAACAAACAAGCCTTTTGTTTTGATACTAAATGTGCTCTGACATTTCTGTACTCCTAGGGTGTTCCGCCTGCTACTGTCTGTGTGTTATGCCATTTAGTTTCTCTTTTGGAACCTGAAAATACTACTCTGCAATGTTTTTCTGTGTTCAAACTCAAATTCTGTAATCTGACTTGATGCATAAAGCCTTAGGCCTCTTGAGAGAAACATTGTGTGTGGCACTGCTCTACTTATCTGTATTGGTCAGTGTGTGTTATCAAGGTCCTTACTTGTAAAGTGACTTGTAATTCTGAATGTTGGAAGATATTTTATGTTATAGGTTGGGGTTTTTTTAAGAAAAATCCTCAGTTGTGACAATGCAGAGTGATGTAAATATTGACTACAAGTCCAGCCTCAGATAATTTCCAAGTGTGAGAATTACGAACTTAACCATATTAAAAATGCAAAGTTTTTAAGAATATCAGTAGCTCAAAACAGAGTAGAAAAAGAAGTAAATATGTGAATGTCCCAGTTACAATTATGAAATGTGTAGTGTATGAACTTATCTGATACTAGTAGTTAAATCTGTGACTCTTAGCCCATTGTTTTCCCAGATTTTTTTTCAAATATACATTTTAAGGATGTGTTTAAATACACCTGTATGTTCTGCTTAATTGTTCGGGTTTTTTCTTTTTTGGGGCGGGGGGGGTTGGTTTTTGTTGTTGTGTTATGGACTTTTTTATTTTTTAATGCAGCTATAATTTTTTGCCTTAACTGGAGAGTTTTTTTTTTTTAATAAATGCTGACTCTTACATAGAAGTACTCCAAGCTGACAAAAAATGCTATTGTTTCCAAATTGTTGTTTTACCCTTGGGAAAATGTCTTCAGATTTGTTTTTCTATTATTGTATATATTAAGCTTGGTGTTGGTGTGAGTCAGATTAGTGCAAAGTGTGTTAGGAGATAGAGATTAATATACTATATCCATGCTATTCAAGATGTTTTTAACAAATAGATAAGGCAGCTTTTACTTCAGTTGCATTTTTCTCCTGAAACAGTTGCATTTTAGTGCTATTTCTAACAAAGCTACGTCTGCTTTATATTCAGAGTGTTCAGAAATACCAGCAAAATTGCTTTTTGTAATCCTCTAAAATACTGATGCTTGTGCTAAACCCCCGTCTGTTTGTTTACTGGAGACTCATCAGGCCAGGTACAGATGCTGGTTCTACAAGATCTTCCCTAGAGTGGAGTTTTAATTAAAACAACTCTTTTTACCCCAGCTGTCAGTGCAACCCATATGAAAAGCAGGAAGCTTGTTTTCAGAGAAGAGTTGAATGTTTAGCTTGTTCTAAAGTCTATAACCACAAAATGAAGCTTTGAATTTTCTGCTTCTCTGAATTCTTTCCTCCCTTACCAGTTAGTGCAAACTGTCTGTTTGCAGAAGTCACTTCAGCGCTTTCTAAATCTTGCTTTCTTCATATGTGTTTCACAATGCACATTGATTCCATTCAACTGGAAAATATTTTGCAGGAAAATTTTTAAGATTGTTTTAATCTAACCTCTACTTTACAGATAGGAGGTGCTGTACAACTTCAGCTACAACAATTTTTGGATTTTTACCCCTTGCCATATGGAGTAATATCTCAGATTCTAATTCTTATTGAGTCAAACCTTTCTTCAAGCTGGAAGGTAATTGAATATTGGCTTGAAAATGCACCTGAAAAAGTGGAAGATGGCTTGAGGAAAAAAAACCCAACAAAACAAATAAACAAACCAGAAGAAACCCCAAAAAAACCCTGTTTTCGCGGTAACGCAAATTTGAATTCTCTTTTACCTGCCCTCCGTATTACTTTGTAGAGAGATGTGAGTTGAAATGTGTCTTGTGATCTGAACCAAACAGTTCTGGTTTAATCCTGGCTGGCAACTATGCACCACCCATCTGCTTGCACATTCCTCTGCCTCACCATAATGGGAGGGGAAGTTGGAGTAGAATATCAGAAGAGTAAAAGTGAGAAGTTGTGGGTTGAGGTGTGTTAATAAGGAAAGCAAAATCTGCACACACAAGCAATGCAGAACAAAGAATTCATTCAGTCCTTCCCATGGGCAGGCAGGTGTTCAGCCATCCCCAGGAAAGCAGGGCTTCAGTATGAATAACGATGACTTGGGAAGGCAAATTCCATCATTCCAAATGTTCTCCTTTCCTCCTTGTTCTAGACTTTTATATGCTGAGCATGAGGCCGGAGGGTATAGAATATCCCTTTGGTCAGGGGAAGTCAGTTGTCTTGTTCTGTCCTCTCCCAACTTCTTGTGTACCCTCAAGTCTTCTCACTGGTGCGGTGATTCAAAAATCAGAAAAGATCCTGACACTGTGTAAGCTCCTCTCAGTAATAACAAAAACATTTCTTTTTTATTAACACTTTTCAGGACAAGTCCAAAACATAGATCTATGCTAGCTACTATGAAGAAAATTAAGTCTACCCAAGCTGTAATCAGCACAGAAACCTAAGTAGCCCGAATTCCTAAAGTCCTTCATTTCCTAAATCCTATCTATTCTACCCCTCCTACTATTGCTAGCCTTCTGTTTGCTAAGTCCCAGCAGTTAAGTACAACAGGTGAATTTGTCCTCAAAAATGTTTACCACAAAAATGGATTACTGCAATGTTACTGAATACCTGTGTTCCCTGTCATCTTTCAACTGCTTTTACAATGTTGTCTTCAACTCTAAAAAATATGTGTGAGAAAATTTCTAGTTACCACACCATTAATTATGTCCACTTCAGAAGTTATAGACTTTAAATAGTATCTGCTTCACCATCAGTTTTCATGCTTTGGCTGAAGACTGTGGGTCTGCCTAATGCATTTTCCTCCTTTTTTTATTTTTGGTGGGGGAGAGGGTGGGGGAGTGGTGATGAGGTTAGTGGTGAAGTTAGTTTGAAAAATTCTCCTCCCAAATGTTTCATTCTGTTCTACTCAAACTCATACCTGTCCTGCTGTATTAGCAATGGATCTGCAGTTCCTTTGTAACGACTGTTCCACAAATCCTATGTGACTGCTGTCTGCCTTTGGTCTTTTTACCAGAGATGAATGGGAGTTGCATGTGTCATCTCTAAATGCTTTTCTACTCCTTAGAAAAACTACTCCCGCTTAGTTGCTTTATGGCAATGAGTTGGCAGGTACCTTAAAAACCATGCTAAGCATATTTTCAAATTAATTATTTATTTTATTATTCCTGTCTATAATAGCTGTGCTGAAATATTGTGTTCTTATGAACCCACAAGGCTTAATACAAAGGAAGAAAGACAGCAGGGCAGAACTGCTGCAGCTGTTGCACTGCCTCAGACTGCCACAGAACCACACCTTGTGTTCAGCACCATGTTTTAACAGTGAACAGTGATCTGGTTCAAAATACCAACCTTGGGGTTTTTTGTTGGTTAGGTTTTTCTTTTAATTTTAATATGTTGTGAGGTGGATAACGAGATAAATTCATATATAGTTATAGCAGATGGGAGAACAATAAGCTGCAGCACTGAAGGTTGGTTTGCAGTATCTGAAAGCGAAAATACTGTAGAAAAACTGGTTCCCCCTTTCTTTTGAAACAATTACAAAGGAAGTGATGGACTTGGCAGTTATCAGTGAAATGAGGTTTTGTTTTCCATCTCCCTCGGAAAACCTACTCAACAATCCCTATGTGTGGTCAGGACCTGGTGCCTCACCTTACTGACCCTCATGCAAATGGCCTTGGCCTGGCGTTCCACAGTCCTAGAAAAGAGCACGACTGTTGTCATCTAGTTATGAAGGTCATCCTTTGTGCAGGAGGAAACTGTATCAATCCTTGCTTTCAGCATATGCTCTTCATCTGATAATTCACATGAAGAATGTGTTTGCAATCACTGTGCTTGTGCCAGTTACTTGAAAAATCCTGAAAACACAGCTGTACAAGAATCCAAAGCTCCTAAACCTGTACAGCACTTATATTTCTAAATAAGCTTCATGGATAGAACTTGAGATCCTGCAGACCCTTGGTCACCCAAGAATGTAAGGAATTGTGCTCTCCTAAGGAGTATTGTAATGGGTTGTTGAGGAGGTACTTATGTTCTCCCTTGTTCCTCCTATAATTGACCAAATTTTGACTTCTACAAAATTAGAAAATTAATTTCCCATGCAGCATAACTTGTTGCATTTTTCTAATGCATAGGAAATACAGTATTTTATTCAAATTTATCTCTTTTAGTTTGGCTTCTGAGTAGCTATGCTGAGTCATTCCTTAGATGCTTAAGATCATATTAAAAAAATTTGATTTTTTTTTTAAATTTGATTTTTCTTAGCTTTAAATTTGGAAGGAATATATTTTTCACCTCTTCTGTGCTTGTGGAACAGAATCAGTGTTTGTATACAATGCTTGTAAAACTATCTCTGCAAATCAAAGTGCATGAAAATTCCTGAATATTTTTTGGTTAGGAAGGTTTTTAAGTTTTTTATGCATAAGCAAATACCATTTGTAGATTTTTGTTTTTTATTTTCAAAGCAAGATTCATAGATTAGAGACATAGGGCAATGCTCTTTCACCCACACTCTTCAGCGAGTTGAGCGCAATTCCTAAAGTGAAAATATAGCAGAGATTATGAACCCTCTTAAGTACTGCCCAGTGTGTATTATTTCAGATTTTAAATAACAAAGGTAGTTTAATTGCTTATTAAAAACACTTTAAACTGCGTGATTAATTGCCATTACAAAGAATTTATCTGAAATTATTCTTCACAGAACCAAAAATGCAGAAATTATTTATTGCAGACTATAAAGCAGTCACTAGAGAAGGTTTTTGAGTAGGCATTTTCTAAAGGGAAGCTGCTTGGCTATTCTTTAGGTAAGCTTTTTTTAACACAGAATCTTCAAGACAGCTAAAGCATTGTCTTTGCTATGTGGACCAGGCTCTCTGAACAGAGACACTGCAAACACTAAGGTGTAAGAGTTGATATGATCATTTTTTTTTCACTTCTGGGTGTGTTCTTCTCTAGAGCAAGGGTTTTTTTCTTGGGGAAAAAAAATAAATTTGGGGCGGGAGTTCTTGGAAGCAGAGCTAGGAGTTCATGGCATTTTTAATGTGTTCTGGTTCTCTGGTGACTTCAGGGACCGATTTTGCCTTCAATATCCATTTTGATATTATTAAATTACTTTGCTATTGAGGACTGTTCTTTCTCTTTACTTAGAAGGAGAAACACATGCCGCAGTAAGTCCAGATCCTACCCACATCTCTAAAACTCCTTAGAAATATTTTCACAGCATCTTCAGGGTCCTACCCCTGCACTTTCTAAATTCCTGACAGCATGTTTAGCTAGTTCCCTTACCACTCCTCAGCCAGGTAGGTGAGGAAAAGCAAATCCTCAGGCTGCTTAGGGATCCTGTAGGCTAACCAGCAACCTAAGCACTAGAGCTGGCTTTCAAGCTGTTCCTCAGTAGAGGCTGCCTGTTCAGCTGGTGATGGGGGAAATTCAAGATCATAAATATTCAGTATTTATTAAAAAAGGGGCAAAATGTTCTGAACAGCTGTGGAGAAGTTCAAATAGAATGATTGTAGAAGCCTCACTTTCACAGGTTAAAAATCCCAACTCTTAAGTAGCATATAATAAAGCCCATATTTTTTCAACTCAGCCTTTATAATACTAGGTATGTAATAAGTGTGTGTATATATATAAATATATTTTAATCTACCACTACTCAATCACCAAGTTGCATCATGTGCATGTTTTAGAGACAAGATTTCACTTCAGAAGAACACTGAAGACCTTTGAAAGGAATTTTTAGTGCGCTCTAATAAGTGACTAACTCCCCATTGGGGCTATTTCAGAGATCCACCAGAATTTATTGTATGAAATCCAGTTTGTTGTGTGTAAAGGTCTGTAGACTGATTAGGGCATTTTGGGGGGGAAAAGGCAAAATAATTTTTGCAGTTGTAAAACTAAGAGCTGCATACATACTGTTAGGGTGAGTAAATTAAGTAACTTTGAAAGCAATGTGTTCCTAAGGATTGGTTCTTTCTAGACATAGACATTGCTACAAATGGCATCTACTTTTTTTCTAAATTCTTGCTACACAAAGCTTCCAACTGTTGGGAGAAACTGGAAAAATCAACTTGAAAAACACTTTTTTCCTTTTTTTTTTTTCCGTTTGAATACTTATGTTTAGCATTCAGTTTTTGGTTTGGTTCTGTTTCTCAACTACCTACTCGTGTTCACGGAGAAAAGGACTGGGAATTTTGCATGAGTAAATAGAACTTCTAGAATACTCGTAGTCTACAGATAAACCACTTCTAATGTGCTTGAATATTGCTAGACATTTATGGTTAATAAGGTCAGGTTAAGGAATTTTAAGTGATTCAAGCAAAATAGATTAGTAGTTACAAGAATTGGTTTTCATCATATTTTGGTGGATTTTAATGATGATATCTATACAAAACTGTCCTAAAAATTTTTGCTTCTGACTTGAAACTTAGTTAGCACAAACCATGAAACAATTATGTATTTGGATAACTGAAAGACTTTTACAGAAACAATGATCCTGTTTTCAGTGGTTGCTAGTGATTAGGTATTTTGTAATTACAATGCAGTGTTCAAAGTTATTAGATTTTGTAACTGTCTGTGAATGTAAGTTTTGTTTCAGTGGAGGGAACAGAAGATTTGTATACAAACTCCTTTTAATAGTCTGCATTTCAAGGTCAATTTACTGAGAAGACAGTCATAAGTTAACAAAATAGGAAAATCTAAATGTTATGTAAATGAGTCGGTAAAAATTGAGACTATAATGGTCTCCTAATTTCAATTCTAAACTGACCATTTTAAATTTCTCATTCCTACCTTCTTCACAGTGGAGCTGAACTGAATATTTCAATATTTTTTTTCATATGTTTGATTTATGTCCTTACTTTTGCAGTCTGGCCAAATGTTTTTTTGTTGATTGACTGTTGGCTTGTGTAATTTGGGTTGGACTTTCAGTTCTTAGGTTTGTTCATGGTTTGTGGGTTTGGTTTCTTTTTTGTTATGAGATTATTATATCAAAATACATAAAACAGGGTTTTTTTCTGTAATGCAAATTTTTCTAATGGAGTTTTACTTAGTTTCTGCATATCCTGCTGTTATTTATCTTGGTCAGCTATGCTACTTGGTGTCATAAGAAAATACAAAACTTATCATTTGGGCAATCTGATAATAACTACTTACGGAGACATAAACTGAGACTTCTAAATCTGCAGTCAAGGCTGTGTCTATGGGTGTGTGTACATCAGCATTTCCAGGCATGTGCTTGTGAACCTCTTCACTTAAGACATCTTGACTTGTATCCCAGAGCAGTCATGGAGAGCATGGCTGGGCTCCCCGTAAAGAAAACTCGGCCATAAACAGAATTGTGCCTTTGAGGGGCAGAGGAAATGTGCTCCAGCGTCTGCTGGGCATTCACACACAGCACCAGGCTCAACTGGCCTGGGGTGAACCCTCCTGAATCTTTATTTTTTGATACAGAAAACCCTGCACTCTTTCATCAGAAAATAAAAAAGCCAACTATTTATAATATTTATTCCATTAAAATGAAAAAATGTAGTGATTCTTAATATTGTTTTAAAAGTAAACTTCTAGGGGTTTTGACATTTTTTAGGGAGGTAGGAGAGGAGAGAATAAAGAGCTTGTTGCGTAGAAACAAATGCCTGAGTTGGGTTAGTCAATTTAACTCTCCAGTGGACCTTACTGTTTAATGTTTATAATGTGTCAGAGTATTCTGAAGACTGAAATCTTAAATGTCTTAGCTGACATCTACCTCATTTCTATATATCTTCATGAATGTACCTGTTTTTATGTTGCTGTCTCTCTGTCAGGAAGAGGAAGGCAATGAACCCCAAATCTGCAGGTTTTCTCATAGAAAAGTACTGGAATGTATAATAGATGTATATAATGTATAATTAAAATATAAACTGAGATGTTTGTTATGGAAAAGAGGTTTCTGTTCATTTCAGAGCCTTAAGTAAGAGATGTTGGTCCATGGAAGGAGAGGGGATACCAGTGTTCTCTATACACTACTGTTGGTCCTTAAGCTGTCATCTCCACCTGAGCTGAGATAATCAGTTGAGAAGATTTATCTTTCTGTGTTAATTTGAGGTGGAACATGCTTTCAAAAATATTCTAGCAATTACCCCTCTACTCCCCCACCCAACAACAACAAAAAGAAAGGGATAACTTCAGAAAATTAATAAAATAATTCATTAGCACTACATTAATTCATTGTAGTTTGGGGAAATTCTGGGCTATTCTACTCAGTGAAATCATCTTATTGAGGAGATCCAGTTAGTGCTAAGAGGGAATAGAACAGTATTAGGTATAGCAAAGAAGTAAGAAATGAATAGCAGAATAGGTGTGGAGGGAGGGAAAATGGACCTTTTTTTTTTGGACTGCATCAAATTTCATGCGTTTACTAACTTTCAAATTGAAGGAAGATTCTAATACTTATGTAGTAGAATTATCACAAGGCAGATTTGTGTGGTGCAAAGAAGAGATAAGGTAATTGAGGTGCTACTGTTTTGGTGTTGTTTGGCTTCTTGTCTTCTTGTTTTCCTCATCAAAAAGACTAATAGATTTGCCTAAAAATTGTTCCGTTGTCTCACTTGGTTTTGCAGAAAAAAAAAAAAAATCAAAACTTAACAGAGTAGATATTAAGTTATGCACATCTAACCCCAAGCAAACCTTTCAAAGAGACAAAAGCAGCCCAAAGTCTAAATTTGGAAAGAGCAAAAAGTATCTGCTTCCTGTTGCTTTATAGAGGCAGAGAACTATTTTCTCTTAATTTTCCTGAAAGAGCTAGCTTACTAAGGATCAATGATTTAACTCATCCAGAATATTGTGGTAATTGATGTCTTAAAGATATGATCACTATTCTCCTTAAGGCTGCTATCCTAAAGCTGCCACCTTCAAGGTTTGTGTGTCCATCATCCAAACTAAATATGATAATATGATGTTGTGATGAAAACATTGTTGAAGATGTCCCTGCTCTTGGGGTGGGGAGGGTGGACCAGATGATATTTAAAGCTCCCTTCTAACCCTTCTTGTTCTGTGATTCTAAACATACTATTATTTCCTCAGCCCTGAAGAAACAGCAAATGCAAGGATGGTCTGGTTGAGTTTAGTGAAAGGAGGATTAAATGTACTCTTTTCATAAGATTAGGATATAAGTTTAAAAGTGAGTAGATTTAAAAATCAGTTCAGTTCCACATGCTGCATATCTTCATCCTCCTCTCAATTCACCGAATATTTGGAACATGGATAAACTACCACGTGTTTTACATAGTATTTATTACTAAGTAACAGAAAGCTTAGTACATATAAAACATTTGAGAAATGATCAACCATTATACCTCTGTATGTGAAACTTGAGGGTTTTTGGGGGAGAAGAGGAAGCTTCAAGGGAAGATGGATTTCATTTTTTCATTCACTTTTGTGTGGAGTTTAACAAATTGGTCTATTTGTGAAACAAGTAGACATTCCACAGTTCTTTTAAATTTTTTTTTTGATTTATTTAAATAATAAGTCTGCTTCCCACAGCTAAATATTTCTGGAAATGGGCTGGAGTTTCTTTATTTTTTTCAGGAATGTGTGAAGGCTGATAGTTGCATAAAAAACTTCAAAATTAAAGATTAAGTGTAGGCAAAGAACCTGAATATATAAGAAACTGAAGGAGAAACAAAAAAGTTAAAACCCAAATTTGCCCAGTTTTAAAGCAGATAATGGAAGATACATGAAATGGTATCAAAATCTTCCTAGTACTTACGTGTATGTACCTACTTGTTGTTCTTAATAAACCAGAAAATAGAAATCAAGTTACTGAATTAAAATGTATAGCTGAATAGCAATAACTGCATTTAGTTATGTATTTAGATATAGATTTCAGTAGGGCCCATCATAAATTGCAATTTCTTTACTAAGTAAAAAATGGTATATTTTTGAATGTATTTGAATAAGCAAACCTATATTTGACAACGTAATATTCAAGAAAAAAAGTACTAATAAACTGTATGTCAATCACTGATGTGGCTTGAAAATTTTCCAATACCTGTTTTTCATCTGACATACCTGTTCACATTAGTTTTTATCTATTCCTATTCCTTCAGTATTTTTGCTTTTATCAATGTAGTTTCACAAGAAGTTCACAAAAATACCAGTTTTGCGAAGGATTTGGAGGACATACATTATTGTTATTTTGTGAGATTGTGGTATTGTTCTAGATAAATCATAGCTGATATGCACAATCCTTGACTGTTTTACTGATTAGAGTTGTGGGGGGTTTTGTTTTGCTTTTATTCCTTCTGTGACAGAAGTGAAAAAAACCATGGAAGTATTTCTACCCAGGATTTTTCGAGGCACTTGTAGTGACTCTTTACATTTACAGTTCCTGATAAGCCTCATTAAGACATTTTTAGTCCCAATGCCCCTATAGTTCTTCAGGGACTTAGTGGAGTATTTTAAAATGCTCTGAATTTTCCCACTTCTATGCAATTTCTGATCATTCACTGAGCACAAGTGGAGTCATATTGCCCCCAGCAGGGAAAATGCAGAACATAACTTCGTTCCTTTATATCAAGCCTAAAGCACAGTGCTGGATTCAAGTAGTGTGTCTTCCATATATAAAAAAATATATTAGCAAATATGTAACTGTAACTTATAAACAACTAACCTGAATTTACCATATTTTAATAAACGAATTTCTTTTTTTCCTTTATCTTTTTAAAACTTAACTTGATCTATATGCACAGCAGTAGTTCACATAGTAAAAAAACCCCAACATATTTTGCTTTCTAAAATCTACTTTAAAGGTTGGTCAGATGTTTTTCATGGGGTTTTTTAAGACTTATTTTGATAAACTTAAGAATATACAAAATTCCTTTTTGCCATAATGGCCAGAGTACTTTCAACGGGGAAAAAAAAAAAAAGTAAATTATAATATAAGGTTTGTTTGGTTGTTGTTGTGCTTTGTTTGGTTGTTTTTCTTTTTTTAATAAAATAATTGGTTATATAAAAGGAAGCAAAAATATCCTGATCGAGTATCATTTAGTAAAGAACTGTGGAGATGACTGATTTAGTTCACTTATGATTTTTGTTATTGCTGAATACACTCAGTGCTGTGTGTAGAAATTCAACCTCTTTAAAACTACATTGACTTTATCCTTTAGTGAACTCCTGTTCAGAATCACTGTGCCTTGATTAAAAAACTACTTTTTAAAAAACACGATGCATGGCATGATTTTTTTGTTGATGATCTTTTGACATGATTTTATTTTCATCATTTCTCTTTAAATTTAAAATAGTTCACATAGATAAATCCTCTGACATACCATTCAGCATGTAAGTTCTGTCCCATTTTAAACCTTAATAAGAAAGTTGCTCCCAAATATTGAAATAATGTCACTTTAAATTATAAGATTCTTTAAAGCTTGTGTATCTCTTTTGGACTTTAATATATTAAAGATATTTGATGTCTGATAAGATATTTGAGATTAAAAATTCCTTTCTATTAACACTAAAATTGTTACATCTGTAAGTAGGATCTTAAGCCTTCTTAGATAACAACCTAGATCTAAAGATTTATTTTGGTACAGTTGGTGTGTTTTATGTCAGGGTGACTTGCTTTTTGTCTTGTTTGTGTTAACAGAGTGGAACAGCTCAGCCATTCTGAGAACATAGCTAAAAAAGACTGCTGATTCTACACATTTGAAAAATTTGATGACACTTTCTTTCTGACTGTCTATAGTCATTGTTGTTTAGTAGGTATTTCAAAGTTAGCACAGTGCTGGGATTTGTGCCATTTCATTGCTATAAGACTTGGGAAAGGAAATCGTAGTTTGAACATCTTCTCTTGGTATGTCTATGGGACAGCAATGAGACAGAAAACTTCCTGTAGCTAAAAGTACTTGTAAATCTTACTTCTGGGTAGTTTGTGCATGACCTCTTCCATTCTGTCATGGCATGTGGTGTGCCAGAGCATGTGCTAACCCAAAGTCTGTTTTTCCTTGGAAAAAAAACTAATCCCATTGTGTTCAGTTAAGATTTGGTGCAGTGGGTTTATGCAGGTCATGGTCAAAAACCAGAAGTAGTATTTCATATTCTGAATCCATGTTTCTCAATATCTCAATAGCTTTTTAGCTCTTGTCAAAGTGAAGAATTTGAATTGCTTCCTGCAAGAGTTAAAAGACAACATGGTTGGAAAGATGTGAAGCTGGAATGGTTTGTTTTGGTGGTTAATCCAGGCAAGGGATTCGTTGCAGAAGTTGGAAAAGTTGTCAAATTGCACTGCAACAATTGTGGGAAAATACAGCAATCAGATAATTTTTAAGTCGTGATTTACAGTTCCACATTCAGCACGAAGGAATACTTGACAAGGCTGTAGTATAGTGTCTGCAAATTAATTGGCAAGGGACTCAGTTTCTGTGATTTTCTTCCTGTTCTTCCAAAAACTGTGATCTAATCTCACTTTACACTTGGTACTTGCCAACATACAAGTACTTGAACTTGTGTTTGTTAGTGCTCCTTTGAACTTCTGTTTTGTGAAACAGTAAAAATACACATTTAAAATAGAAAACTGTATCATAAAAATATTTTATATGTGTTTATCCTCTGTCTATGGTTGTAGTGTTTCTGCAACCATATTTACATGTGACCTGAGGTCAGTTGCTGGTATAAAAGACAGTGATTTCTCCAATTTTATTCCCAGCCACGCGGGACCGAATTATATACAGACCATCACAGTTAGGTGCAACTTTAAAGCTTAATTTCTACAGTTACTGACTAAGCAAAAGTTTCAAGGAGGTTTAACTACAGACATTATGAAATGCAAATAGAAATTGCTTCTGCGCAAATGCAGTAAGCAAAAATGTATTAGAGAGTCTGGAACTGCAAATTGGAAAATTTTTAATCTAGTACTTGGCCAATATTTTTTAATAGCAACTGGAAATTACAGAAAAATTGAGAAAGCTTCCACAATTTAGATGTATTTTACTGATTTATACATGCTAAAAAAACCCCAGAAGACCCAATTTCAATTGTGATATTTTTCTGTCCTCCTAAATAGGTAGAAATAATAAAGCTAAATAACATAAGTATAAATAGGCCTAATAAATAGTCCAAATAGATAGACTGTACTGAACAGCTGAACCTTTTTATTTGACCTATTGTCATCATAAAACAATTATTTGAGCAGAGATTGTAAAATACAGAAAATCCTTTTTCATAATGCATTTCCAAGAACAGTACTTTTAGAGCATCAAGGATGGGGAATCACTCTATATAATGCGTGATATTTAAAACAATTGGCAGGAAAAAAAAAAAAGGAGAAAAAATTAATGCCCATTTTCAAAATATTAGTCTAGAAAATACACTGATCTGTAAATAAGAGTGCAGCATGAAGTATTTTACATAGAAGTTTAATAACTGAAATGTGGGTAAAATATTTTTGAGACACTAAAATATAGTCGAAAAAACAAGGGTTAGTGGCATGCTGAGATACCAAATATTAAGAAGCAGTTAATCATTCTAACTGGTGGCAACAAATAAGAAAACAGGAAGCCCAAAAAAGTTTCTGTCCTGGAGATTACTGTCATGCATAGAAGTAAAGAGAATTAATTGAAATATGTTTATCCTTACTTAGGAGATGGTATAGTTGACTTCTCAATGTCTGCTCTAAATGTGATTGCAAAAGTGCAAATAACTGTTATTTGGCCCTGAAAAGGCTAGTTTCTTTGAACTTTGTTCTTTACTCAGAACTGACAGACGATATTACAAAATACTGAATCAGGTAAATACTGAATCAGGTAAAAAAAAAAAAAACAGGTCAGATTAGTACTTGCAATTCTTATATATATATTTTAAAATAAAATACTTAATACTTCATTTGTTTTTCTCAACTGTGTTTTCGTTGTGGTAGTTGTAAATATTTTTGTTCAGAAATGAAATGTCCTGAAGCAAGAAGTAATGCAACTTCAGTATGCGTACTTGAATTCTCAAAAATTATGCAGAGCCTTAACATCGCCGATAGCAATCATGTACTGCAATTCAGTTTTTGAAATGCTAAAAATAATTTTGATGAATTACTCACTTTGGAGAGCTAATATTTGGACGAGAACATGTTTCAGTTATACTTTGAGAGCATTGTCTGTACAAGACAATCTCCTGTACCTTCTAGATTGGCTGATTCCATTTCATTCCTTAGCACCTAGACTCTGCAACTCCTTGATCTTTCAAATGTTTAAAAAGCAAACCCCCCAAACCCTATGAAAATTTTAGAGATGCCCATATGTCCCATATTGTTAAAACCATAAAAAAACCCAAACAAAATAAACCAAAAGAACAAAACAGAAATAACCCTCTATCTTCTCTTCTTTGAAAGCTAGTCAAAGGTATTATTCAATTATCAGTGAGTGTTCTAAAAATTTTAAATTCTATTTTCTGTATATCAGATCAATTTGTGGTAACACATATGTTGTCTAACTGTATTGGCATTATCCACGTCACTGTCCAGATTGTTCATCTGAATAACGACAACACAACACCAAAAGAAGCTTGGTAATAGGTGGTTGGATTTGTATAATGATAAATAATTACTTTTGCAAGTTTTTCTTGTTTGTGAATGCTAAGCAAGGAAGCAGATTTTTGCCAGACTGATCCTCCCACGTGGCCATTCATCACTTATGTTCTCACATAATTCCGAGGCCCCTTACTGGGCTGGAGTATTCTCTGGCGCAGAGAATTCTACATAAACCTTCAGTGTCTCATGTACAACTCTTTGAGGGAAAAAGGTTTACAATATAAAAAGCAGAATTTCATGGTTTGCTTTTGCAGAAACTTTGTGTAGTAGTTTTGTTAAAGGATTTATATAAAATTAAGTCTTAGTTAAAAATTAAAGTCTTGGCTTTCCTTACTGAGCCACACGCATGTCTTCAGTTTTAATGACCCTCAGCACTGGTGAAACTGCTTTCTGATATCTCTGAGTGTACATAGGTTTGGCTGTTAGATGTAATCAGGAAAATATTTTCACTATAGAGTTAAGCAAGAACAACTTTTTAAAAATTAACCTGGAAAAGTATTAGTTGACAGAAATCTAATATATTGATTCATTGTACCTTGTGGAATCTAGAAGGGAAATGAGAGGACAAAATACTGAAGTATATATTATTTACTGCGAATCAATGATAATAAATGAAAAAAATAATCTCAAGTTTTCCACCCTGTTCATTCCCCCTGGCAAACAAGTAGTGAAAGCAGAGTTGTTTCCTTGATTTTTATCCAATTTCTTGACATTTACTTGGAACTATAGATTCTGAATATTTCTAAGACCTTAGAGGCTTCATTTAAAGAAGAAGGACTTAAAAGTTTTATGGATATCATAACAGTATTCACAGATAAAATTTAATATGCTGTCCAGGTTCATTTGTATAAGATAGAAGGATAAAATATTGCTAGTAGTGAGGGACTAATTTTAAACATCTAACGAACATCATCCTAAAATATTAGCCTGACACTCACAACTCACTTGAAAAATAAAAATTTAAACAGTGATTTTAAAAGTAATAACAATCATATAAAAAAATTCTGAAGTTCAGCTGTATTTAGTAATATGTTTTCTTAAATATTTTTTCTTTTTTTCCTTCCTTTCATGCCTCTCTTCATTCCTCTAATATTCATTCTTTGCCACCTTTTCTGGTAAGGATTAGGAATAAATGGATACTTCTAAAAACTATTTTCTAAAAGAAATTTTACAGAAATTCAACTATTTTGTTATAACAAGGGAACAGAAGAAAAACTTGATTTACTTAAACTGGTGCTTAAGCTGCATTGATGTCAATCAGTTCTGATTTTTATTTGGCTCAAGACAATGACAGTAGGCTGTGCAGGAAGTTGCATTTGTCAGTCCTCCCTAGCCAGTGGGAAACTCCTCACAACACACAAAGCTCATGAGTAATGTGGTTATGGTGGAGAAAAGAAAAGGAAGAGCTCATTGTTGCTGAATTCAGCAAGTGAAACGTTGAGTTACATCAAAACAACATGGTTTTATTCCACATTAAATTAGTTGTCTCATGGAGATGTACCGAAACTTTGGGTTTGCTTTTATACTTATCAGTAGGTGTAGAAAGAAATGGTGCAGAGGGATTTTAATAAATATACAGTACAGGTAGTGGGTTAGATAATACATTCAAGCCCATGTTCTGTTTTCTTATGTAGTGAAAAGATTACATAGAGAATGGATAGCCCAAAGTACTGGCTTTTTCCCTGGTAATCTAAATAAATAAATGCTTGACATATATTAGAGTGTGTTCTTTCAGCACAGCAGTGCTTTTTTATGGCCTGGTTTTTTTGTCCCTTGTATCCAAGCAAGCAAGTCTCTATCTTTCTGCACTTTTAAGAAGCTGTTTGATTTGGTTTTGCTTTTACTACACTTTTGAAATATTGTTTAAGGACAGAGATAAAACTGTGTTATAGTGTGACAGATCTTTAATGACCATGTGTTTTGCATGCTATTTTAAGTCGCTCAAATAGAGTATCAGTAAAAATACATAAAATATTTATTAGCTTCTTTTCCACTAGCTGTATTTCACAGCAGTGGTGATTTGCCTGATAAAGAGATTAGTCTGTCAGAAAAAGATATTTGAATGAGAATGAACTCCAAATGCTCAATGGTACCAAGTAGATTATTTTCCATGTGATAGAGGTGGTTCTAATTATTTGCACTCACTTTGATTGCTACGTTGTATATTACGTTTTGGATTGCTGTATTGTTGACAAAATGTGCTTCTGCAGTGGCAAAAAGTTATATTACACAGAGGAGGAGAGGAAATGCAGACCAAATGGAGAGGTATTATGGGGATTTTAAAGGGCCATATGAGTTATGTGTTACTTCCTGAAATGAAAGAGTCTACAGACATGGCTGCAGCATATACACTGAGAATTATAAATCATCTCCCAAAATGCTGTGGAATCTAGAACAAAAAATCAGCTTTTTAATGTAGAAAACCTGATATGACTTTATTATTTGCCATGAGAGGTAACTAGGTACTTTCTTACATTGCCAGTCGTTTTAATACTCCCAAAGAGAATTGCTGCACATGGGGGGTTTTTAATGCCACAATATTGTTCACAATGGATGGTGGGTGTCACAGATAGCCCAGGGAAGCCTGAAAAGTGCCATGTGGCCTGCAGAGCTCTCAGGTCTCTAGACCAAAACTGGCGTGTTGGTATCCATGCAAATAGGCTTTACCAATGCCGTGTGGCATCAAATTAGTGACCATAATTTATATTTGTGTCTCAGTTGCCCTAGGAAGTCCTTTGGTAGAATTTATTTAAACTTGCATCATCTTCTATTTCCTAGGGATAATATATGTAAAGAAAACAGATCTTCCTCCTTTCATAACTTTGGAATTAGATCTTTAATTTAATCCTGGGAAGAATTGTCTCTTTATCTTAGATCTTTTGCATGGTGAGAACTTCTGAAGGAAAAATCTTTTCTTTTCTTACAACACCCCTTCAGTCTGAGCTCCAGCAGCAACCAAACAATAATCTTCTGATTTGTAGAATAGCATGGTGTAGAATGTTCTGTGAGAGCAGAATTAATATGAAGCAAGTTAACTTTAAATCAGTATTTTACAGACTGTGTGTATGGTTAAGTTGTAGAAGCAGCATGCAAAGTGTTTAAGATATCAAATGCCTTCCTGCACCAAAACTGAATAGCTGTGTCAGCACAGCCTTATGCCTGCACTAATTACAAACAGGAATATGCTTTCAGATCTGTTGTAGGAAGAGAATAGAGAAAAGCTTGGGAAATGTGATGTTAATAATATCAGTGCTGCCTAAGTAAAAGTTCTTGCTGAATGTATCAGTCACACTGCAGTACAGCCTCTGTAGAGTAGTGGAAACCTTCAGGTGTTGTAAGAAATGTAGTTACCTGCCTAATGTTATTATCTAGTGTTGAGAACTAGACTGTTACTACGCTAAAATACGCAAACCTGCTGAAAATCCTTGTATCCAGTCTCTCCAAGCCACTGGGTCTATATGACTCTGGTAGTTTAAAACCCAGCTGGAAAATCAAACCCACTCAAGCTACTCCCTTTCCAACACCCTCTTCCGATAATGGAGGAAACACTAGGAGAGGTTAGAAATTGGAATAACAATTTACTGAAAACAGCAATAACCACACTGAAATTAATAACAAGGAGTGTACCACAGAGAAATTTTTCTACCTGCCAACAAGGTATTCACTACTGAAGGTCCTCCTAGGCAGTACTTGGTGGGGTTGCCAACAAAGACACAAACTGGCGACAAGACAACTTCTGCAGCTTAGCTTTTTCCCACCCTTCCCAGCTTGGAAAGAAAGAACAATGGAAAGCAGGGACATGACAAAAATGTGGAAGCTAATTCATCCAAACAGGGAGTTGTGCTGCCAAAATGCCGACTGTCATGGTCCCAGCGCCAGGGCTGTCTCTTGGGGGCCGTGGTGGCACAGTGGGGCTGTCTCTTGGTGCTGAGTGGCAGCACAGCCGTGACTCCTGGTCCCGCACACACTCTGGCGTGAGCCAGGCAGACAAGACAGCAAACTTTATTTCCACCTGTGGCTTCTTCCTGCCGAGACCATGTTCCCTGCCATGGTGGGGATGGGATCGAATAGACAGCACTCCACCCTCTTTCTCTGTAACCATGACAATGACTCACTCTAGGAGCAGGGAAGCTTTAGAAAATAGAACTGTGGGAAAATGTGTCGCTCTGGCAGTAGGCCCAATGTGTCCCAAAATCTTCCAGCTGACTGTCCAGCTTTGTGCAGAATGAGGGCTTGGGGGTGCATTTGTGTCTCTTGCTGACTTGTTGAGGCATTATCTGTCCTTTCTTGATGAGTGAAGGTGTTAATTTTTAATTTGATCAGTATTCTATATCAAATAATGTTTACCATAAAATATACTGAGACTTAATGTCTAATTAGCTGAAGTTTAATCTCAGAAGCTTGATGAGGAAGAGACCATGTTTTTCTAGTGTTGCCTGTGTAGTTCTGTGTTTAAAAATGCCTCTTTCTTTCACTGCCCCTTTCAGATTTTCTTTCTTTTATTTTCCCTTAAAACAAGACCAATAACTTTTTAAAGGTCTTCAAAAACAACAGAAAATATATGGTTATGTGTTACTTCCTGTGATCATGTTTTTGCTTTTGTATGGCTATGACATGGCAAGATTAATACAAGTGTAAGTCAATGTATACAGTAAGTCAATTTTCTATGTCTAAAAGAAATCTAAATTAAAATGGCAGCTTGTAAACTCAATACAGCATGTGACAAGCTGACAAATGGTAAATAAAGCCTAGTAAAAAAATGCAATTAATTTCAAGTCTGCAAATTTGTTCAAGTAGTTGATCTGGCAAACAAAGTTAATGTCTAATCCTCAGAAAATAAGATATTAATCATAAAATTACCCAGATAAATATAACTTAGCCCTGATCAGTTTGGAGGAGGAAAAAAGTGTGTACTGTTACTCTAAGAAAACTGGTTTATATATTTGAATTTGCAACTTCTTTTTGGAGAGTTTCAGATTAAAAAATAATCAAGCTTTTCTTAATTGATTTAGGATGAATACTTAGAGTTGCTAGCTAATCCTCCATTCCTTGAAATTAATTCTTAAATCAGAAGAGTAATGTCTAGACCTTCCTGTCCATTGAGGCATAGTAATGAGCACTTAAGATCAAACCCCTTTTCTTTATAAAGTAAATGCCTACATATGTGGTCTGCAACCACTTAGATTTATTTTCTGTGTTGATCTTCAGCTGTTTCAGTTTGCTCGACAGAGCACAAACACTCCTCAAGTACAGTATGTGAAGTATCCCTCTCATTTATTACTGTGGCTGACTTTGCAATTGCTTTTCCTTTTGGGAATTCTTCTTCAAAGCATTGTAAATATTTATTCAAAGAGTGATCCTCGTGTGTCACATATTTCTTTGGACACATAACCGTAAGAAATGGTGTTATGTTATTCTTTTCAATAAGACATGATTCAACTTGAAATTACCTTACAATGGGGAACATAGAAGACCCTGTATCTTTTAGAAACACATGAATTGTTGTTGAAATACCAATTTGGTGAAAATCTATTTGTGTATTTTTAGAAAATTAACAAAGCAAGTGTATAACTATATTTTTTGAGCATTAACACCTGAAAAATTCTGTTTTCGAGTTCTGCAATGTAGAAATATTTTATCCATTTAAATACAATATGATGATTCATTCTAATATAAAGCTAGGTGAAAGATGGAAATTGGTTGCAGATGTTAAGCCATGTACTACTACTGCTGGTAATTGGTAGAAGAAATGCTTCCCCTTAATGTTTTAAATATTATATAGCAGCTTCTGACTTGATGAACTCCAAGGTATTAGAGTATCAGGAAAATATTAGATATTAAGTGTAGACATAAATTATATTTAGTGGGGTTTTTTGTAGTTTAAAAAGTATGGGGTTTGTATATGTCATGCAGATTGAGTTTTATGGAAGCTTCATTTAATTTTAAACGACCCTGAGTAGCAAAGTTTATGGAGGATGAGAAGAAATATGCACAGGAAAGCTGACAAATTCTGCACTACTGAAAAAGCAAACAAAACCCTCATCAAAATCAACATGCAAACATACACGCACACCCTCAATATAAAATGTTTATAAAGTGGTGCATTTAGGTAAGCAATACTAATGTATATGATGCTTAAAATAAAAATATAAATGCTCTGAGTTATGTATTTTGAATTTCAACCTTGTTTTCAAATATAAAATTGCAAGAGGTATGATGACAAATTCAGATTAAAGATTGGAAGATTATCTGACTGAGGTTTGAGAATAAATGCAGTGTTCAAAGTATTATAGTAATTCCCAGCTTCACCATGTGAAGATGCTCTATGACAATGGGCTTTGGGTTTTATTCATCTTATATGTTTTCCTCCTTTCCTGTTTCTAACAAATGTTAATAAATGTAGCCCCTGAGAGATTATAACTTGATGTACAATTGTTAAGGAACAATCCCTGTTGTACATTATATGCTCTAACACAATGACTGGTGCTCCCCTTCAATTCACTGTTAGGTATTTTGGTATGTATGCTGTTATTCAGCAAGATAAGTATTTATTTTTTATGATGCTCTTTAGAATTACCAAGTGCTCAAACATCTCAATAGCTGTAGTTATGAAAAAGGTTTTGTTTTATTCTCTATCTCAACCCTAATTCAAATAGTTACCATACGTTTTTCATCTGCACTTAGCTTTTTTACTTTAATTTTCAATTTCGGAGTTAGAGTCTGCTGCTCATGACTCCTGCATCGCTCTGTGTCCAGAAGCCAAGTGATTCCAATGAGACACCGTTTCACAAATAGAGAGCTGCTATGTTAGAAGTAATACCAGCCACTTTCATATGCTTTTCTTGTAAATTAAACTTTTTAAACATTGGCCTAGGGGAAAAAAAAATTAAATATTCCTCCATGGTTCAACAACAGAAGAACATACAGCATGCAGAAATTGCAGGCATAAATTTCTGACATTGGCGTACTCTGTTGCTATTTTCATGTGTGTCAGCAGGTGGCGATGAAAGGCAGTTGTAGGAGCTGGGAGAAAATCGCACAAACGAAGTGAAATGAAAAAATAATGATTGGAAAGAATCTGTTTTGCTTTCCGTGCTGTATGAGGCTTTGTTCTTTGGAGCATCTTTAGGTTAGGTTACAAAATTAGTTTTGTTTCTATTTTATTAGCAAATTGTTCTTTTGTCATTTGCAGCCCACGACTAATGTATTTTTGTGAAATACTAATCGTCGTCACAGCTGCACTGGTTTTGTGACAAATATGACAATAAACAATATGCACACAACCTGGGTGAAGGATGAGAGTGGTATATGTGTTTGTGAACAGAATAGTCAAAGTAATAGGGACAGTGAACTTGTTCCTGTGATGCTTGCCACAAATCCATTCAGAAATTGTACAAGAAAGCCAGCAACAGAATTCCTTCCCAGACTAAGGAAGGATTTACACAGTAAAAATCACAGAGTAGCGGTGCCATCTAGGGATTTTCTTAGTGCTCTGTCACTAGCCTTCCTCTGCGTGCGGGCAGCATGTAAAAAACAAGCAATGCTTTTAAAGTCATTTTGCCAATAAGTAACACTCCTGCCTTGTGTACTGCTTTGGAATGATATATGCTGGGAAGTGTCAGTTCCATTTAGGAAAGGATGAAGCACTTAAATTCTTCTAAATCTTGTCTTTATTTTCACTCTTTTTTGGCCAGAGGCATCTCAAGAAATCGCTAAGTATAGGCAGTGGAGTTTGGGATGCTGTTGGCACAATACTTAATTATACAATTGACTAATATTTTCCTTTCAGGTATACCTTTTTACTGTTCCATTGTAAGCCTTGAGTGGAAACTCCCAGCTGTGGTCCCACTATCTTCAAACTTTGTATGAGGTTAATGGAAATTAATCAAATGAGAGAAAAATAGGTAAAATCTTTCCTCTTTTTGCCACTCTATATTTTTTTAAGATCACTGGTATTACATGGGAATATTCTGTTCAGTGGCAACAGTGTGATCCTGGGGAATGTGAACACAGAGGTGAGAATTGAGTGGTATCTAAGGTTTAATGGCAGGAATATGAATGTCTATATCATTAGGGTTTGGTTGTTTGGGGTTTTTTTCTGATAAAATTATAAATGGAGCTATGAGATTTATTGTCCTAGGTAATATAAAACACAGGTAATTTATGATTGCCATAAATTAATACCTGAAAAAGTAATTTTCTTTCTTTATACTGAAATTCATGATATTTTGCTATAGTTGTTTATGTGCTTTATTTGCTTGAAGTGCATTGCTTACAAATGAGCAGGTATGTTTCTTGTGGAGATTGTGGCTTGCTCACTAATCAGTTCAAGCCTGACAGTGCACGTGGTTGCTTACTTTTATCTCCTGTTTTTAAATGGTGGAAGTCTCAAAGGATAGAAGACAATAGGTGGGCTTTACTAGAATTAAGAGATGTTTTTTGTTTTCTGTAATTTGAATAGGTCTGCATTGGCCCAGAAAATAGACCTAGGTACTTCACTGTTTCAGCAGTTTTAGCCTCACTCATGCTGTTTCAGATACTCATTCTTGGAGTGTGTCAGCAACAGACATCAAATTGCTAACACTTGCCAGAAGGAAAGGAGTTCTCCAAAAATGAAGAGTTTGTGCAACCTGACGAAGGAACCACTGTTACATGCAGTTCATTTTCTCCCAGTGAAGAGAATTATGTGTTCTGCTTCCCTGGGATGAAATACAATTTAAAATTTATAATTTTTAGTAATAACTAGTTATTTTTCCCCTCTTTTTTATTTCTTCTGATATGAATTTCCTGTGGAGTTTTTCCAGACTTATATCAAAAGTCAGCAGCTGTCCAAAATGCTGTTGGATACCTATAGATGGTCACAGGCTGACACTTCATGTGACTTGTTTTGCTAAGAAATCCTCTGTGTTATTTGTGAATACATGCATGTTGCAAACTATTGGAGATGCACATAATACAGAAATAAGGTTTTTTCCAAATATTTTTCAGTTGTTTTTTTTTCCCAGATGGTTGGGGGTGTGTTGGACCATCTGAGATAAATGTCTATATAGAAATCAAAACATTTTTTTTAAGAGATGTGAAGATGAAGGAGTTATTAAGTAAAGATGAAGAAGTATTAGACATCTATAATTACAATAAAATAATGCAGACTTTAAAAGAAGCTTGCTAATTTATAGTTCTTCAGCAAAAAAAAAATGTTACATGCAAGCTTTTTTTTTGAATCAGGGATTCATTCTGGTAAATACTTGAAGGTCTGTGTATCAGCTCTCAACTATTATATCAATTACTATGTCATATTTTGAAGGGAACTAAATATACCAATTCTTACCCCATATCTAATACTTTAAAGAATTGTTAAAAACCCAGCTGCACATCAACCACACTTCTCATGAAACACGTGTTATCTACTTTAGCACTCTTGACCTTATCATATGGTAATTTTCTAGCTTTTAAGAAGTAATTTTTGAGATTTTCAGAGGTACTCCCCATTTCTTCCTAAGGTGCTTTTGCTGTCTTAAGTAGTCTTTAAATGATTTACTTCTAGTACTTTCCCTTTATATTTTATATGTTGATTGCTTGCTGAACTCTTGCCTTGATGTATGAGTAGTAAACGAAGATATAAAAAGCTTTAAACTCAATTTGAATCAGCTTCTAAAGTCAGACTATTTCCTCTGGTAAATACAAGTTTCCTTATCTTTACTGCTACATAAATAAAGAGAAGACTTAATGAAATTAAAAATAAATACTTTACTGCTTAACATATATTGAGAAGGCTTTGGGTTACTAATGATTTCATTGAAAATTATTCTTCATTTTACGTGGATATATGACCCTTTTCCTAGAAAGACAGGAATACACAGAATATGTGTATTTCTTTTTCATGCTCTACCAAACTTATCAGCTTTGTGCTTAATAATTTTTGAGGTTTTGAAATAATTTGAAGAAGGCATCTCAGCCTTTAAAAAAATAGAACATAAACAATAGCAAAACTTTCACTGAGATGATTCATATTTAGAATTTTAACGTATTTTAAAGGTCTTATTACTGCTTTCTTTAAAATCTCTTTATATAAGGCTTGCAACTTTAACTCTTCCATTGGATAGCAATATTTTCAATAAGCCCAGATACTTGCATGGCAGCATTTTCAGTGAGCCCAATTAGAACCATATAATCATAAAATTATATAGGTTGAAAGGGACCTATGGTGGTTGTTTTGAAGATAGGGTTAAAAGCAGGAGGATGGTAGATTGTCGAAAGTGACCTTGCAGCTGGGAATGCTGGGGCCTGAAGAATAACAGTGAAGGAAACCCCATATATTATGCCTACTCTTGTTTATCCTCTGTGTTTTGAGAAGTGATATCTCTGTCTAGAGATACCATAGGTGCTTACAGAGACTTGGAGGCACTCTCATGGACATACTTGAGCTTCCTGTCTTGGGAGAGAGATCAAAGCTCAGAGTTCATAAGAAGCACAGGGAGATCAGAGCATGGTGGTAAACCACGTGTATGTGGGCCCTCGATGAAGGGGTGCAGACAGCAGCCCGGCCGTGTGCTGGGATGGACTGAGCCTGGCAGTGCCTCTGTTCCTGCTTGTGTGTCTCCACCTGGGTGTTGCTTTGGGATCCTCTGGTTAGTGAGGTAATGAAATAAATTTACTCTTGGCATTTCAGCTGTGGCTTTGGGGTTGTTCTGGCTGCCTGCCTGTGTCGACTCACGCAGGCACCATGTAGGGCTAGTTGGGTCAAGTTGTTCAAGGCTTTGCCCACTTGGATTTTTGAATGTCTCCAAGGATGGATGTTGCGCAGTTATCTTTTAGCTCCTGTTCCATGTGTAACTGCCCTCCCTGTGAATAAACTCTTTCCTTTATTAAGTTAAAATTTCCCATGTTCTAACATGTGTCCATTGCCTCTCACACTTCTGCTATGCACTTCTGAGAGGCACTTCACTTAATCTTCACTATGTAGTTGTAAACATCAACAGGCTTTCCCCTTGGATTTCCTTTTAAGCTTGAACAACTTTCTTTCTCTCAGCCTCTTTACTCTTGACTGTCTTGGTAGGTTTTGGTTGGACTTCCTCCATTATATCTACCTTATACTGGAGAATCCAAAACTGGCCATAGTACATACTTAATATTGAGCATTAAGAGAGTGAGTTTATTTAAAAACAAAAACCCCACAACTAACAACAAAGTCATTGTTTGAAATAACCACAGAAAACAAGAACCACTCTTGCACTATAAATAGCATTTAATAAAGACCAATAAATCACAATAAGTGATGCTTCAGTAAGTTTAAGACTTCTGTGGGAGAAGGTCATTTGGGAAGTTAGCCAGTACAGATTTAAAGTGACCTCCAAGCAATTCAAGAAAGGTAATGAGAAAGGTTAGGAAGATTAGAAAGTTTCATTATAGAGTAGACTTTTAGTCCCCTTTTTATTTAGCTTCAACTTCTAGTAACTGAAGTTACTTTGGTGTCTTCCTTCTAATGCATGAATTCTCAACTACTTCAGTCAGTGTTTTGATATTTGTCAAAATCCTTTTGAATTGTCCGCTATGAATTGAATTGTCCAAGAACTTCAAAAGCCTTTTCAAAAGTATAGTTTAATTTTGTTACCTAACAAGGCAAATTGAAATTGAATTTGAGATGACCAATAAAAGATTTCAATCAATATATAATTATTTCTCAGTATTTATAGGTGACTAATGCTGAGAAATTGGCAGGCATAACTTGGAAAGGTTGTTTTCTTAATTTCTCCTCAGTTACTACTTACAATATTACGATCTAGCCTGTTCCTCTGCCAAATAATTACGATTGCTCTGAGTTCCTCCATCTAAAAGGTATCCTATTCCCAAAGACTTTTTCTGAATAGTGTCCTTTCTAGCAATATAGTTAAATCACTCATGATAATCCATCCTCCCAAACATTGCCGTTTCCATTTCTGATGGGTATGGCAGAAGTGATTTTTGCCCTGCGTGTAGCCCTTTGCAATACTTTGTTCTTCCAGCCAGCTGTTTCTCACTTCACACCTCTGGCTCATCAGCTGGCTTCTGCTTGGAGCTACTCTCCCCTTCATCATTATTCACATCATGGCACCAGTGCCATCTGATTGTTCTATGGTCTACTTGTTACTTCTCTTGTTTTTCCTTCAAGTCATTTTTTCACTCAAAGTGGACGCTTGGAAGGCATTTTCTGTAAATATCCTCAGCTGCTTTATTGTTTTTCTCCCTTTCAAAACTTGGATTTGGGATGCTTGAAGAAGCATAGTAGTTGTTAGGTGTGTGTCTCCTAAAACCCCTCCAACGCTGGGTAAAAAACTCTCTATGGGAGGTGCATACCTGTAGCTCTTGGTTATGAAACAATTCTCCTCCTTCTTTTAATCTTACCCAAGAGCTACACACCCTAAACAACAACAGAATCAGAGTATTGAGAGTATCTAATTGCTTCAAGGGATTGCAGTTCTGGGCAGAATGAGACTACTACAAAGAGCAATTTGGGAACAGCTTCATACATCTTTCTTTGGAAGAAGTGTATCTTGTACCTGTTGACTATATGGGAAGTCATAAACCACCTGTCTAAATGGGCTGCTAAAGCTATGATGTGTTCTCCAGTGCTAGTACTGATATTTAAATTGTTGGATTTTTTTATTAAGGGTCTCTGAGCATTATAGCATAAAGTTTTTGATCCAAAATTTTTTTTGTAGTATTTTTTTACAAACAATACTTATATAAGCTTCTTGACTCATTGGTTGTGTTTGCAAAATATAAATATTTCTAAGCTCAGTCATTTATTACAGTGCAACAAGGAGAAATTTAGTCATCCTGCCCACCTGATTTACTTGAATTGCTCATTAAAATTTAGAGAGAATTCTGTAGAATAGCCTGTTAGTTACTGTAAAACTATATACAGGAGAAGTGTTTAGTCCTAGATAGTGTAAAAAGTATTAGCGAAAGGTGGAAAAGAAAAATGGTTGAACCCATAAAAAGTGAACGTAGGAGTTTCTCGAACTCACAAATAAAGCCACTTACAGATAGAGAGTTAAAAACAAAGCAAAAAGTGTGAAAGATATGACCCACTCAAAATATGGAATAATAGGTAAAAAGTGGAATCCTTATTTATTTCAAGTATTGCTCATGTAAAACAGCTGTAGCTTAATGCTGTTTAAAGGTCTAAGTAAAATTCTTACACATAGTCTCAAAGAATAGAAAGAAATGAACTGCAAAAGTGCATGCTTTTAATCTGATGTATTTCACTGGAGGTAAAGGAAGGTGCTAACTACGTAATTCTTTTTTTAATTTTGAACTTTTATTTAATGTTATTTTATGATGCAATGGGCTTAACAGAATTTGATTAAAGCAGTTCACTGAAGGTATAATCTGTTTTATGGCTGTATCCTCTTGACTATAAAGGCTCAAGAAACAGGTATTATCTCCAATGTGTCTTGCAGATATCAGTGTCCGAAAAATTCTTCAGTGTAGTGTGGCTAGGTTTTTGGAGATTGGACATTACCCCACTGCAATGACAATTTTCCCTTAGAGGCCCTGTCTGCTAAGTGATCTGGATGTAAACTTGCAGCTGTATTTCAAATTGTTTTCTAATCCTTATTTTTTCAATTTTTATAAAATTATATTGCAAAGAAAAATTTCTAAGTAGTAGTTTAGATAAAAAATATTCTCCCAAGTCCTTGAGATCCCTGAATCTTCCTCATAAGAATGATTGTTTGTGTCTGTGGTTATGTTTCTTAAACGTATCATTCACTTTCAGAATAAAGAAACAAATAACTGCCAAAACTCTCATCACCACCTCCAAAAGCACTTATCCAATGCCAACATTTAGCCAAACACTGTAGAAGATACTTCATTTTATTGCATTTATTAGCGGGCTTCTTGACAGATGCTGTCTCACAGTTGATCAAAATTAATTGAAAATTGTCTATGAAAAAAACCCCAGAACTTCAACTTTTACTGCATGTGAATTATGGTTATTTTTAGCAACTAAAATATGAAAAGATAGAACTAGAAAGTGTTAGAAATCAGTATGTTTAGAAGTTGTTTTAAAATACTAATGAACAGTCCACTATTTTCTTGACTAATCTATAATTTGTCACTTTGCAATTTGATTAAATGTTTCTGATACTTGCAGGAGTACAACGAAGTAGAGTTTCCTTTACTACATCTACTAAATCTGGTCTTGTCCTTCCAAAGCAGTTCCAGCTATGAGCTTACCATAATGCAGGAACAGTTTTCCAGAATTCATACAGTTTCAAAGTACTTAAAATCATTCTGGGAACCGGTGCGTAACTTCTGAAAGCACCTCAGACATTACACGTCTTGTTTTGCTCAAGATTCCTAACTGGCTCGTTCTTTTTGTTGCTCCCCTGAAGTACAGAAATCGTCATATTTATATAATTCTTTGTTGATAATTATCTATTTGTCATTTCTGCCACTCATACATCATGCATCTGCAAGATCCCATACTGTTTTGGGTGATCAACTCAGCAGTGATGTAGCATGACTTCAAGTGTTTCTGGTTTTACTGTAGGTGTACTTCCAGGAAGCAAATACAAGAAGGTAGGCCCTAAAGTTTGGGAGGGTTTATGCATAGTTTTGTTGCCGAGTAGTTCTCTATTCTCTGATGGACGGTTGTTTGTGTGCAGCTGAGAGTTTTCAATCATAAGAAAGGGATAGGAAGAACTTTTGGGTTAATGCAAGCTCAGGTTCCAGGGTCTGGTGAAAGCCTCTCAAGCTACGTGGCTGAACACTACTTACTGTCCATTTTGGCACTTCACTGTAACACAGTTGCTTCTGTGCTGTTTGCACAGCTAGGGTTGTACTTCTGTTTTTCCCCTTTAGAACTCCTCATTCCTTCCATAAAAATGCTTTTAAATTTGTGTTTAGGAGTGAAAGCTGTAGCATACCTTCATGCTCTTTTTTGTAAATAACACCTGTAAGAGAAGAACATAACTCATTCTCACGGGAACCCCTTCTGAGGTTTCCAGTTGATTAAAAAACAGAGCGCACAAAAAAACCCATTAATTACTATTCTACTTCAAAAAGAGTGCAGAGCTTTCATGTGGTGCAGCAAACATGCTGGAAATGTGTATGGTTTCAGCAGGAAAAGAGAACTTACGCAGACTACTGTTGCAAGATATTTGGGCAACTAATGAGTTTCATTCCAAGAAATAGAATGGGTTATTATTGACCACTCAATATTATTTAATCCATGTCTTTACCTAGCATTTTTTTTCAATTAGATGAGGATTTCATAAAATGTTGGGTGGCATTTCTGAGAATACACTAATCTCTAGCTACTGTTGCAGAGTTAAAGGAAAGAGGCTGATGCACCCTAAAACAGCCGCTTACAAGAGGAGCGGAATCGTTGATTTTTATTTCTTTTCAAAAGGAAAAATGTTATTTCCTGACCAACTCTTAACAGGAATTTTATAAAAGAAGCAGAAGCATTGTGCATGTCCACTGGTAGTTCACTTATAGAAACACCATGTTTTGTAGTCCTTTGTTACTGTATTGTTACTGTCCATAGAAGTCCCTGACAGCCACTCACACAGAAAGCGTGACAATACAAAGGAGGAAATAAAGAAAGAAATAACTGTATTAAATTTGTCTACCCTTTATTTAAAGTTGCCATTTTCCCCACAATCTGTCACAAAGTAATTGTTTTGCTATCTAGCTGTAGCAAATTTTAACAGCAAGAAACTCATTATTTAAAGGGCTTTTAAATTTCATATTTTATCTCATTCAACAGTAATCTTTCAAATTCTGTTCCTTTATTCTGCTAATACCACTGGCTAAATTGCTAGCAGTGTGTTATTTCTCATTTGGGTTGATGTTCAATGCTGAAGAAAGCTGTAGTTCCAACATGCTCATTTTTTGGTTTTGTGGCATTCTTAGTGTAATATTCTTGAATATGTTTCACATAAATTGTATCGGAGAGCTGAGCCTTTCTGTGAATATTTAGGTACAGAGCTGTGTTGAATAGCTAACTTTCCTGCACTCAAGTTTGAAAATTTAGATTTTTTTTTTAAGCCTGTGTATACCTTACCTGGGAAGTCCACATTGTTCTGGAATAAAATTACAAATGGAAAAACTGTGGGCGTGTGGCACATATCTGAGGCAATAGACTACTTTCTTCCTCCATGTCTTACAGTAAGACAGTAACTACCATTAAACCTCTTATACTTTCAAATTCTAAAATAAATCGTATTATTGCATGACATATGTACAGTGATATACATATTTATGTTCACCTGGAAAAAAATAGTTTTACTAAAGCTGTAATTTAATGTGTGGTGATCTTTCTAGTGATGAAAAGTGAAAACACTGCCCTCAGATCTTGGATAAATACCTTTTCTAATACTTTATGCTCCTGTAAAATAAACACTTATTCACTCATACATCTATCTTATATGCTGCCTATTTTGTTGAGGTTTAGAATCAATGTATCTTTCAAAAAAAAAAGTTTCTGATTTCTAGGTTAGGTCTCAGAATTATTAGAATTATACTGAGCTAAGTAAGTGACTTTTAGTGTTTGTAAAATTTTCTTAATGACATCTAGCTTCTGTTGAGAGAAAATAATTCATTTTGCTAAGCAGTAAGATTTTTGGCACAAATTTATATACCATCCTACAGTTATCTTATTTATGAAGCAATTGAATAACCTCATGGTATTTGTAACATGTTTCTCATTAAGCATTCACATGATGTAGGATAACATATGAAAAAACCCTGAAGTATTTCAGCTTTGCTTTTTTTTTTATTCAATGCGGTTGTATCTGTCTCTGTTTTCAATGTCATCAATGTGCCCTTATAATGAAGACTAAAATCTGTCCAAGCCATTGAATTTGCATTAAGACAAATTGTACCATGGCTAATCATTAGAAAGATTTGGGTTTTTCTTTAGATATTGGGGGTTTCATGCCTTTTTCATCATTAGGTATGGGTTACTGTCTCAGTAGAAAGACTTATATTAAGATTTCAACGTCTTCTTCTTTCCTGTAGGCAGTGAATGGATTCTTTTAAATACTCAATTTTAGTTCCCTGAGAACTGAATAAGATTCTGAAATGTGCTGCTCATCAGTATATAAAGGCATTTTGCAGCTGGGAGTATGTAGAACACAGTTCCTTGGAGTTTTTATTCTTTTACATGAAATAAAAATCTGATGTTAGGTGTTTTATGTGGGGAGTTCTGTACTGAATTTTTTTCTGAAAAATACTTTTTAAACAAATCACCTGATGGTATTTGCAGAAGGGGCTGACCTACCAGGCTTTGGGTCAGAAGGGGGCAGAAGAGACTAAGTGAAGTTCTGAGATAACATTTATAACCAAAACAGGAGAAATTTATATTCCGGAAAAACATCATCGTGAGGTTTAAAACTATTAATCAAAAGTGATAACCTTGTAGTTTTTCTTCTTGGTTCAGGAAGATAGTCAACATGCTGTAGCCTTTGTATGGCAAATTAGATACCGATGCCCTTTGCTGAGAAAAACAGTTTTTATCCAGATTTATCTTAGCTGTCTTCAGGAGTTTTTTTGTCAACTTAATTAGAGGAAAAAAGCCCCAAATTATCAGTAAAGCATAATTTACTTACACGTTAACCTTGCTAGGATGTCTTAAACATTCTGGTAATGTTTAGCTGCTCTGTTAGGTGATTGTTCATATAGTCTATGCTTAGGCAGTTTATATTTTGAACATGCATGTGTAATGTATCTCTGAAACCTTAGGCAAAATATGCTGCAGTATCATCCCTTCAAGGTGACTTTCTTTCACGCTTTGGTGCTTCTTACATTTCCATTCGTCTGTGTGCCATATCTCGCTTCATATCCAGCTGGATTACACAGAAATTGATCGTGATTTTTAAGATAGAGCCAAAACTCCCAGGAGATCATCTTTATGCAAATCACATACTCGAGAGGAGTGAATAGATGCTTAGAATAAAGGAAAAGTGGATAATTACCTGTTGGGTGGTAAATAATCATATGCCTAAAAAGAAGACAGAAAAATAAGCACTGTGTGTGTTTGTCTTTGATATTTTTGCCTTTGATTTAATTTAGGATTCTTGGTATAGTGCTTAATATTTAGAGAAAAAATGTCATTTTACAGACAGAAGAATTTAATTTGGTTATATTTTCCTTGCTCTATTGCACAACCTTCATTTTTTTCTCAATCTGTTTGTATATTATATCTCGGTAAAAGTGCTTTTTTGTTTCGGGGGGTGGTGGTGGTTGTTGGTTATGTTTTTTAAGAAAAATATATGTATTTCAAAATTAAAGCAGTATGAAATGGGAAAATCCTGCTGGTCAGACAAGCATTGTTCTGGCTTGTTGGATTTTTTTGTTGGTGGGGTGGTTTTTTGGAGTTGTTTTGTTTGTTTTTTAAGAAGCAAACCCAGCCACGAAAGATTTCATTCTGAAAGCTTAAGAAAAAAAAAAATCAGTTTCTTTTCAAATTATAAATCCTGTATATACACACTGATTCTACTTCTAATGATAAAATAAAAAAATATTAAAATTTCTTTTAAAATTTCTCTCGTATTATAAAGTGACTACATGGGGTTTTGTGTACATAAATTGTAATTGTGTGTAATACTTGAAGGATAGAATTTGTGATTTGAGGCAGGGTTTCAAATAGGTGCTTTAGAGTAAATATGTACATTTTAGCCTCAAAGAAAACACTGTTTCTATTTGCACTGACCATTCTTCAAGCGTCAGGTGCGTGTGTGGGAGGAGTAGCGGTATTAGAAGGTACAAAAAGAAGTGAACTGTATAAGCGAAGTTGACTGATTTTACTAGTTTTTAGTGAAAAATATGGGCCTGAGTCATGGAAACAAAATGTGACTGGTTGTCCATATCTCTGTCCTCATGCCTAATCTATTTGTGTATGCATATATATGTATTCCTAGTTTGGTTACTTAGATTTTAGAAGGATTATCCCCATGCTTCAAGTTAAGAAATCGATTCTTTTCAGAATCAGAAACCTTCTACTACTTAGAGAAGCTTGTTAATAAAGTATTTATGAAAACAATCTTCAGTCATCTGTACAAGTTCTAGACAAATCTTTGAAGCTGTAAGAATTTTGCTGTGGCATTTTTTTGCTGTTTGTTATGTTACTATTTCTGATTGTTTTTTGTTACTTTTGTTTGCTTAATGTCAACTACAGACTTGTCAAATACATAGCTAGTATAAATTCATTATTATGCAAACTAGCTTAATAAGTTATACAGATTCTTCTTGTGATATGCTGGAACAGTAGCTGCATAAAGGGAAAAATAGATACTATTAATAAAGGTAGACTATATTTTTTCCTTTGGAGTATATGTTAAAATATTTCTTCCCCTAAAATAGTTGTCAGTCTCTGATGATAATTAATTAAATCCTAGCTTCCGTGGTAGATAAGGTTCCTCTTGACAGATTTCACAACCCACTAATAATTAATGAGCTTTTCAGTTCTCAGATGAACAAACTTATTGTTTTCACTTGTAAAGGTAGTATTACAGAATCACAGAATGGTTGAGGTTGGCAGGGACCTCTAGAGGTCATCTGGTTCTACACCTCTTCTCAGGCAGATTGCTCGGGTCTGTGTCCTGATGGCTTTTGAGTATCTCCAGTGATGGAGACTCCACAACCCTTTTGCTGAGGGATGTGTTCCAGTACTCAGAATGATAAAATCTTCCCTTATGTTCAGAGGGACTCTCAGTCTGTCCCTGTTGCCTCTGGGCCTATCACTGAGCACCACTGAAAAGAGCTTGGCTCGGTTCTCCTTACACCATCTCTTCCGGTATTTATAAACACAGATGTGATATCACTGAGCCTTCTTTTTTTCAGGCTGAAGCACCAACTCCCTCAGCTTTCCTTAATCATCTTTGGAAGTCTGTGAAAGTCCCTTAATCATCTCAGTGGCCTTTTGCTGGACTATGCCAGTAGCTCCACATCTTCCTTGTGGTCGGGAGCCCAGAACTGGACCCAGCATCTGAGAAGTGGTCTGAGTAGAGGGGAGGGCTCACTTGCCTTGACCTCTTGGAGTACCTTGCCTCATGCAGCCCAGGATCTCATTTACCTTCTTTTAGGCAAGGGCACTTTGCTGGTTCATGTTTAACTTGTCCACAGGGGCCCAACAGTATGTATCTACAGCTTTAAGTGAATTTAGATTTCCTAGATATTTTTCCTCAATCATAGTCAAGACTTACTTATCTGTAAATTTTCTCTGGGAAAAAAAAAATAAAATTTGGAGTTAGTTAAAACCTGCCAAATTGTATCTTTTGGGATTCATGACTCTATGCTGTTATATTTTGCCTTTACAGTAATTCTGGCTGTGTATTGAAATGCTAACTAGATTATTGTGTCAGACATTATGCAAAATTCAGTTTTTCTTTCATATAGATTAATATAATTTTCAAAGAATATTAAATGCAATACAGTATCTTTTTGATGAGATATCAGAAATGGTGTTTATTAATGTTTTAGAATAGTTCCCAGAGCAGAAAGAGTAGATAGAACTATCTTAAAAATCGAGCAGATTGCATAAATCATTAGTGTGTGGAACCCTAGCTCATATTGATAAAGACTACAGATAGTTGTATTCTACTGATCTGCTGCTCAGTGTGAAGAGGCTAATAGGGCACAACCCACACTACATCTCCAGGTGTATGACAGTGACAGAATTGTTGACAGAAAAAAAAATTGAGAATATGTTATGATGTATAACTACTTCTATCCACAACATAATGTGGCTGTATTGAAATGAGATCCGTAAGAATATTATCAACTTGTTCTTTAGAAATATTTGCCAAACGCTGAAGTAAATTCAATGAAGTGAACTTCACTCTGGGCTGTGTGTTTTACGTGTATCCCAGGACCACCTTATCTGACATAGAGCTAGAATCACTTATGTCTGGGTCACAGCCCACTGTTGACACATACCACGTAACTTTTCACACGTTCTTTGAGCAGCAGTCAAAAAATATTTTTGGTCTTCAGTTCTCCAGTTTCAGCCTCACCTTACATGCTCTGTGCATACATCTTACCAACACTCAGTGCCCTTCCCTGTAGGATTCTGTACAGATTTTTACATTCTAATCCTGTAGACGTACAAACATTTTTACTGAGGGAAGCATGGTAGTTAAAAAGGAGAAAATGTGTTTCCTCCTTTCTGGATCCCCATCAACCAATCTAAAAGGGTGCAGCCTTGAAGAAGTGTGCAGTGTGTTTTTCTTTCCGACAGTAGTTATCGCTTCCTTTCCTACGAGGGAGCCAAGATGTGATAAGATAAAAGAAATGAAGCTTTAAGTTATCTTTTTAATCCTCATTCCTAAGATTACTTTTAAAGAAGGTATTTCCTCCTATCTCAAGGGAGGCTCCAGTGTAACTTCTAGTAACATTTATTCTGGATAAAGGTGTTTTTTGTAGAGATTGCAGAAATAGCACTAACACAGTTGATTGTTATGCAGAATAACACAAATGTAGTATATTTTTGTCGAACCTTAGTTTTTCAAAGAGAAGGTTTTTTCCTAGTAATTTCTTATGCAAACTTAATATTTTACCTGTCTTTCTTAAGCTTCATCTAAAGCAACATTTTGCCAATAAAAAGGTCATCTGGTAGTCCATCATTTATCTTGTTTGAAACAACATTAGGTTTATCCTATGTTTTTTAATATTTCATAGTTATTAACCAAAAAGTAACATTTTATCATGGCAAAGGGTAGGATCCCAAGTGTCAGAATTATGTATCAGAGTCTTTAGCTTTAGACAGAAAAAGGTTGCATTAGACAGTTGATACAGCACAACTGTACCTTGTAAAGAAAGGCCTCATAATATAGAGGGGAAAAAAGGCTAAAATCTGACATATGTGGAATTAAGGGCTAAGGAAGCACTCAAAAATCCTAGGTAAAGAAACACCTTAATGTCTGGAGTCAAACTCTGCCCAGTTTGAAACTTTACAGGTATTTTCCCTTGTGAAAGCAACTATGAAAAGTAACTGTGTTTGTATTATTTTTAAATGAGTTATACTTTAACCACTTTTTAAGCATAAACTAGACTTTTGATGCATTTTTTTACTAGATTTATATACTATCAAATTTTTTGCAACTATTTCAAAGCATAATTTACTACTTTGAGTAGAGTATGACCAAGATTTGTCATGTTTGTCTTGTTACTTGAAGAGGGATGCTCTGAACCAAGCTTTTTCCCCTGGAAAGAAATGTGGACATGTCTCTTTGTCTTATCAGGAGGTCTTGTCAAGTACAAGACTTAGCTAATGCCAAATCTTATCCTTTCAAAATTTATAACTTTCCTTTTAAATATTTCAAATCGAACTATAACAAAGCTATAAAATTCTTTTTTCTAGAAAATCAGTTACTTTTTAAAAATCTATTTGCTAGTTAGCTGTTTTAAAGCTAGTTTATGTTACTAATTTTTATTTATCTGATATTTCATATTGAAAATGCACAAATACACCAGGTTGTTTCTTTTATGTAATATAAAGAAACATAAAAAACACCATAAAGAGTATTGTTTCTTTGCAGCCGTTTTATATAATACCTTCAATCTCTTTAATTAAATAGAAACCTGTCCGCTATCAAAAAAGAGTGACGCGATATGGCAGCATGTGTGACTGAATGTTAAAACAGTAGCAGAAAACTTACAGGAAATATTATTGTAAGAAAACTGCCATATGCAGTTCAAGGAAAAAAGCACATAAAGGAATGCAAAACTGCTAGCAAAAACTGATTATTAACAGTAGTTCAGAAGCAATCAAGGAAATTAGCATTATTTTATAGTATTTAACCCATAAAATTCTTTCTTGTATGTCTCTAAAACTGCACTCTGTAGCGCATGTGAAGGCATTGAAATGTAAACTTTATCTGAAATTTAGAGCTTGATAAAATTGGTTTAGTCTTCTGTTTGGTTTTTCATTAAGGCATGGTATTTGCTTTACATTTCTTGTGTTGACTTCACCATCACATTTCTGTAGTGAAAGGTTACCTTTAGTAAACACTGGAAGATTATTTCAAATTTTAGAATAATGTCTGGTTTTGGTAATCTAGTTCTTTCTAGTTTTGTTTCATCAGGTGTTTCACAATCTTCATTCCTACTTGTTGATTTGACATATTTAACCCAGTTTACAAAATTAAGTTGGTCTTTTACATCTTTTTCTTTTTGACATTTTCTCTTTTAAAAATATAATTGTATTTTGATGAAACATCTTTTAACAAAACATGAGTAGACTGAATATAAATAAAGGTGGCTTCTACAGGACTGCTTTTTTGGTTTGTGTTTGTTCAGGTTTGGGGGGGTTGGTTGCTTTGGGTTTTGGTTTGTTTTTTTTTGTTTGTTTGTTTGTTTTTTTTTTTTTAATTTGCTTTCTTTGGTTGGTTTTGGTTTGGTTTGGTTTCTTTTTGTTTTGTTTTTGTTGGTTGGTTGGTTGGGTTTTTTGTGTTTTTTTTTNCAACTTCACAACATGTTGGGAAAACTGTGGGCAGCTCAGATGTGTTGTGTGCCAGGAGGAAGTCATCCTTACCAAATGTGATAAATCTTTGCTGGAATGATTTCTATAGTCTGACTTGTAAGTTTGTGAAGAGAGAACAGCTCGATATGTAAACTGATGCTGGTCTTAAAAAGATGAGCAGGCAGGAGAGAAGTGTGGGTGGGGGGAAGCAGTGCTAGAGATACAATCATGCCCTGGTTCTGAGGTGCCGTGGTGGTGCTGATCCCTGCCAAAGACGCGTCAACAGCACTGTGGAGGTTTGTAGGATTGCTCGTATCAAACGGCAAGCATGAGTTCTAAAGGTTTCTTCTGAGGGGTGTTGTGTTTTTTCTTCCTGTTAACACGCTGAGTAAGCCAGCTTGTTAATGATCCTTCCTTTTATGGGACATTCAAAAGGGATAGGGATTTGCAAGATGCATTTGGGTAGGGGAGAACAAACAGAACTCAGATATGCATAATCTGAGCGGCATCCGGATTTTGTCTTTCATATGTGTATGCTATTAAACACCAACTGGCTCTGTTATTTAAAAAATATTTTTAAAATCTCCGCAAAGTCTTGTCTGAGATTGCCTTTGTGTTTTGAAGCAAACATTCCTCCAAGTTAATCATGTCCAGCATTTTAAAACTTTGGCAATTGTTATGAGAGGTCAAAAGAATTTTATAGCTGCTTTTTAAATGATAGAAGCAACCTGTGATTGGCAGTGCCTGGGACTTGCATCAGTACATTGCAAATGGTCCACCAGATTTAACAAGGATTTAGCAGTAATGACAAAATCTTCTATTGAATCTAGATAAGTATTGCATTTTTTAATTATTTAATTACAAAAAATGGTGTTTAAGAGGATTGGCAAAGAGGCTATGTGAGTTGTATTGTTAGATGGTGGTACTTTGGTGTTAAGGTCGAAATGTCAGGAGATCATTGGACTATTAGGAAAACAGTGGTGCAGTTTCAATTGTAAAAATGAATTACTTTTAACTTGTTCACTGAAATACTCAGTGTAAAACATAAAACTGCTGTATTTATGTAAATATGTCTTGTGTATGAAATATTTCTGACACTGTTTTCCACTCTTGTCACAATCTGTGGCTTCCTAACACATCTAATACAGACAAATTGTTCACACTGATTTTACAAGTATATTTTCTGGCAAGCTTTCTGGTTAGTGCATAGAATAGATTTCAGTCTGAAATGTATATTTTTAGATATGTCCTTCATCAACTTTTTTTAATTTCTCAGTTTTCCATCAGTTTTTAGCATGTACTTTAAACTTATTTACTATAAAATATATATTTTGTGCTCCTGTATTTAGAGATTGCATCTTTCTGTGTTATGAAGGCTATCTTTGTGTGTTAGATTTGTCTTTTTTAAAGCTTATCTTGATTTCAGGGAATAAATGGAAAACATAATTGATTCAATGTATTAAGTTTTGCCATGCAGGAATCATTAATAAATAATACAGTATTGCTGTAAGAAAAGAAGGGGGCCAAAGAGGATAGGTTGAACCATGAGGGTTACCACACGACAGCCTGTTAGATGAATTCAGTTTAAGATTATACACACATATATATAGATTATACACACATATGTGTGTGTGTGTACATATAAATATTTGGTAGTCTTCTTACAAAGAGCTTTAATCCTTGCTAGAGGAAAAAAAAATGTAACAAGAAGCTCCGTGTGTAATGTTGCTTTTCAAAGCTGACAGGGAGAAAATGGAATTAAATATTTTTAGAAGGTATAGGTTTTCAAGCCCGTTACATTGAAAATAGTTGTATTGTTCTTAGAAACCTTTTAGAGCAAGATGCTGCTAACACCAAGGTCACAGATTCAATCCCTGTATGGGCCATTCACTTAGGAGCTGGGCTCAAGGATCCTTCTGGGTCCCTTCCAACACAGAGGGTTCAGTGAAAAATTCTGTGATATCATATTCATTAATTCATGAGAAATTCAAGTTTCCTATCCGGTTTTGTTCCTTTCCTTATTGACAATAATATGATAAATAATTGGTGAGACATCTCAACTTCACAGGAGAAAATGCAAATTCGTCTTTGAATAAATATTCCTTCATGTAGGAACATAGCTACTTCTTTTGCAGTCCTGGGGGGGAGTTTCATTTAAAGTGCAATCATAACAAATATGTGGAATAAATTGCTTTCACCTCTATAGTAGCTAATAAACCCCCTTAACACCACGATGGCACTGAAATCTGGAATAGGTTTGAAAGAAGAAAATAAAATTGTGTTTTTTCTACCTTGGGAGGTGTGGATAGAATTTAGAAGTTCACAACAGATGAAGATATTTTTCCTGTTGATGTTTTTGTGCTTGTTTTGCTGCTGTGAATAATACTGCATTATAATAGATTTTTGGGGTCAAATCCCCGTGGGCAAAAACCATGAGGGAACTCTCAGCAAGTAGTAATTGAATTGCTGAGTTACCACATACTACTACATATATCTTGATTTCATCTAAGTAGTTGTGCTTTACTGTGCTTAGGGATGTAAATGTGCTTTTACATCACTACATTTAGTGATTCAAATAAAGTTGTTGTCATGTATAGTGATGTTTTTTGCATGTGCCCAAGAACATTGGTCTGTATAGAGAATACCGTGTTAATTTCTGCAGATTTGGGATGAAATCTCTAGTACCTAGAGTTTTTCTAGCATGCTTTGTGAGCATCAGCATTTGGTAGCTATTCTGTTCCTTGCCGACAGTAATACCAAAATGCCACAATTACTACTTTTTTTTTTTTTTTTCAGGTAAACTGAGAAGACTCCTTTTACATTATTTTGGTTTTTAAGCCTTTGTTTTGAGTTTTGTATTTGAATATTATTTTCTACAAAGTTTGATTTCTAGTTTTGTTTTGTGACTTTTTGGAGTGCAGTTGATCACAGCAGTTTTTCTTGGAAAAAAAACCCAAAACCCAAAAAATTAGATAAATAAACAAAAAGCCTCACCCCAAATTAATAATCTATAATTAGTGTTGTTTGATTTCTTATAACTACACTGGTTATTTCCGGCTGGTGGAGCAGATTTTCTGTTATCATTATCTGTATACATTCTTGGCCAAAACATGTGTTTCATCTCAAGATGTAAATTACTAAAATAGCAAGCTCAATTACTAATTGATATTAGTACTTAACATTATGCAAACAGTATGCATTGCTCTTGGCAAACAACTGGGAAGGCAAAAGTCCCTGCCTAGAAGAGCTTACAGCTAACAAAATTCAAAATGGGTATTATCTGCAAACAATAATCTGACATATTTTGTATGTATATGTGTCTGCATTGTTCTAACGTGTGCAATTATATGTGCATAAAAATTTGGCATTCTTTTCATGATCTTGAAAAATCGTAATTTTGATCTAGCTACTTTTTACACATTAACTAGTAATACCATTTTTCTTATTGTATTTATAGGCATGTATTTATAGTCATAGCAGGAACAAGGTTTCTTCCAAGGAATATTGGATGAAATAGGCATAGAAGTAGAAACAACCCTCTTGAATGTGATGATTCTCTGTGTGATACCTAAAAAGGGGCATGTGTGCATCTATATCTATGTATGTAGATAGATAGATAGATATTGTGTCCCAGATGTATTTTCACATGCGGTCAACATGCTTTTGTAATAAATGGGTTTGTTTCAGCCTTTTATCCTAGTTTTTACAGCTTTGCATGTATTTGTGTGTATGCTGGCATGCACTATATTTAGTTTCCAGTGTATACAGTGGTGTTAATTTTATTTATTATTTTACTTTCCAGTGTATATAGTGGCATTAAGGGATGAACTATTGTACACAAAGTATCGACTCTCTTGGAGGTTCTGTTTATAAGCTTGAGTTTGCCATTTGTGGTGCCATACTTTCTATACAAATGCTTTAAATCTGAAATTCAGTTCTTCCAATTCATGGATAAAGAGTTTGAGAGATCCTTATTTAAAGAGTTCCGTAAAGTTGTGACCTTTGTCTCAGCCTTACTTCAAGCCACCCTCATGCCCTAATTCTTTCCCCTTTCTGTTCCTCTCATCCGCTGCTGTGGTTCATTTCCCTCCTCCATTCCATGCTAGATGAGTTGCACACCTTCAGAATGGCTTCTTCATACAGTCCTCCTGATATATAATTTAAAACAGTCATCTCTATATTAATGGTAGCACTGAATTACAAAGTATAAATTCTGAAACATCATATTTACATCATTTTGTTCCCACATGTTTAGTTTTCTCCTCTGTTTCTTTTTCTATATTCTTTGGAGTCTTCTCGCAGTAACAAGAATGAACTCTTTCTTATGCCCAAGTTTTTACAGTTTGTATTTCCACCCATATCATCTCTGGGGCTGGAGCCTGGATGGCAGCAGACTTGCTTACCTCTGTGTTTTGTGCTTATGACAAGATGCAGTCACTTTGGGATGTAGTGAGTATAACTAGGCAAAGCCTCTCTTTTCTGCCAGTGACGTACAAGTCACAACACCTGTACAGAGAGCTTCGTATGCCCTGGTCTTGTCATGAGCTCCTCAAAGATCTGGGGATATGGGCACTGCCTGTCTCCTGCACCCCACTGTTCCTTATGCAGAATCTTTTTGTGAGAAATCTGACAGACTGCCTTTCTCCTGGAAAACCAGTGCACGGCAATAACTGCTCAAATTGCATCTCAGATCACAAGATACTGCATTTAGTGCATCCCATTAGTCACAGCTACTGGTGTCTCTACCAGAGGGTTTCTTCAGCAGAAGGCTCTTCTCCCCTGATCCAATTGGGGTGTCAGAGCTAAAGCCACTTGCTACAATGGAGACAAAGATGCTCCATGAACCATACAAACTCACTCAGCAGGCAATGAATGTCAGTATATGATGGTACCTTGGGGCTCGTTTGACATCTGAGAAATTTGCTCTGGTCTCTTTCCTACCATGCATAGCTGCTATAGCCACTGCTTTGCCTAGCTGAATGATAACAATATTATTTTAGTATTTGTTCTTTACTGTTCACTTTTTTTCTTAAGATAGACTAAGGAATTATTGCAATCTTATTACTTGCCTTTTTCCTTTTTTTCACAGTATTTATGAAATAATTTTTCCACTTCTGAATTTGTGAATTTATACAGTGTGTTAATTATGGAAAGCATCAGATGTAGATCAGTGCTGTGACAAGGAAGCTTACCAACCAGTGGTTTGATATACTGTATTAAATCAGTTAGCAGCATGATTCATTAACACACTACCTTTTCAATAGTGCTGTTTATTAGAACTACCTCTAAATTAGTTAATTTCAATGATTTTGGTTTCTCTGACTGGTGCAAAGCCTATAGACGTTCTGCCAATATAATCCTATAGTGTTGTCAGAAATGTCAGCAGGTTTTGTGTGGAGAATTATGTTGTACAGAGAATCAGTTAGGGTTAACCTTTTTTCTATAGGGAGAGGAACTTCTAGGTCCAAAGCCATGCAAGTATGAGGAGAGGTTGTACAACTGCTAGACATCGGTGGTTTGGCTCTCAAGAAAAAGGCAAGCAGTCTTGGGAGTGATGCTTGCAGGAGACTGCTTTGATTAGCTGAGCCAAGAACCTTCCAGGATGTCATTAACTGAATTTAGTGAATGGAACTAAACAACTTCTAGCACAACCTCAATTTGAAGTTCTTGTCGGTGCCTTGAGACAGAAAAATTCAGCATTGAGTAGCAGATTGATTTAAGCTCTATGCTTCAGAGGTGAAATTTTACGGCAGTCAGGATCAGGATGGCCTCAAATTAGATATTTCTGCAGGCAAGTCCAAATTCTGAACTATCCACACAAGTTTTATTTTGCGTACCATTAAGAATCACCTTGCTCTCTTTGGCCCACCACTCAACTGCTAGAATTTTGTGTCCACTATATTTATTTATATTTATGCTTTGCTTCAAGGCTAGCCTGAGGCATCCTGATTCCTACCCATGTCATGGTACCACGATGCAGCTTCAAAGTGTGAAGCTTTGAGGCTTCCTGGAACACAGCAGAAAGAGCTGTAGCTGGCTGAATAAAACACTGCAAATTTCCCAAACTTTGGTGCCTTGGGCAAACACCCTGTTTGTTTTTCCATTATTCCCCTTCGAGGTTGGCTTTGAAGGATCCAATGCTATCTCAGGCATCAATTTATGAGGAGCAATGGTACTGCATGTCTTGGCAGATCTGAAGATTTTTTAAGTGCTGAGAGGATTGATCTTGAACTTCAGATTTCAAGGGCTGAACATGTGCATAATTCAGTGAAAGCATTTGTAATCAAGACAGTAATGGCAATTTGGAGTAACACTTGTTTTAGTACCAATTGAGTGACAGAGGCAGTAGGTAATATTTTGTTATATTACCTACTGTATATATACTGTATACCTACACCAATGACCAACAGGCAGACCTTAGTACCTGAAGCATAGTTTTGGGGTTTTTTGAAGCTGAACAATTTGATATTAAAAAAAAGACATTCTAAAGTAGCCAAAATAAAGGACATCAAAAGCCAAAACAACAAAAAATTCCCCCTCTACTTTGATTGCAAGTTGCATGATGTGAGGCTAAGGTATCTGCACATTGCTATAACCACAGTAAACTCATTATTGGAATGACAATGTAGTTAATTAAAAATTATTTACAGGCATTTCCTCACTACAGAATTACAGAATTCATCATAAGCTGTAAAATCCAGCTAAGAAACAGTACATATTTGGATAGCTAGTCCATCTTGAGTCTGTTTAATTACATTGTTGACTCAAACTTGGAAGTGCAAACTGAAGAACTGACATATCCCTAAGCTGATTAAATTGCTAACAGCCACTAAGACATGTTTCATGGCCATGCCTGCAGTTTCATGCTTTTCTTAAACTGACTTAGGCTGCATCCATTTTAGCCAAATGAGTGAGTCAAATCAACACAAAAAAGAAGGAAAGAAACAATAGAAAAAGGGAAGAAGAAGGGGAGGAGGAATAGTTTTAATTGTTTTAGATTCCCACACTGGTCCCAGTTCAGGAAAGATCTGGTGCTGATGCAGAGGAGGGAAGCATATGGGGACAATCTACTGAGCTTGCTTTTTGAGTAACAGCTTGTGTGTACCAGTGTAACTGTAGTATGGATTGTATTCTAGGTTGTTTTAACTGTATTGTGCTTACAGCATGGCCACCGTGCTGGCTGCAGCAGACACGTGCAGATACACTTGGGAAAAATATCAGATTTAAATTCAGTTCATTTTCCAGTGCTTTTTTAAAGGACCCACTTATTTTACTAGATAGTGACTTGAGTTGACAGCACACTCCAGGTCTACGTTTACAATGCTTAACACACATTTAATCTTCATTTCTGTTTCCCTGACAAAGGAAATATATTTTGCCTTTATCACTAAGCACTATTACACTGATATACCCAGAAAGAACCTGAATTTTCTTCTGTGAATTGCTAAGTCTGCAGGCAAAGGATTTTGTTTCATTTCAAGTAAATGGTGCATGGGGTTGTATAGCACAAGTAGTAACCTTGAGTGCTATTTGATATCACAGTGAAAGATTTCTTGAGAGTACAAGAAATCTTATAAATGATCTCCTGTATGGTGCTAATACTGGATTCCCTGCTAAGCCAGAGTAAACAGAAAGGATGTAAAAACAACTGCAGAAGAGATTTCAGTTTGAAATCCAGCTATAGCATTTCAGCAGAATCCCAGTTTACTTTCAGCATTAAGAACCACAGTAGGTAAAGTTAACATCTGCAAACTGAAAGCTAAGCTATGGAAAATTGTGGTTAAGGGGCATGAATTCTTTATTTGCATTTTTAAATGAAGAAAATAGCACAGAATTAATAGCACATTTCAGATATTCTAAAAAACATTTTGTTCTCATCCTGCTTTCCTAATTGTATTTTTTTCCCCAAATAAGGTAGATTTTATTAATCAAAGCTTTGTCCTAAATAATATTGCAAAAATGGTCTTATGTTTTTTTCAGAAGTCTTTGTCATCTAAAGCTTCTGTGGACTTTGTTTCCAACCTAAATGATCCTTATGATTCTGTGTATGTTTAACACTCTTGAAATCAGGTCCATAATATCTGCATCCCTCTGCACTGCTGGTTTTATTTTTAAAACCCTTTTAGAGAGATTGTCTGAAAGGAAATTACAAATTCAGACACTTTTCTGAGAAAAATGCCACCAATTATGATTCTTTCTCAGTCTGTATTAAAAGTCATAGCAATATTTTTATTTGCTGCATTTTTGTATACACATGTATATAAATAATAGAAAGATGCATGACTCAAGCTGTGCAAATAATGGATTTTTAGTCTACCTCCCAAATAATGTAAAAGACCCAAAGAACCCTCAAATGATTTATTCTTACTAAGCCAAATTTTTTCTTTCAAAGTTCATGATGAAGAGATGAGTTGAAAAATGGTCTTGTGTGGAAAGAAGCCTCTTTTAAATTAAAAAGTAATATATGTGAGGGAAGTGTTAGTTGTCTTTAATTTAGAGAAGATGGATGGTATTTTTGAAAGTAACAGAACTGGTGTTAAAAGTGAGAAAAATGCAGTTACCTATCAGTCAGTTTTAATGAAGTAAATAATTGCAAAAAACCCTCAACTGTTGTGCATTGTCGCAGAGAAATGAGTAACAGCTGAAATAGCTTTATCAAGAATAATTCCTACCAAACCACATGATGTTGAATTTGTTACAGTATAATGGGCTTTCTGGATTCAGACATGGTGGTGGATGTCACATATACTAAATTCATTAAAGCAGTTGATACTGTCTCAGATGAGATTCCTATAACCAAGCTAGGAAATGGTAGTTTAGATAAAACCAAGGTAAGGTAAGTGCAAAGCTGCTTGGGAAAGAAGGTGTTTTCAGAAAGGTTAGATAGTCCCTGCCTTCTACTTAGATAGTATCTGCTCTTAGAAGGGATGTAGGTTACCAGATTGACTTTTTATAATCCCTTCTGGTCCAATTTTCTGTTTGTGTATAGTTCTTCCATACAGATGACATTTGTAATACAAACAAAACATATAAAGACATATTTAAATGACTAAAGATATTCCAGTGTTCTCAGGTAGCTCAAGAGAATGGAAAGTTACCTTTTCTTTCCAGTTCTAAAATTAAATCTAGCTATAGTTAATAAAATTGTAACTTCCCTTCACCTTCCACCTGTGCTGTAATTAGGTTCACTGGCTGTTATTACAGCGTAGATTTTTCTCTGTAAGGCTTACACTGTAGGAAGATAGGTCAAACATCACTAAATTCAAGGGAAAAAAACAAACCAGAAGACCTAGCAGAAAATTTTATTACTTTTCCATTTCAGCAAGAATTTCATCAGACTTTTTTCATAAGGTGTTATTTTTTTGTATTAGACTAGAAAAAGGAAAGTCACGCATTGCATAGTATTGAGTTTTAATTGAGAAAAATGTTAATTTATCTCATTCGTTATTCAGCAAGTATTTTTATTAATTTTATTACATCCTTCATAGCTTTTCTAAATTTTTTTATTGATGCCATACCTTATAAATACTGAATTGCTTGCTTGAGATATATCTATACATATATATAGATAGAAATATCTTCGTAGACTGTAATCCGGACCATAAGTGTCAAAACCAGTAAACTATATTAAAAGAAAAACAACTAAAAAGTAAAAACCAAAAAGAAAAAGCAATTCCTTGCTCTTAAATCTGCATAATTTCATGGCTGGTGTGCTGCACCTTTTGGCTTCTGTCTCACTCTTCTCACTTGTCTGGAAAACATTAAAAAGAAATCTAGATGAGCACCGATGTTTAATTTCCCCATGCTAAGTTTCAGCCTTCTTCACAAAGAGGTTCAGCTGCTGAGAGTAAGAAGGAAATATTAGATTTTTGATTGTCTGTTCCAAACACCAGAGGCCCAGGATTCCACTAAGTAACCTTTTGAACCTTCCTCACACAAAAACTGTTCAAGCTCTCCCTTGTGGCTGAAATGCACTTTCCACTGCGCTTGGAGTTTATTTCCAGGGATTTAATAGAGCAGGTGCCAGACATGGGCTTGTTTTACAGATCTATTTTATTTCAAATTCATTTGCCCAGTTGTGGTTGAATATCTCTTCCTTTACATGAGCTGGTGGAACTTTCTGCATACTTTCATCAGTTGTTTGCTGATTTGTGCTTTTTGACTCCAAAACTGAAGTCCCGGGAGCTCTTTCTAAAAGGGCAGTCTACCTAGTAACAGTGCAAGCTGTAGGCTCTTATCCTTAGTAATCGCTGTTTTCTTTATAAATTTCTTAACATTTTCACCTTTTTGGTTCCAAAGTTTTATGCAAGGAATTCTCACACCTTTTTTTATTGGTTCCAATTCCTCTCAAAGCAGTTAAAACATTTTTTAAATTATAATTTTCTGTTCCAGAGCTGGAGATCCAGAAACCAATTATATGATTCTCACATGGAAGAAAATATTTAGGACACATTTTAATGTAGTACTACATGTTTTCCCAACGTTTTTGAAAGAAGCAAACTAATTACTTTTACAATTTTTTGTTGGTTTTTTTAATGACTACGACTATTTGAAATCTCTAAATCAAGCATAAGAATTAACCCTGAAAACTTTCAAACATGAAATATTCCTTTGTTGCTTACGTTGTGCCATTAGTCAAAAAAAATTGATGATGATTTTTCAGTGTTGGCTTTGCAAACTAAAAGGCCATGACTAAATCTGTGAGCAAAATATCAGAGGCTCCTTAATGTCCTGTAAAATTGTGGAATTCCATCCTACAAGCAGTTCAAATTAATATATCTCTAAATATGCGAGTTATATTATATATCATACATTCTTTAATTAAAATTTTATATATAGTTTTAAATCAACTCACCTTTGTAAGTACTTTTATATTATTTCTCTGTTATTGCTCCTTTTTTTGCTTCAAGGAAAAAAGACTTCCGACTGCCAGCTGAATAGGGTAAAAAACGTATGTCTTGAAGTGTAATCTCTCAAGACATTTGATACTCTTAACCAACACCAGTCATATGTCTTGTGAGTGTAATATATTTTCTTTGTATCACTAAAGAGTAGCGCTGCTTTTTCTGAGAGGAGGAGTGAACCCTGAAGCTGTGCATACAATCCATGCAGGGATCAAGAATCAGAAAACAACCTCACATCTTTCTCATCAGGAAACCCTTTCTGGTTGTAAATGGTGTTTCATTCTTGCCAACAGGCACTATTAATGTTTTAGTATGCAATGCACTTAGATTCCTGTATTTAAACACACTTTGTACTTGGAATAGTATTTTAATTTCATTGTCACCATTGTTGTGCAAGTTTTTCCACCTTCCAACAGCACCGTTGCTGAGTTGGTTTTCCTTGTGGGCCACAAATTCCATTATCAGCGATATATTCTTCTCCCCCAGCTTTGTTAACCTCTCCCCAGGTCTGAGATAACACCTGGACAACAGAACCACCTTTCTCTTATCTCAAGTTCCCACTGCAGTGGCCTAACTTTCAGTCCAAGTTTCAGATCATATTTGGCAGGGGGGGCACTTCAGTGGTCGTCGGTGGTGGCAGCCAGCTCTCGCCTCTGCCCGGCCTGGGGTCAGTGCCATCCTGTCTCTCCGTTCTGTGCTTATCTCATGGCAGTGTCTTCCTCCTGCCTTAGCAGTGTTTGAGACAGGCAATTGTGCTCTCCAAGTCCTTGCAGTAGGCTGGGCTAAATATGCATAGGTTGTACAAATCAAACTGCTTAAGAGCAGAATTCTGAAGTGCCTGAATGAACTGTTACTGTAAGTATGTTCTTTTACCTTAATTAAAAATTTACAAAGCCTTTGTGAGCTATTTAGGCTTTTGGTAATAGGCATAAAGGGGCGTTTGTGTGAAATGAGGAAGGTTGCTGTATGCAAGCCTAATAAACAATATGAAGCACGTATTCAGATGGCTTCGTCTGGTAATAGAGTTTGCTCTTCATGGAAGAGGGCTTCAGGTATTTAACAAGGATCTAGGAAAGTGTTGTAAAACTGTGGTGCAAATACAGAAAATGAGATTTCATATGAACCAAAACTGGTTCTGCTGGGTCACAAATTTCAGTGGATTAACAGGCTGTCTGTTTTTCCCTATGAAGTGCACTGTAAGGCAAGAGAGTATTTTTTGAGCATCTAATCCTTAAAGGTTAAAAAATTATTTTTGTACTCTTTTGTAATCTTCATATATAACACATAAGAAGGACAGCTCTATTTTAATAGAGAGCTTTAGCCCTGAGAAATTTGTCATGTATAACATAATATTGAAAAAAATACCATCTTTTGTCTGATAAAGTATTCTGAGGATATTGTTGAATTTTAGCTAAGTAATTATGTCTGTTTTGCTATTATGAAAACTGTGATATGAGTGCAAAACATTCTACAAAAATTAATATATATAGTGCCAAGTATAACATGAAGAACGTTGTACTCTTACTAGAAGATTTTATCAACATAATAAATAAGATTACTTTCATTTCTAATGATTTTCAATGTCTACTACTCTTGTTATTATGGCAAAATAGCAAAGGTTTAATTTGATCCTAGTTCCTTTATCATTAAACCTCTGAAACCTACCAAATCACTTCATTCCCTACTAAACATTGAAGTTTGTGAAAGGTAACAGCAAATCTGTGTGATGAGTGAAGCTGATTTTACTGGGATATCATAAGGCAATATCTTTTTTTTTTTTAATGTCACATAGCTGCTTTGGCTTTCTGCTGTGGCATTTTCATTAAACTTAAATTTCTTGAGTGTTAGAGCTGGTAAAGAATATCAAAAAAAGGAGAAGATATGATATCCAGCTGTGCAGGCAGAGCATTGATTTGCCATTTAGAGAAGTTCGTTTGACATCACTGTGGATTTTCATGTCCAAAAATTAGGCTTATATATACAACCTAATAATATAAAGCTTGCTTTGAGAGCCATATTGAAGCCTTTTGATTTTCAGGGGAGGGCATCAAATTCTCTCCTTTCCTAGCGTGTGCAGGAAAAAAGGTAAATAAGGTGTGTTTTTCTCTGTTCCTGCCAACTAGAGTTGTCTGCTTAGGGGTTGACCTTAGAGTGAGAAACAGGATCTAAAGGAAGGGCACTACACGTGCACTGCATATTTGGCTCTTACTCCTGCTAAGAAATTAGAAGTGTATCCTTACAGACACTAAATAGTGCATGGTATTCAATAATATCTTAAAATGAGCAACATAGCTGTACCCAAGGGGAAAAAAATAAAATAGGTTCTCCACCTGAGGCCTATATGCCCTTTCCACAGTGCGCACTTCATTGTGCGTTTTGTCTTTTTTTATACGGTCCCGTTGGGTAGTTCAAGACCAAATAAGATTCCCCCTTATCTTTCTTTCCCTAAGGCAAAACAAACCCAGCTCTGTCAGCCTCTCTTTGTACACTGTGCTCCAGCCATATAATCATCCTGGTGTTTCGCTGCTGGACTTAGAGAAGGAAAGCAAAACTCTCAGAGAAAGCAGAAAAATAGAAAATCTTTCTGTAGGTAACACAGAATAAGAAACCTTTGCCATTGTACACTGGGCAAATAGAAATACCAGTTGAATGCCTGAAAGTGTTTTATAAAATCTCAGAAATTTGGATAGACGTGAATTATGAGTATCTCAGTAAAATCTCAGAAAAATTGACTAAATGTTATATTTTAATCTTCTTAATAATTACGCCATTTTTACATATAGTTAATAATTTTTTCAAATTTCAGATTGGAATGGACTATTTTAATAAAGTCCGTTCTAACTGATGCGAAGCGCTTTGTCTTCCTCCTGGGTAAAAGGACATTAGCATGCTCTGTTTGCCACATCATTTCAGTCTCTATGGGAGATAGAGCAGTGAAGGAACATACAGTGAGTACAGCAAGAAGAGTGCATACAGGAGGAGATAGGAGGATCACATATAGGAGATATAATGAGGTAAACTTGTGGTTATTCATGATGATGTTTCTTATAATTTTGAACCCAAAAATCCATGACATTTATCAAATCTAGAGCTTTTGAAAGTCATAAGTCAGCAAGAAGTTTGTATCTGCAGTCTTAGTTCTACTTAAGTCTAAATTAATCCATTGTAAAAGTAGTGCTAGCAAGCTTTTATTAAAATAGTTCGTTATGTTCACTACTTTTGTCTTCTATTTTTTTTTCCTTTTTGTTTACATAGATTAATTAATATAATTTACTAATGGGTGTCTATCCACCAACACTCAACATATTTTAGTCAAACCGAAGAATGGGGAGGGGAATAGGGGATGGGTTCAATTCCTGGGTTGTTGCCTAATAAAGTGTCATAATGTGATCAGTTTATTGAAAGTAAAAATGAATATGGTTGATTCAGATTAGTCACTTGAGTTTAGTACTTTCCACTGAAAATGGATCCAAAAAATCCACAAAGCAAGCTTCTACATAAGTGGATATTGAGCTGGATGAAGAGGTTGCAGTTAGGCTTCATTTACAAGTTTAATGTAAAGTTTGTAGAGTTTAATAATCTTCTGTCTATTTATTCGTACACTTTTTATCCAATGTTAATAAGCACATAATAGCTAAAAGCCACATTGCAAGCTGGTGTAGTTCATATTTAGCAGTAACTTAGAAAGTGATTACTATCAGAAATATTATTTCTTCTTAGATACCCACAGGAATCTAATGAATAGAAGTATCTCGGAGGGGACAGTTTAGGTCTCTTTATTGATTTTCACCTTTATCAACATTCTAATGCTTACAAGCTGAAGCAAGTCTCGCACACCTCAAAGAGACTGCTCTCCACCTTCAAAGGGTGATTATTTTCTTATTTGAGCTTTCTATTTTTATATTATCTATCTTTCCATCTGAGTGAAGATCAGCATGTAGGCTTGGTTTGAATAATTTAAAAAACAGCTACTGTTAACATTAACAAAAGAATCTGACTTGATCACCTTTAAGCTAACTTAAACTTACTTTTTATATTAACTGAACTCCTGGAAGAATTGTAAGTCTTCAGATTAATCATATAAACACTGATTTCTTTTCAACTGCATTTGACTATTCAAACTGAGCCTTTAATTTGAGACAGTAGTTTAGATTTAGAACCATTTTTAAAAGTCTAATATGTTAAAAGATTCAATTTAATGATAAATAATCACCTGTCATCCACACTAGTTGTTTTACATCAAATTAATACATAAGTATGTTGTGCTAATTTTAAAATATTAATGATCTGGAAAGTTATTTTTCAATGATCGGGATCAGCCCCCAGTCTGGCCAAGAAAGATGCATGTTTTTCTTCAGATAGTTGTAGTACGTTCCCTCATAATTCAAGAGGATTTGATGAATACTTGTGTTTACACAAATAAGTAGTATTTAGTAATGTAAATCTGAATGTTGGCAGGTTAATTGTCATTGTTTCACCCCAGCCAGCACCAATCCCCACACAGCCGCTCGCTCACTCCCCCACCAGTGTGGTCAGGGAGAGAACTGAAGGGGTAAAAGCCAGAGAAGCCATTGGTTGGGATAAAGGCGGTTTAGCAAGGAAAGCACAAGCCACGCACACAAACAAAGCGAAACAAGGAATTGATTCACTGCTTGCCATGGGCAGGCAGGTATTCAGCCATCTCCAGGAGAGCAGGGCCCCGTCACACACAACATTTGCGTGGGAAGACAAATGACGTCACTCTATATGTCCCTCCAGCTTATGTACTGAGCATGATGTCATATGGTCTGGAATATCCCTCTGTTCAGTTTGGATCACTTGTCCCAGCTGTGTCTCCTCCCAACTTTCCATGCATCCCCAGTCTTCTCACCAGAGTGGCAGTACAAAAAAGCCTTGGCTCTGTGTAAGCCCTGCTCAGCAATAACAAAAACATCTCTATGGTATCAACCCTGTATTCAGCGCAAATCCAAAACACAGCCCCATACCAGCCACTGGGAGGAAAATTAACTACCCCAGCCAACACTAGCACAGTAAGGACTCTATTATTTTTTTTTTCATAACTTTTCTCTCTACTTTTGCTTCATTATGATCCTTGATTTTGCATAGTAGAATGATAGAGTCATTTGTGTCGGAAGTGATGTTCCCTTTGCCATGGGCAGGGAAACCTTCTACTAGACCAAATTGCTCGAAGCCCAATCCAACTTGACCTTGGACGCTTCCAGTGATGGGGCATCCACACCTTCCCTGGGCAACCTGTTTGAGGCATTGGCCTCGTCACCCTTACAATAAAGAATTTCTTCTTGATATCTAATCTAAACCTACTCACAGTTTAATGCCATTACATTTTTTTTCCTGTCACTATATATCCTTGTAAGTAGTGTCTCTCCATCTTTCTTGTAGGCTACCCTCAGGTAGTGGAAGGTTGCAGTTAGGTCAACCCAAAGCCTTCTTTTCTCCAGACTGAACCATCTCAATTTTCTTAGCTTTTCCTCACAGGAGAGGTGCTCCATCTCTCTAATCATCTTATCATCTTGGTGGCCCCCCTTTGGACTCACTCCAACAGGCTGATGTCCTTCCTCTGTTGCGGATCCCAGAACAGGGTGCATTTTTATCCATCCGTAGCAGAGCTATTTTTAGCAGTTCATCGAGAGGTAGATGTCAGCCTTTGAAAGACATAGCACAGCATGCAGGAGGTTATGTAGAAGAGTGAGTTTTGGGACTTACTGCTTAGGAGGTTTTTTCAGAAGGAGCTAGAGATACATGTTTAAGGCACACTAGGTTACAAATGTTTTAAGGTAAACATCAAGCTGGAAGTCAAACTGCTGTCAGTGTTGCCTTGATTAAATAACTTGAATATGTATTAGTGATGTATGGCTGCTTATAGAATAATGCCTGTGGAATAATGCCTGTAAAAGCAGTAAGTACTCTCAGGCTCCATTTTCATCAGCCATGCTGAACTCACAGTTACTAGAGAAAAAATCCATTTCCTCTCCTTTCTTGGGTATGGTAAGAAAATTCTTTTAAGTTCTGTATTTTGCTTTAGAGGTAGAATTGCATAAAGCAAGTAAATTCCATTACCTGCAAAAGTCTTAGTAAATATATTTTTTTCCTAATAGAAAAGGGTTTAAGTTCTTTTGATTCAATTTACATAATAACACAGAGACCTTTCAATAAGTTATTTGGGAAAAACAGAAATAACAAATAACTCCTTGCCTGAAAGTTTGTAGAGCATTCATATGCCAACAAATGCTGAATCTGAAGTTAGTTAAAAAAAAAAGAAAACAACAAACAAAAACAACTAAACCAGCCAAAACACTATTGGTAGCAAGGAAATGTTCATAAGCAGAAAACAGCATCCTGACACTGCCTTCAGGTATAGCAGAAGTAAATATAAAACTGAGCCGAAGACTACTTTGTGCTTAAATACTTATTCTATGGAATATATTGTGTATTTAGATTGTGATTTAGGTAATATGTTTCCCAGCTTGGTTTATTTATTACTAAAGCTGATATATCTTCTTTTGCATCTTAGAAATAGCTGAAAAACGTTATTCCTGAGAAACATAGAATAAAGTAAAAAAGGAGAGAGCCATTTGACTGGAGGAAATTGAAATAAGATTGTAAAAGACAGAAAAACTGGAACTTCATATATGATTTACTCATCCTTGTTAATGAGGCTTAGAAATTATCTCATTTTATAGTCTAGTGAGACAGCTGAGCAATATCCAGAATTTCAGATATAAATATAGGAGCAAAAATGTATTTGCTTTAAAGCAAGCCTGCTGGATGGGAATAGCCATTACAGTCAACAATGAGGCAATGAATCTGTGCCTAAAGCAGCATAGTAAGGCTTTTCATAACTTTTTGTATGCATAGTAAAGAGTAAATTTGCAGGAACATCCACAGAGATTTAAATTAATTTCAGAAAGAAAATTATTACATTAATTTGTTTTCTACAAATATAATTTTGAATTAGTTATTCAGTATGGGTTTTCCCAGTTGCCTTTAATAAAATGATAGAGATGGGCTTATGGGGATAATCTTAATTGTTCAGCTTTCCATTTCTGTTTGACTCATTTTCAAACTTAGTTATTAGTGGGAAATAGCTGAAGTAAATTAGTGTTTGTGAACTCTAGTGCCTGATTCTAAGCTTTTGCTTGGGCTTATCGAAAGGGTGGTAGTTGTTTAAGAACACAGAACATTTTATTTTCATTCAAAGTAGTGTCCTCCATGGAGCTCTGCTTTGAGAAGAATTTCAGTGTGTGTGAGGTTGCAAAGTCACTGTTTAATGTAAAGTTTTTAATTCCTTTGACCTTACGAGCATAGTGTGTTAATTTAAAACAGCATGTTGCAGCTTCTGTTTCTAAAACTCAGTTACGAGTAGCAGTGCTTAATATTTTTCCATAGTATATCTCTGTTACAGTGTTTAAAATATGCAGAGCTCATGATGCAGAAAACAGTAAATGAAAAATGGTCAGTTGTCAAATACAAAGGAAGAATCAGGATAATTTTAAAAAGATTATTTTTCATTTATTTTCACCTGAAGGACATAATTATACAGACCACTGATAGGATAATTTGTCGTTCCTTCAACAGATTAAAAGTTCTTAATTCATTTGCTTTATGAGGAAACTGTGTTTCTGTAAAGGTAAATTTGTACAGTTGGACATAGGAAAAATGAATGCGGAACATTATGGTATCAACACAATATAACAGTATTCCTATGAATAAAAAGGGTCATATAGAGCTCTGGCTGTAATTCTGTCTGTGAATTGATATTTGTAGGTATAGAAAGAACATGTAATTATTATATTTCTCATATATAATATGAATTATGTAATTATTCTTCCTAATGCTTCTGATTCATCATAAAAGAAGTTACAGATAGAAGTTTATTCCAACCTGGTAAATAAGAGGATTAACCAGAAGGATTATAACAAAAGTTATAATTGCAATAATTCACGAATACTCTTTTATTTTATTATTCTTTCCTGACATGACTGCTCAGAACAGCACTGCATGCTTTCAGCTAAGCTTACAGACTTTTGTACAAAGAATACACATTTTTGCACTGTTCCTGAGACAGATTTGAGCAGGGTGTATTTCTGGGATTTGAATCCTGCTTCTCTCCTTTCATTCCTACTAAAGAAAGAACTAAGGAAAGGAAATCTTGTCCTTTGCAATGAGTCCTTTCAAACGCATGAAAGAGAGAGTGTTAAGCATGGCACCTCTGTTAACTTCTCAACAACCCAGTGGCAGATACTCACCTGGGATGTAATCTGGGTTTGTACTGAGTTGCACATAGTTTTTGGTTTTGTTGTTAATCTTTGTCAACACCGAGAAAAAAAACACGTAAAACCTATTTACTGGATCTAGATTACTCTTATCCATATCATAGAGTCCACATTTCCACTCTCAGTTTGGTTGAAACATTTACATCAAGTTTCCTTGAGAATCAGCACAGTATCTCAGTTTTTAGTGGGATTAGCTTTTCTAGCCGTGTGGTACAGAAGACCTGTGGTTTCTAGCTTCAGAGGCTTACTAGACAAATTTTGGTGTGTGTGGGCTCTGAAAAATGGCTCTGTCTTGGTGGCTGCTGAGGAGCCCGTTGTTGCAGGTAGCTCAGACTGCAGCTGCAGTGCGAGCTGCGGGTTCAGCCCTGGGGGTGAGAGCCCCAGGCAGCAGGCTGTGAACTGCTGACCCTTTGCACAGCAAGGGCCCAGGGATCTGTGTTGTGCCAGGTCTAAAATACCAGGGGTTCCTTTGTTCGGGGCTCCGTCTCAGAGGCACCAGCTCGAGTTGTCATTTTGTTATTTAGCTATTGCGTCAAGATGGAATTGTTTTAAGGATCTGGCTGTCTGATGCTCTGCTATGGGAAACCGGGGGTTGAGCCAGTAAGGAAATTGCAAGTGTCAGGGTGAAGCTGTGAAGGGACCTTGGTCGGGTGCTGTGACTGCCAGGGTGCATCTGGGATGGCTGTGAGAACCCAGGTCCCAACATAGTATTTCCATGTATTTCACTGCTTGTAGTAAATTAGCCAACTTTGTGCTGCTGATTGGTGGCACAACAGCAGGAGGATATATTCAGTGTTTCAAGGAAAGATGTAATAGTTCCAGCCTCTGTATAGCTGGGACCTGTAAGTCTTAATTCTCCCATTTAGGGCAGATTTGCAGATGAAGGTCTTTACACAGATAGGAAATAAAGCTTCAAAAGAAAAGGGAATAAACCTGTTATCGTGCTAAAGGTTACAGTTGCTCTAATTATAGTTTGTATTCAATATGAACACCTTGTTCAATGATATTTAATTCAAATCAAGATGCTGAAGATAGAATTACATATTGAGAGAATTCATTAGAAGTTTTTAAAGTAAGGTGAATAAATTTTGCTCAAATTGTATTCCATGAATCTGTTCAGGTATTCAAATTAGATCTGTAAATTATGAAAAATCCACAAGGGATACACAATTAGGTAAATAAGCTGTTCAAGGCCAGGAGCTATTGAGCATTTATTGTACAGTGCTGTCTTGTATACTGTTTATGGAAAACAGGTGAATGGCTAAAAAAAAAAAAAGTAGCACCTATGCAAAGTTTAAAACAAAGTTAGCAGAGATGATGGCTGGAATAACAATAAGAAAAAATAGGTCTCTAATAATTAGTTTTCCAGTTTTTGCCGATACATTGTCACTATACCACTGAAGTAATTAAATGTGGACAGATGATTACTTAATGTAAGTGTATTTTATAAAGCATGTCATTTCTTGACCTTTTGAGTTTGCCCATTCATAATCTGGTTGTCTTTTCCTGAAGTGTACACCGGCCCTTCTGAATCAACAGCACTATATAAACATGATGGTTATAGTAGTTTAATTGGGACCATCGCTATCTGCAACTGTACACCATTTTAAGAAGAGTCTTTTCATTTTTGCATAATTCATGTGATATTTAAGGGTGCCAAAGGTATGTTTACAATAGTTGAAGCGTGATGCATGTATTAAATTTGTTTTGTCAGAGTTGTAGTGGGCGTTATGAGACTTGCTGCTTACCTGTTTTCTCACGGTTTTTCCGATAGGATCCCCACTGAACATCTGCATACATTTTTTGTGCTTCTATAGCATGAGTAGGCATAACCAAGCTCCCCTTGCGGTAGTTAATGCATGCAACACTGGATACAGCACAGGGTGCTACAAGATCCATCTGTCTTTCAATACTGAGCATCCTTGCTGGGACAGTATGCCGTATCCCATGCTGCTGCTTTTTTCCAGTCTTTGCTATGAAGCTAATCAGAAAGAGGCCGAATTTTGTGCCTACCTACCTGGAGTCATACCTGCTCCGTCTCATAGAGATGTAGCTTGAGGCATTTTCCCCGATTTCTGTTCTCAGCTGTCCATCTGTGCTTATCCATGCCATAACAAATTATTAGAGCTCGAGAAATTTAAGTAATTACATCAGTCATAGCATTCACGGTTCTAGTTATTTTTGAAGCACATAACAGCTGAAAATGTATTAAACTGTGAAGCTGAAAGGTCTAGATGTTAATTTTGCATCCTGTAAATTTATTTTTTCAATTGTTTTCAGTGAGATGTATTTATTTTTCCAGTTGCTATTATCACTTATTAGACTATGTGACCAGACTTAAAAGCAAAAGGAACAGCGCTTGTAGTGCAAATTCTCCTCCTGGAGATTAGTCATTATTAACAGATTATCAACAAACTGCATCTGAAGACTTTCCTTGGGCCAGACTGTACCTACACTTCTTTGGTAGGAATGGTTGTTCTAATCTTAAAATCCTGTGTTTCCTGAGGGAGCCACTCCTACTCCCTTTCATGCAACAGAGGTAGCAATCCACCTGCCTCAGTGAATCAGCAGTATCCACTTAACCTCTTCTCAGCAGGATAAGCACCTGCTAACAGCATGGGGTATTGCTGGGAAAATTATGACCCTGCTACCTTATATGTTAACAGTGATTAATATTTGGTATTACTGTTTTAATATGTAGGAGGCATTACCACTGTTGAGAAACTGCCTTAACCCCAGCTGCTGTTCCTACAGAGATCCCTCTCATTTAGAAGATGCAGTTATGGACTGCTTCTACCAAGAAGGAAAACAGAAGCATCTTTCAGGTCTTAGACAACAGGGATATGGGTAAAATGCTGTGTGTTATAAGACAAACAAACAAAAAAATCCCCAAAAACCCACCAAAAAAAACCCCAGGATTCAAATTTACATCCCATCCCATCTTTGTGAAATATCAAAAGTTAGGGACTTCTTGTTAATCTAATGTGTTAGGGAAAGAGGGCATTAATACTAGTCTACTTTTCCAGAGACTAAGGTTTTTTGATACTCTATGGAAACACTTATTTTAGTTTTAGGAGTACAAGTACACAATAGTGTTCTCTGTTTTCATCATAACACATGTTTTCCTAAATTAAAATAAAAAATTGCTGTTTCCTTAAGTTTTATGTAAAGGCATCAGATTCCTGTACAGTCTCGGTCATTATTTTGTAACTTGGTTGCATATTACTACTGATCAATCCAGTTTTTAGGAACAATTAGTTTGACTGAACAGTTTGTAAACTATAGGTAGCAACCAGAAGCTGTGGAACTGTATCAAAGATTTGGTTTTTCCTTTAACCTTTTGGATAATACTGTGAACCCTTCTATTGGAATTTTAATATCTGCATCTGCAAATATCAAAACTTAAAGGAAGACTGCAAAACAGGAACTGTATCTCCCCTTATTGCATTTACAAAAAGATAGAATTGCAGTTTAATCAAGCTTCAGAATTATTTTGTTAATTTGACATAGACGCCTTAAGAGGATATTACTGCAAAGAAAAAGAATATGTTAGTAAAGTTTTACACTTTAGTTGTCCTAGCAAGGGACTGCGGATATTTTTCCAAATCTTTATCTGTTACAAATAAGTGCAACTCCATTTGTATTGCCCCTTTTTTATTTGTGTCTTTAACTTCTATAGTGCTAGGCAGCCTGTATCACCACTTTTCATCCTTCCCTTAAGTCTTCTCTGACTTCATTTTTTGGTAACATAATAATTAGTAATATAGTCTTATTATTATCTTGATTATTCTGTAAGCACTGAAAAAAGAGTTGTGAGTATCTGTCTATTTAAAATTACACAAAAATCTTTAGTTGAATTCCTACATTTTTGTTACAAAAAAAAACCCCTACATTCATATTTATCAGCTAGATAATTAAAAAATATTATTACATGTTTAAGTGGTCATCATACACCAGCTATGAAATGTGGCAGGATGATTTTGTTTTCCCCATGAATTTCAGATTTGGTCGGCTACCAGAGGCAGAATGATACTAATATTATGGACATTTCCTGGCACTTCTGACATGGATATTTTCTTTGATTGTCAGTCTAGAAGTATGCCTCTCCTTTTAATGGGTTTTGTGTGATTGTGAAGAAACAACACCAAATGTATCATGGTTTTAATAAATGACACTGTCACTACCATTTTTAATCATTATAGGAGCTGAGGGCAAAGCTGTATTTACAATGCCCCTTGAGCTGACCAGGGTAGGTGGTGGATGCTGTACTGATTTCCTCTTAGTTGAAATGCTCTGGCTCCTTCATCTTAACACATCACTTTGTGTTAAGCCCATGCCTCTGGAAAGTGTCCACATGTTGGAAGGGGTTTCTTACCCTCTTTTTTGTAGTGTACACAGTAAAAGAACTAACAATCTACTGACAATATACAGATAGATGATTTTTCAGTTGATTAATTTCTGGCAACACTGAAGCTTCTAGAAAATCTATATAAGAAGTAAAACCTAGACTAGATCTAAGTATTTATTTAAAAGGACAAGTAACATTGCAAGATACAATGCAATTTTCAGACTTTGACATCTTGCAGATAACCCTGTAGTTCTTTATTGCAATTTTGTAAACCAGCAAATAAACCAAAGCAACCCCAGCCCACAACTTCTGCTAATTTAAAGGTAAAGTGTTTTTTCCTGTACTATTAACTTCAGTACTTGGCAACGGAATATAGTTTGTCAGAATGCCTAGGCAAAGGAAATTTTATTTGTTATTAGTTTGTAGAGCATAAATTCAACACATGCTTTTAGATTGCTTGATGGGCTGATTTCTCATAAAACCCACTGTCTAGCTAGGAGTAGAATGTGAAGAGAGGGGACATGTGTACATTTGGGTACTTTATGAGTAATTCAATATAAATTATAACCAAGAAAGGGACAGTTGGCCTTTAGCTTGTTCTGAATTGTCTTTGATTTATTTGTGTAAAAAGTATTTGCTTTTCTATTTCCCATCTGAATTTTTCTCAAAGCTATCCTTCATTTGTAGCTGTATTGAAAATATATAAAATCCCAAAAATATATCTTTTTGCATTAAAAGTTATTAAAAATTAAGCTGCTGCAGTAAAAGATCATTGGTCATTATCTATTATTATTCTGCTACCATTTTAGTTTTTAGATATTCAAATTGTATTATACACCATTAGCCTAGAGGTGGCAGCAGTGTGGACCGAGTTTTAAAATCATCATATTTAAAAGTATTCTAATCTTCTCTGCCAACATTTCTGAAAAACAGAAGTAGAATTAATGAAAAAAGTGGTCATTTTTAACTGAAAAATGCTTATCTTACACTATTTTTTCCTAATAAGTGAAAATAAATTAATTTTGTCAAGAATCAAGGCTTTGCTAAGTCTTTATTTCAGAAGGCTTTTTCACAAAGGGAAAAAGGTGACTTTAAGATGAAAACCCCACACCCTTACCTTAAAGTTTGCTTACAAACTGTATTTACTGCTGGTCGATAAACCTGAGTAACAGTAAGATTCTCTGGTTCTCTTCCTTTTCCTTGCTATGGGTGTAACTTCCAGGGAGCTTCTGTGATTCTGCTAAAAACATTTAAATAAGTTCTTTGACATGAAGCTTACTACAAGGGGTTAAGGTATTGTCTCTTCAGGTATTTTTTTTTTCCTGAGAAGGAACTTGAGACATATAAATGCAGATCTTAGTGGCTCCCTGTGTAAAACAGGTGTTCAGCACTGTGTAATTTCCCTTGGTGATACACAATATTACTACAATAAATACGGAATATATACATACACATAAGCACTATTTGCTAATACACTACTAATTAATTTCTTATGTATAGATGGAGCACTCTTGAAACCTGCTCTAGGAATTGTATTTTGTCACTTTTTTCACCCTGTTTTATCTAAATACTTTGCATACTTGTCCATCATATGGAGCGTGTGTTCCTCTAGCAGAAGTGTCTGGCAGTTGCAAACTTTAAATGTAGGTAGCTTCTAGCCAAGAAAAATTAAATTCAATTATTATTCATATTAAGATGGGTTATCTTAAAAAGGCAACACTTTTTTTATTAATAGGAAGGACTGAATTTTAATTGTAAAGCTGCTGCTTGGTGGCGTATATATATGTATCTCATTAACAAAACCCAGGTACATAATTTTATAAAGTACGTGCTTCTGTTCAGTTTACCTCCAGCACCATATTGTGAATGTACATGGAGTTCATTCTGATGATCACATTGGGACAGTTAAATTAAACTCTGGTAATTAACTGACAGGCAAAAGTATCTCCTCTTTAAATCTGTGGTAGATTTTGAAAAGATTCCTATGAGTGCAAGTTGTTTGCACACACAATGAAACCTGATTTTGATTCACATTAGCACTTGTATCCTAGCTTCTTTTATTTATTTTTAGCTAGTCTGGGAAGAAGTTTTGCTCATCCTAGTGTTGTCCCAGTGCCTTAATTTCTTACTAGCATTGTAAGGTTGCAAAATATATGAAGTCTTCTACAGTGAAATGTAGAACACTGCACCTTAGAACCTGGCTACTGGTCTTTTTACTTACCTGTCTAAATCCTGACATTAGGCCACCCATTGATAGACTGTGAAGATGTCAGTTTGTGTCAGCTCAACACGATTTTTGATAAATCATAATGCATTTGCAGTTAGAATATACTTGTTTATAATAAGATGATTCTACAAAGTTAGAATGGATAGCAGCTGTACTGAAAAAGGATCATCCTAAGTTTTAGCTTACTGAATTAGTACTTGTGCATAAATAGGCTTCATCCTCCTAAGGAAAGTTAAATGTGTAATGGAGCCTTTAAGATATAGAGTTCCTTTTGTAAGATCCAGAGTAGTTCATTTATCATGCCAAGGAAAGAAAAATATAAAATAGTGTCACTATAAGTGTGGTTGACTTCCCCTGACTTTGTCCTCTTGCCCTTCATTAGCCTTGTCAAAATAGCACATAATATGTTCATACATCACATTTTTAAAGCACTGTTTTCTGATCATAAGACTTGTAATAATAATATAGTTTCTTTGCTGCTTCTAGCAAAGAATTCCTGTTATACGTGACATGGAGATTGGAGTGAAAATACCACCGTTTAACAATTTACTAGCATCAAGATGAGGAACCTATATGCCAGCAAAGTGTAGTCAGACAGTCCTGAACAAAGTGTGAAGACAGGGGAATTGGACACAAATACACGTAGCCAGTCTTTTCACCTTCTTTTTGTAGAAGATGAGAATACTGGGCTGTTTCTCAAATACATAAGGATAATCAAAGACTGAAAATGGTCTAAGATTGTCTTTAATAACATAATTTACTTGGAGTGGCATTCCCAGATGGTTAAACTTGCAAGCTCATTCAAATGTGAGCAGGAGGATATGAGCTTCATGAAGACATTATAGCAATAAAACTTCCTTAATGTCTAACACAGTAGGCTAAATGATTTTTTAGCATGATGGGAATATACATCTAATTGTTACTTTGGGAAAATTTGTATTGGACCAAGAAAAAAAGAAAGTGAACAAGCCTATTAAAATGTCCGCAACAGTAAGCATGTAAAGGCTTTTTACATATCTGATTTGAAATTGAAAACTTAAAGCGAATAATATATTGAAACTCTGATCCAACCAAAGTTCCTTTTTTTTTTTTTTTTAATTCATCAAGCATTGAAAGAAGAATCAGCAGCCTTCTCTTTTATTTTAGCTGTTTGGAATTTGTAAATTTCTTTTTGCCCTGGTGCCACGTGCCTTTCTCAGCTAAAGTTTGAACACATAAAAGTAATAAGATCTTGTTCTACATAGCTGTTTGAGTGAATTAATTGCTTGTAAAACTGGAAAACAGAACCTTTAAAAGTCAAATAGATGACCTAATATTAGGACTCTGTAGCTTTCTTGTGCAATCCCAACACTATTTGATTAGAAATAATAAAATTTACACGCCCATTTAGTGCCTAGTAATTTTGAGTTACCAAGAGAAGCTGCGCTTAATTACAGGTTTGCTAATCTTCCTCTGTAGCAGTGATCTGGATCCACATTCTTCACTCTTGATGAATTCAAAACGTCATGGATGACAAAATGTTTTATGATTGTTTAATCCAGTAGGAGCCAGTGCTATATCATCTATAACCAATCCTTACTTCATGTGTAAAGATTGTCTTTAAGAACGATAAGCATCATCCAGTTTCAAGTATTTGCTACAAAAGCAGAATTAAAGATCGCTGCAGTTAGGTAGACACCCAGAATGAGCACTTGCTTAGGGAAGTGCCTCCAAATCTACATGTAAAGTGAAGAAGCAGAGTAAAATGAAAAATAAATTAGCCCTGATTTTATTATTTTTGACTGACCATACCTCATCACAAGGCAATAGTTTGTACTAATCTAGAAAACTCTTCTCTGGTGGAAAACAAATGATGAGATAGAACTTAAAAATTATGGTAATTAAATTAATTATCTGTATTTAACAGAACATTGTGTGTGTTCTGATAGATGCAGTGCCTAGCAAGTTTATTGCAACACTGGAGGATGCTTATTAGATGGTGATGGGTAAAACATTTTTTTTCTGTAAAGTTGTATGATGCCTATGCAGTTTGTAGCAAATAACGTAGCAGGCTTGCAGTGTGCTCCTGCACACAGGAATACATTTCTACATTTCTTGTTGTGAGTGACAAGACCCAAAAAACATCCTTTTCTCTCGTCCTTAAATTGTAAATAAATAAGACTTAAACATGGAGTGGCAACCGTGCTTCAGAAGTTCACGAAATTCCACTATAGCCTTGTCCTGAGTGAATATGACCTGCAAAGTCATAGAGCAGTTAGGTTGATCAGAAACAATTTCCCTAGCCAGTGTTATCAAACGAAGTGCTATGACAGGTGTCACACGAAGCCAGCTTTGAATACTCAACTCAAATGGCCATTTTCAGGTGGATCAAAAGGCAGACACCATCTGTGCAAGTTCAGGAAAAAGCTATGAAATCAAATCTCAAAATCCTTAACGTGACTCTGAGCCTAGCTGTTATCGTGCGGGGGCAATCTGCTCACACAAGGTGCAGTGTGGAATCAAAAGACACGTCCACTCACCCAGAAGAGCTGAAAATCTGCTGAAAGTGACTGCAAGTGTGTTTGTCCTTTCAGAACAAAGGAAATAAAACATTCACTTAGTTTTCGAGAAAGGTCACTGATACCAGTGTTTCTAGGTCACTTTGCACTTCCTCCAGTACCCTTTAATGGCTACTGCCTAATCTGTAAGGAGAGTCAGTAGTTTTGGCCTTTGTTGAGAAAGAAGCTAAATTGGAAGAAGATTTTGAATTTGCTTTAATATATGACAACACTGTGTAGTTGTGGGCACAGACAAACCAGTTTCTAATAGTTTTTCCTCATTTCCCCAAGCACAGTTTATGCTTTAAAAGTGTTTGAAACTAGCTTTGAAAGGAACTTGCTGACCAGCAGTTTTATGACTTGATTTGTTTTAAAGCCTAAATGGCTTAAGGAAATGTTTTACAGAAGATATAATCCATCCACATGGAATAAAGCCTTGAAAATTAGGTGGCATAAACGTAAAATGCAAACTACATTCTCATGACTTTGCACTTAAGCTGTTGCTTACAGAACTAATTTAAGAGTGCCAATGTATTGTTTGTTGCCTATAACTACATTTTTTGGAAGCTGGAAGATTTTTAAAAGTGCTTTATTCACAAACCTCTGTTAATAAGTCTTTGATCTGGTGGTTGGAATTTCTCTGACCTGCAACTTCGATCAGTGTGAGGAATAGCTGTGAAGCCAGTAACAGTGTTGCCATCTTCCCTGGAGTAATGACTTCATTGACAGTGCTGTAAAATTATATTTATATGTCCTGTTGATTCCTTCTTTTAGAAATTGATTCCAAATTATTTCACTGATGACTTTGCCTTTTTTGCCGTCAGACGCAGAAACCTATACACACCTAGACAAGGGAGGATATTTGGGATTTTTATGTATGGAGTACACTGTAACCTATTGCTTTTAACAAACACTTTACTGTATATTTTTAAATATGAACCTGGTAATAAAGCAGTTACCGGTAGATCTTTTTGTGGACTCTCAACTCCTAAATCTAAACAGTGACAGTGTTGATTTTACAGAGTAATGTATATTTAGAAATTGAGTATTTGAAGTTACCGACATACATCGATACATATTTCTTCTACATTTTATATACTGATACACTTAGTGTTGGAATGATGGTAGGAGAGATATTAACTATGGAGAATCAAACACTTATTTGAGAGAAACATTAAACAGTTGCATCTGTATTGACAGGACCTGTGATATTAAAGTTTTTTGAAGTAGTTTATTCCAGATTTTTTCTAAATTTGGTACTTAGTTGATTTCAAGGGGAGTTAGGATTATTGTTAGTAAAGGTAAGGGAACTAGATACCCCTAGTTCCCCTAGCTATATTTTTCATAGAAAGACAACTAGAATATGGTATAACAGATAGCAGAAGTTAAAAAACTTAACAATTGTGGTATTGTCTATTTGATTTCCTGTCTTGAATATTTAGTAGGGCTACTTCTCTTGTTTATTTTCTTCTGCAGAAAGTAATACAACCATTTAAAAATTATTTTGATGGGGTAGTATACCACTGTTTAATTTAATTTGATGGGAAAGTTTAATGGATTTGTACTAAATGCTTGATATTTATATTGATTTGTTTTGATAGAAAGACTGTTGTATTTCTTGAGCATTTTCAGTAGTGTATCACAGGACAAAACAAGGTGGTTTTGCTAGCTGAACTGATATGTAAGAGTTTATTATTGGCAACTAGCAAAGAAAATCTGTTACATTGCAAACACTTTACTCTCTGTACATGTTCTTGAGCAATATATATTCCATATCTAACATGACTATTATTTTACTGGTTACTTTATTTCACATACAGGGAGAATCTTAGAAATATTTTGAGGTTTAGCCAAGTTCTCCACAGGTGCTTGCTCATTCCCTGCCCAGTTGGGTGGGGAAGAGAATTAGAAGGGTAAAAGTGAGAAAACTGGTGTGTTGAGATAAAGAAAGTAATTAAATTAAATTACTTAAAAAGAAATAATAATAAAAATAATTTTAAAATGTAAGGAAAAGAGGAAAAAAAAATAACGAGAGTAAAATAAACCCCAAGAAAACAAGTGATATAGACAAAAACTATTGGTCACCACCAACTGACCGATGCCAGCCAGTCCCTTCTCACCAGTGTCTCCCCCACTAACCTTCCCTCCAGTTTTGTGTGCTGAGCATGATGCCATATAGAATGGAATGGAGTGGAATGGTCAGTGGGATCAGCTCTCCTGGCTGCTTCTCCTCCCAACTCCTTGTGCACTCCCAGCTGCCTCACTGGTAGAGTGAAGTGTGAGACAGGAAAGGCCATGACTCTGTGCAAGTGCTGCTCCGAAACATCCCTGTGTTACCAAAACTGTTTCCAGCACTCATCCAAAACACAGCTCCATGCCCGCTACTGTGAAGACATTTAACTCTGTCTCAGCCAAAATGAGTATAGCTATATAACAAAAGCTGTATTTAGGCATGTAACCAAAAAAACCCTTCCAGAAGTCCAGCTGTTTGTGCTGCCTAGGAACAGCCCTTTTGGAAGGACTGACTGCAGTCAGATTTTGGGTTTACATGATATACAGTGTTTGAAAGTAAATGCAAAAATCTTATAATAAAATTTATTGGCTACCTTTGTTCTTTAGACAGAAAATAGTTTCGGGGGTTTCCTGAAAAAATATAACAACTGACTAGCTTATAAGAAAAACATATGGCTGTATTGCAAAGCCAGTAAAGTAAGGCACAGATCTCTTTCTCTTCATTCTTTGTTTGAAATTTGCTTTCTTGGAACTTTTTTTTTTAATTGATTCAAATCAGAATTTTTTTTTTCTTTTTTTAAAACCATCTTGACAGAGATCACACTTTGTATCAGTATAGTACTTTTGTTCCAAGTGTTTTATTTTTGGCTCCATTTTATTTTATCCTGAGCTTTAAAAAATGCTTTATCTCAGATGTGCAGTTGTCTTAGTATGCCATGAATGGCTGACCCAGTTATTTCAGTAGTAAATTCTGGATTGTTTGAGGTCCAAATATTTTAAACAATTTGTAAAAGGAAAAATCAAAAGCTAAAAAAAGCCCCTGAAATAATTTATAATTTGTCAGGTGTCCTTATTTCAAATGTTTGGAGGCTAGTGTTAAAATAGAGAAGACTGACTTGTTATTTGTAATAAAAATACAAGGCATATTGATGTGTGCAGTCAACATGGCAACATTAAATAAATCAGCAAAACCTATTTGGCTATAGTAATTTGTATTATCTGGAAAAATGCGTAAGTAATATGGTCCTTTAGAGCACAAAATTTTTCATTAAATTACTTAAAATGTATAATTGTGTTTTCAAAATAGATTCAGAGGAACAGTACTGTCTATGAATAAATATTTACATTCATATTGGTTATACTAATGTTATTTAAAATTAATATAGCAATTTTCTATCTGCTTACATATCACTGTTGCCTTTTTTGGTCACACATGTATGCATATGGATAAATTTGGGAAACATCTCGCAATTGTAACAATTTCCACGAGGTGGTGCTCAAGCAATAAATTTTAAACTGATAATGTAATAACTATGACCAGTAACATGCTGAATTTGAAAATGTGGCTGTCAAACAGATGTTGTTCTCTTTGATGCTATATCTAACTTAAGGTGGGAATGATGAGGTCAGGAAGGCTAATGAATTTATTATGTGGTGGAAAAGTTATTTCTCCTTGCCCAAAAGACAGAAATACCTTTTTTTTTTTTTTTTTTACAGCATAATACCAGGGGGTTGTGTTCATTTTGACATGGAATTCTCATAATCCTTTTCGTATCTCCTACTTTGGTTATTCTTTATATGCTGTCCACTTCTGGTTATGAGTAAAGGAACTAGTACTTATAAAGATATTACAGTAGTTGCCCTAAGCAAAATGTTAGTGAATTCAATAGATTTAAATAAATCTGTCGTAGAAAAATACACTGGGTGCTGAATCACTGATCATTCAACAGTAAATAAAAAATGTAGACAGTACGATAATGCAAGAAGGCAGATGATATGAGAGAATGGCAATGACTATAAACAAAGCAGACAGTTTGGCATAAGTGGTTTTCTCACTTTGATCAAATAGAGCATCCTTAGCTGTTTTGCTTGCCAAAGTGCTGCATCTTTTTTTCTAACATCCTCTGCAAACCCCTTATTCATCTCCTCCTTCAAATTATACAGACCATTTATAATTTAAAGTTCACTGTGACTCCCTCTGAAGAAGAGTCAATAATTAACACTGCAAGATTGTTGCTGTTGTTGTTTCGTTCCTAACCATCGAAATGGCAAGAAGCAAATCTGCAATGAAATTTGTTTCTTCCTTCCACTGTTGTTTCTTTCTTTAGCTGTTTTGTTGCATGGTGAGGGTTTTTAAATTTCTTTTTAACTTATGCCTTTTTCTTCATTTCAACCTAAATGATTAACACAAATTACACCAAAAGCACAAATGGCCTTACTTCTACTACAGGCATTGCTCTTGGCCAGCTAGTAACAGCAGTAATGCATTTAAAATAGAGTATGCTCTTTTTTTGTTCATTGCTTCTAATCTCAGGAATGTAAGACACAATTTGTACAATTCTTCTGGAAAGAAAACTATTTTTAAAGAGCAAACAGGTCTTTCCTAGATATTTTACTTTCTGACAGCTGATAGAGCAGTAATCGTCCTGTTTGAATAAACTTGAAGGGTCTGTGAATAAAGAAGTCTCATATATTTCGTTATGCAGACAGTTGGGAGTAAAGTGATGACAGATCTGCGAAAAACAAATCAACCTTACCCTTCTACTTTTATTTAGATATTGCACAGGGAGGCTGCCTGCTCCTGCAAGGTATTTAGTCACCCAACTCCTACACACATATGTTTGAGGATCTGAGTCCAAGTTAAGCAATGGTCCATTTTATAGGTCTTGGTCCAGCCAATTAGAAAGAACACAATTATTTGCTAGATTTCTGTCTACAGTTAGAACACTTTCATTGAAGTAAATAGCTGCATCCTGTATGCAGTTTTTTACCCTTATTAACAAATTGTTTGTGTATTCACTGGAACTTTGTACAGTACATTTAATAAGTTGGGGGTTTTTTTTGCATGGAATAATCCCCTCTGCTGTTAACTAAACTGAAATACTAATTCTTTTGCTTTCTTTATTTTCAACATATTTACACTGAGTAACTGACAAACAGAATTGACTAAATGTTTATCTACCAATCAATAAATGCAAGGAATGGAGAAAAAATTATACTTTTATATCGTTGTAATCCCTTGTGAATATACTACAAGTATCCATTGTATCCATTGTATAATGCTACCTGGTTTGTCCATGGCATTTGAAAATACCTATCACTTGTTCTTTTTTGTTAAGAGTCCCATTAGAGCATCTGGCTAATGTTTGTTATTCCGAAGCTCTGTAATTCCTTTTGTCTTGGTAGTGGGAGGGAAAGATTTTATATACGTACTTTGATTATCGGGAATGTAAGTTTGAGGGTCTCTTCCATTTAATTTTTTTTCACAACCATTTTTGCTAATCCTTAATGAGTCTGTACTCGTGCACTTTTTGTGGATGAGAGAGCAGTATGGACTGTCTGTAAGTAAATTAATTTCATAAGAATTTGTCTCTTTAGTACTGCTTATTCTGTCTTCTAATTCCACAGTATTGTACAAAGGTAGAATTACAGTTTTCCCACTGGTCCTGTTAAATTGCTTCATTACAGGCTCCTTTCAACATTTTAACAGCTCAAAAATTGGTTTCTTTCATTTATTATCCCGTGCTCTGCATAAACTGACTTCCCATTTGCTTTTGACCATTTTATAATATATATAATATATATAATATAAAAATACATGCTTTTTGTATTTGTACTTTCTTTCATTTTTTTTCCAGTTCTTTTTGGTATCTGCCTTTGCTATCATGCCTAGTTGAAGTATATGCAGAGTTTACTTGGTAACTGGATTCACAAAGGCTGTATGTGTATATATGCTTTGAGCACAACCCAGCAAGAACTTGAGACCCTCATTCTGAAATCTCAGATGTCTGTGGCACAAAGCCATTAGTGCTCACTGAGCCTGTAACTTTTACATTTAGCGAGCAGCCTACTCGGAATCGGTAAAACTTGTGGCTTAATTCCAGGTGAGGAAAGGTTAAAGGATCGTGGATTTATTCTTAAGATGGAAGAAAATAACCAAAGGAAAAAGAATGCAGAAACTTCCTATATTTTACGCTGTTGTCTGTAATTCTTTTTGATTCACAAGTGCTTAATTGTGAAAGCATATGGAACAAAAAACACGATTATCAATATAAAGTTTGGGGTCTATCCTTTTGTTTTCTAAAATAATTTTAGCACCTGTATTTCAAATAATTAAACATTGTGGTAATTTTGATTAGCTAATTTAGGTCTTGGAGTTTTATATTTATTAAAATAACATGCAAGTACTAATGAAATAGTTAATATAGCAGAGATTCACTATAAAGTTCATGCTGTGACTCTCTCTGATCTGAGAGTGCAACAGTTCTCAAGGCCATTTGATTTTCTTAGAAAAGACTGGATAAAATCAGTAGTATTAACACTACAGCTTCTGAAAGCCAGAATACACTAAAGGTTAACTCATCAGGCCCCCAGTAAGGCTGACACAGGGGTTTGAGTCCCCCGCAGAAGTCTGGCAGTGTGGCAGAGGAGCAGGTTACTCTTTCAAGGTCCTCGCCTCCTAGTGAGCTGGTATTAATTCTTCTGGAGGAAGCAGAGCAAACCTTTCTGTTTGCAGCTTCTAATTAACAAGTGAGTGTGAATTTTTTATGCTTATATGGGTGGGAAGGTTAATTCCTGTTCCTGGTATATCTCCTGGAATTCTTGACAGCAGTTGTTATTGTTTATGCACTGCAAAAGAGCTTGCTGAAGTATTTCATTTAGATGGTGATTTAAGTAAACTACCAGAGTCAAGGCAACCTGAGGAAAAATTTCCCATATTTTCTCCAAGTGAGACTGTCACTGTTCACAAGAGTGAAAATGTGTCAAAAGCTTTAAATTACACATTACCTTGAGAGCATCTCTTTGTGCATATATAAATGTCCTCTCATTGTTAGTCCAGTTTTTTGCACTGTATTACATTTTCGCATGTACAAAACTATTTATTAAAGTACTTATTTATATGTTTTAGTATTCAATTGATTTCCTGTACTGTTTCAACAGGAATTAGCTTTGACAAAAGATCATATCCTATCATATTTTAAAATGCGTTTTTAGGCATACATGCATATGTAGAAAATATATGTTAATTTGAATGCAATTAGTTGCATTTTTGTCTTGTACATCAGGCCTCTTCCCAGCAGGTTTAGTAGAAAGCTTTTAACACTCCATTGTTTAACAATGTTCAAAATAAATAAATATAGAGTTCTGCAAGTCCTCGAGTGTGAAGGCCTTGTAAGAAACACAAGCCAAGATCTTGTCTTGGCAGCCTGAAGGTTCCTTTAATTCAGATGCAGTGCCCAATTCACATGCCACCCCCGGCTTTGTTCCTGACACTGCACAGGAAGAGTCCTAGAAGCTGCTCACAGGAGATCCATGCCTACCCTGCTTGCGCTTTGACAGTTGACTTGAAAGGGCATGATTGTTCAAGAGTGGTTCAAAATGCTGTTAATTGCTCTCTCAAATATTGTAAATCCTGTAGAACTTTAAAGACTGCATCAGGTTAAATTGTTTACCAAACAGCAGCTTGCATTCCTCAGTGTTTCTGACCCAAATATGTCATGATAACAAATATATCATATAAAGACATAGAAAATCACAGTCATTTACTGGTGTGTGAGACACAAATAATTTTTCCTTTTAACAATTTAAAGACATCTCTACTTTAGTATTGGAAACAAACAACCCAAAACTGCTGGTTGTCATATTGATGGATTGGTCATTACACCTTTGTCATTTTTAATTTGTAGATTAACAATTTTCTCAGACAAAAGTTGTGCCTTTAAATTTACCTTTTACTTTCATGTTTTCTCTCTTAGTCACTCTAAGAAGTCCCTCGTAAATTACACAAAATTGTAGTCTCACAGATGCTGCTATGAAAGCCGCCTCTGAGTTGGCTTTTTTAAATGTGCTCAGAGCTTTACTGCAGCATCCCACTTAAAGGGAAGTCATATAGCTTTTTTATGTTCCCCCTTTTCTTTTACACAGTTTCATTTTAGTCATGGGTTATTACTACAAAAATTTCTTTGCTAAAGCCATCAGTCACATAAGATTCTATTCTGTGATGTAAAACATGTAAATATTATAGAAAGCAAATTTAATGATGAAACACTGGCCTTAGTACTCAAAAAATCTTGCATTCACTTTCATCCTTTTGCAAAAGTAATTTTGAAACCAAACTAAAATTTTAAATATGTGGAAGGCCGGTGTCCCCAGGTGTGTCTATTACCATCTTTTGTTCATGTGTTTGTTTAATTTCTGTCTTAACTCTTTTTCAGTTTCTTTGGTGTTTATTGGAGTTGTTAGACACTGAAATAGGACAAAGTTACTGTTCTACACCCTATTGTACGTGGGAGAAATGAAGACCATGAAAAATGCTAAATCTACTTTACTTAAAAGATAAAGCATATCTATGCAGCTATTTTTCCTATATTCAATATTGTTTCCTAAATATTAGATGGGAATGCAAATACCTCTTCTATAATAAAAACCTAAACCACAACTTTTCCCTCAAAATTTCAACAAGTTAAACTCCTGCACATTTAACTGTGCTGTTCACCTCAGGAAACCCTACATGAGGCTATGCATGCTGAGTCAGCTGAAACCCATGTTTTGTACCTAAATAATCACTTAAGAAGGCAAATCTTTGCATTCTTTCTAGAGAAGCATAATTATATTCCTTTTAGGAGGAAGATTAGAAATGCTAATTCTATAAGTAGGTAGTCATTATTTTATCATTTAGTATTAGCTATAATAATGTTAGTCATGATGAACTAATGTGGTATTAATATGGATTTCATATGTACTCTCTTAGGAATGTAATTGCAATTTACTATTTCATTCATGTTTAGTCATTTTGAAGTGTTGCTGAATTAACAGATCACTACTCACCTCATTTTATATCAATGACAACTTTTGCTTGTGAAAACATTGGGCCACTAATTAAATTGGGGTGGAACCAAGTGATTGCAAGCATTTAAACACAACCAGAAAGCAAACTAATAGTTGGAGAAAAGCATGGTTGATTTTTCTAGCCCTTTTGCTGGGATGAAGTGAAAAAGTAGATGCTTTGCAAAGAACAGCTGGATTTACAATGCTCATTAGCCTAAGAAGAATCTTGCAGATTCTGGAGGGAGCTGGAGTCAGGAAGGAATGACTGAAATGAAGAGCATCTTGAGTGCAGGAGAAATATGAACCTTGTTTCTTTGTATTCCTCTAGGGAACCCGCTGTTCCTTCTATTGTAAACAGGCATATTGGAATAATACCAAGGTCTGAAGGCCCTGATGAAGGATTGCTTGCTAATAGAAGAAACTCTTCCTCCTCTAAAACATTAAATTTTATTGCTATTCTGTGATTAAGACACTGTACTTGTGTACTTATGAGGTCTTCCTTCAGTTTCATTCATTCTGTAGTACAAGTTAAATATACTTCTTTCTGATTTTATGAATAGCAAAAACCAGACCAAACCAAACAAACCAAACCAAACACCACAAAAAAACCCACCCCCAAAACAAACCCAAAAAAACCAACCAACCAAAAAAAAAAAACCCCAAAACCCCCAAGCTGAGTTTATTTATAGCTTTCCCCCCACCTCAGGATTCTCATAATCTGCTAAGAGATAAAGCCACATATTTCAGTAATGCTCAAGATATATTGTTATGAGAGCACAAATAAATGCCCAAGATTCCTACCATAGGAGTCAAGGAAATGACAGCACAGGATTTGTGAGTTATGTATTTATTTACTTGATTGAAATAAAGATTAATGTTTATCATTTTCTTGTTGCTGTTCAACCCATCCAGAAATGCCATTCTGTCTTTTGTGTAGACATAAAATTCAATTTATTATGTTAATCCTTGAGTGTAAATGGGTGGTGTTTTTTGTTGCAGGTTTATAACACACAGTAGAACCAGCTCCAAATGCCATTGAGCTGTAAGAAATTTTGTGCTAGAAGTATTTGGCTCATATTCTCTGTAACTGTAAAAAATATTTGAGATGTCAAATGCTGAGATATTAAGGACAGCAGCAGCTGCTGCTTGACAAGCCTAAGTCACAGTTCAGAGCTCATTAAAGCATCAAAATTTCACTGTATCATTGTCTTTATTAAAACTTGAGAAAAAGATGGTTGTTATTAAGAATGAGGTATAACAGAGGTAAAAAGATACACATAGGACAGAAGGACAATATGTTGAAGTCATTGCGTAGGAAAACCCCGGTGTCAGCAAGAACTAACAGTCTGAAGATCAATTTTTGATGTAATGCTTTTGGCTCAGGGGGTAATAAAATATTTGGCTACATGGACAAAATATATTAATGTAACTAGTCATGTCGAGAAGTGTAACATTGTTTTAAAGATAGATCTACTCTAGCAGACTATCAAGAAATATGGTAACACCAACACGGAGTCTTGTACCAATACTCTCATTTTGATTTTCCTAGAAGGCATGGTATTAGTGCAGAAAGCACAGAGTAAATGTCATAGTTTGTGCTTGAAGTCTGATGAGATCCTTATAATAAAACCTTTTAGAATAATAAAATAACATTAGGGTTTTTTTTTTACCTTTTGATAAATATAATCAGTTTCAAATTCTGGCTGATTTTGTAGTCTAAACTTTTTAAAAAGCTTTGCAATATGCAGGCGTAAAGGATATTGGAGTTTTTTAAAGCACTTAAGGACACATCCAATAAATGTTTAAGTAGGTCCTGCAATAGCTGACATTATGCACTTTGTACTATCCAAGGGCAGGATAAAGAATCCAGCTCTGTTCTATAAAGAATTAGAAGTTAAGAGGATCTTAAACATCTCCAGCTTAAGTAAAGAGCCTTTAAGAGCTAGTGAGTAGGAAATGCTTTGACTTGGAGACTGTATCACAGGTTCAGTTACTTTGGGCATGAATGGAGCCTAGGCTCATATTCCTCTTCTTCATTTTGCCACTTTTTTGTTGTCCAGACAACGTTCATAGTCGACACCTAACACAGCCTTGAAACTATACATTCCAGTGACAAAAATATTTAAAATTAAATTTTTCTCCCTAACAAGATACTAATGAGAATTAGGATGTATTAAGTTCTCTCTGGGTCATATTAGGTTTTGTTCCACAATGGTGCCTTTAAAGTAACTTGCTGTGAATTGCAAACTTATGTTGGCCTGAAAAACTTAGGTCAGTGCACCTGAAAGCACTTAAGAACTATTCTTTCCTTGTCAAGATACTAATCAGAATCAAACTCCTTTAAATATTTGCAAACAAAGTTTTAGGTTCCTTATGTGGAGACAAAACTACGTTGTGAAGCAAGATTTATAGTCTCCCTTTGTTTTAGCAATACAGCTGATTTGAACTGCAGTAATTTGAGTTCAGGTGTTTTAAAATGAAACATAACATTTCTTTCTGGCTACACAGATTCTGGTGGATCTACTCTAGCAGGCTCTTACTACAAAATTATTGCAGGTATATCATCATTCAACTTTGTACTATGAAACTTGGTCAGCATCTGTTATTTTACTTCAAAATGAAGTTGTTGCTACTCGTAAATATCTGCCGGTGTGGTGGTTTTTTTATCTCTCTTGGTTTTTTGTTGTGGGTTGTTTTTTTTTTTTTTAATTTGTTTTGGTTTGGGGTTTTTTTTATTTGTTTGGGTTTTGGAGTTTTTTTTGAGGGGCGAGTGGTTCTTTGCTTTGCTTTTGGGGTTTTTCTGGGTTTTTTGTTTGTCTTTGTTTTTTTTTTTTTTAAAAGCAAACCATTGAATGCAGCAGTAATTGCCATGTGAATTTATTCTAAATGCTACCAGTAGTAAGATTTTGAACTAATAATTTATACCACTGAAAAGGAGAGGATCCTCAGCTGTGGTCCATAATGTCAAGTCCTACTGTGGCTGGCCTTCACCTAAATGCAGCACAGTAGTGTATGTTACTTTAACTGGAGTGGGGCACACAGGTACACTACAGCCTATTAACAAAATGAGAAATATAAACATAAGCAAAGGCAACTTAACACTGAATTTGTTTTGACATGTCAAGCCAGTTTCAAGTGGTTTGTAAAATGTTAGTGGGTATTTTTGCTGTTTTCTTCTTATGTGTTTAGCTTAAAAAAAAACCCACAATAAAGCCACAAAAAGAATTAACTTCAGGCTTATGACACGTCTGCTAATATTTTAGAATGTTTAGTTGTTTACATTTTGGTGGAAATTTGCTTTTAGACTTTCTGTTCAAAAAAACCTCTATGAAATAATCTACCAATATTTTCTTAGATAAGTTAGGTTTTCATCAGTGAATTTTTCTACCTTCAGTTTCAATGGGAACATCTGGCTCTTTTCCAATAATCAATATAATCTCTTGAGTTCAATTTCAAAAATCAGCTGCAGAGAGTAACAATTAGAGGTTAGTAGACTTGATAGATTTTATAAGAAGCAATTATGCCATTAACAAATTATCAAGTTATCAAGCTGTCTTATAGAGATAATACAGAAAAAGCTGAAAGATGCTGATTGTACAGAAAAAGAGATGTGTCTATGATAGGAAGAACATGTTATTAATTAAAGTGAGCTATAGGGACTTAACCTTTAGAGCTTTAGTGATGCTGGGAGTCAAATACTTAATTTAATAATAAATTTTAAAAGCAAGAAATAAAGATCCTCTTTTGTTACCTAAACAAGAGTTTGGGTAGACTAGAGGAATCTAAATCTAGCATTAATATATTGTAAATCCCTGGATTGCTATTGCCTGACAATTACTATTACAGGAACTGATGCACAGGAAGTTCCATCTGAACATGTGGAAGAATTTCTTTACTGTGCAGTGACCGAGCACTGGAACAGATTGTCCAGAGAGCCTGTGGAGTCTCCCTTACTGGAGATATTCAAGAACTGTCTGGACACACACAGTCCCATGCCATGTGCTCTGGGATGACCCTGCTTGAGCAGGGAGGTTGGACCACATGACTCACTGTAGTCCCTTCCAGCCTTACCCGTTCCATGATTCTGTGATTATTTTTCACAGCCAAGTACTCTCTGTGGAGTTGTACATAATGAGCTGTGGGCTTCGTATCCATCTTACAATAAACAGTGTTCAAACTCCAGGCTGGGATTTTGTATGGCTAACGGATCATGAGATGTCTTAGGGGTTTTCACTCGTGCTGGTAATGACTCTTGAAGGACGTGGGTATGCTGGTTGTCTTGGGGGAGGAGTGTCACCCAATGGCACATTTTCAGTAGGTATTTTCATCTTGTTTCCCAATTATCCGTAAATCAGTCCCTAACCATCTGAAAACCTGGATATGGTGCTCTCCAAGGAGATAGAATCTGGATTTAAGTCTTTTAGTTACAGCAAAGATTTTTCTCTTCCACTTTGAGTAATGTTCCAGCTGCTATTCTAAAGGTCAGCACCTCAAATAAAAGTACCCACATTGTAAATTAGGATAATAAGACCTGTTCAGTTCTTAAAAGAGGAGAGTACAGGTATGCTAGCATTGGAGAGATTAGTTCCCAAGTGGTTAAATATGTCTCCCTAAATTCCTGAAAAATGCTGTTAGGATGAAGGAGTTGCAGATGGTTTCTGTCCCTAAAACGATCCTCGGGGCTATTCTCAATGGCTCTTCAATTAGTTTTTCCCCTCTTTGTTCTGCATGGTCTTCTCCTGTATTCTGTCTAAAAGTCTTCATCTTTCCCACTTGCAAGTGAACAGAAATATCTTTCTAAATTTTGGATTATACCCCTAATTTTATTGTTGAATTTGTTTGCCGATGTAGTTATTAAATAGTGATAAGTTTTTTCAGAAAAGTGAACAAATGGAATCACCATTGTATTTACTATGCCAAAAATAACCTAGAAGAGCCAAGCTGACTTTATTTCATTCATTTCTGCCTTCTCTCCCACATTTTTTTCATATTTTTTAAAAGCCATCAACAAAACTTTCAGTCTCATTTTATATGTGAGATGCTGTTGAGATGCTGATAACTGTTTAGATGCAGGAGAATCTCCATTCAAGAAACAGGAAATTTTGACGTTTCCTTTTGCTAACTAGTTTTCTCAGTTTTTCAGAAATATGTAAAGTCTTAATTTTTTATGGCCAGCAGACTGTTTATGCTGCTAATAAATTAACAGAGAAAGCACTACTATTTTCATCCAGGCTGAAACAGGCTTCCTATTTTTATATAAGAAAATGCACTTTTTCTTCACCTTCTGGGATATAAACTGCAAGGGTATGCAAAATAATCTAACAAGTTATGCAAAAATTTGAAACAAAAACAGGTTAAAAACTTATTTTTTTTTATACAATGCAAGAGATACGGTGCAACATCAGATACTTGGAATTCACTTATGAATATTTACCCACTACTACCCACTACTACTTTTGAATATTTACCCAACAGTGTGCATAGGAGTAGTGTGGGTCCAAATAACACTCTACGTGCAAATAAAACTGGTCAGAAAATTAGAAATTGTAGTACTGTATATAGCAAAAGCCATAGAAGAACATAAAAATAAAAAAGTACAACATAAAGGCAGTTTTAACTTGGTTGTTTTGGAGCAAGATATATTGGTTTGACTGAGCAGAATTGACTAAAGCTGTGTATTCGGTCTACAAATTCATGCACTTTAATGAGCACGGTAGGTCTTTCAGTCTCTATCAAGAGCAGAAATTAAATCAGTTTCAGATACTGTATGGAAAAATAACTCATGTATGCGTCATACTTCTTTATATCCCAGGAAGGGTATGTCATGTCATTTAAAAAAAAAGTAGGCATCTGTAATCAGAGCTGTGTTAAGGTATGTAATAGAATTCATATGTAGCTTTAAAGGTAAAGGGAGAAGGAAAATTACAGAGATATCATTTATACCATGGGAAATGCCAGTTTCTAGCCCAGGACTGTACACAAAGAACAGGAAGGGAAAATAGGGAAATCCATTTAAGGTATAAAAGGAACAAGATGTTGTAAATATTCGGTCTAAATCTAAATGGCTAGCATAATTTAAGCTGGAAAGTTGTGTCTTTAAAAATTCTGCAGGCTAGGTCAAAAGTTGGGTAAATTACAGGGGCAAGCTAAAGAATGGTTGAGCTTCTACTTCTTACAGCTAAGAAATGCATTTGCTCATTTTTGTACTTTTGAAATTTTATCTAGTTGTCTAAGGTTATGTAACTCAGGGATGTAACAGAAAAATTGATTTTATAACTGTTCCTATGGATTTGGCAATACTTAAAATTCAGGTTCTGAGTAGTTGAAGCAGATGGCTGAGCCTTGAAAAACTAAAGATATTCATGGCACAACTGGATGCTCTTCTATTGAACTTCATTGATCTTAATTGTAAAAGCTGGGAATGCAACTACTAAAGGTAGAAGAGATGGCCTAAATGAGAGTATCACAGGATAATTCTTCTGTGTACTCAAGAACAGTGTAATTCTTGTCCAGAGCCCAGATTCCCTATAAGCAAACATGCTTTGCAGTTCATTATTTGTCTTTTTGATTTCTAATTCAACTAAATTCCATAGCACTACACACAAGATCTTACACGTTTTGACTTATAATGGCAATTTTAAAAATTTGTACATAATTGTGGTTTTTTTCTTACTTTTAGAAATGTTATTCTTCTAATTTTATTACATTCAAACTTCTAAACACTTCCCAGTAATACTATATGTGTGTTCTCTAGGTACTGTAAATGATTCATTCAAGGCAAATATATGTTACAGCTAATGTGCAGTAAAATTACAAGTATTTATCTAACTTCTAAAAGTATTAAGGCTACTTAATGTTTGAGTGACATCAATATGGACCCAATTAGCACAGTTTTCAGCCACTTCATAATTCAAAAGAATGTGATCATTCAGCTGTAAGCATATTTGACAGAAACTCCATAGTCATGAAGGTAAAAGCTTGCAAGATCACCCAGTAGGATGGAGAAGCTGTCATTCTCTCATCAGTGCTGTTGAATACTAATGTCAAGGTCAGAAGAGTGTAATTTTAGGCTGCCAAAATATTGTTGAATTTGGTCTCCTAGCAGTGTTTAAAAAGAAAGTAACAGCATAAAAATTCATATACAACTTTGATATGATAGCTACAAAGTTACAGGTGCTCCCCCACTGCAAATTTTCCAAGTTATTTACTGCTTTGATTGGCACTTTCATATGCATTTTTTCCTAATTGTAACATTTTCTTTAATATCATACTCCTTGTCTAACATGAAAACTACAACTGATATGTATTTTACAAATTCTGCATGTAATTTTAAATGCTGATGTGGGAGACTTTGTGTTGAAAATATATCACACTTAGAGCAAAGATTTGGATGTAAAAATATCTGAGTGCTTATTTTAGACAACCAATTGTCATGTATAATAAAATGATAGATTTGTCTTGACTCACAATTTTCATTTACATGGCATGATCGTGCTAAATGGAGATTTGTACTGCTGGCTCTGTCTAATAAACACATATAGACTGGATGGACCCGTGTTGTCCTCAAAGTATGTACTGAAACATACAAGGATGAGAGGCAATGACTGCAGATTTCAACAAGGCATATTTCTCCTAAAAATTAGGAGAAAACAGTTTCCCAGTAAGAACAGTTAAAAATTGCAGTAGGCTGTTAAGAGATTCCTTGGAGATACTCAGAACCCAGTTTAGTGTTTATTCACAAGACGTCTTAAGCAACCAGACCTCAGCTGTCTCTGCTCTGTGTAGGTTCAGCTGGATGACCTCCAGACTTGCATTCTTCCTTCCAACCTGCAGTATTGCATGACTTTCTCATTTCCATTTTGATAAAACAGTTGTTTATGTAATTTACATAATATTTTTAAAGGTATGAAGTAAGAGTATAATTTTGAAAATACTTGGAGGCTTCTGTAATCCTTAGGTTTTGAAAGATATTTAGAGACTTGAAAGTAACCCCTTTTGTGAAAGACTAAATCTCTCTTCCATGTCACACTTCAGCAAGCTGAGCTTGAATTCTCAAGTTGGCACTGCATGCTTGCTCCTACCAATAGCTACTCATTTTAATGGCTTCACTTGAAGTGAATAGAAGAGTCCCCAAATGAATGAGTTAAATCTATGCATTAATACTGTTATAGTAGTTAATTTTTTTACATAAATTTGGTTCCTGAACTTTCTTAACAGAGAAGATACAAGAAAACAAAATAAAGCAACCTCATATTTTCATATAAAGTAGGTAGCTTTTTGTTTTGTTTTGTTTTTTAGTTCCGTTTTGGGTTTATCTTTAAGGGCTTTTTGGCTTTGATTGATTTTACATTACATGAATATGTCAATGAGCACTGGCAAAAAAAATGCCTCAGTAGGATTGCTTTTCAGATCCAGATACATCTTTGAAAGATGTCTAAAATGACACGTTTGCAGTAAAATATACATGGCCGGGTGAACTTTTCTGGTCTTATCTTGCGCCTCAGTAATTTTAAAACAGAAACCAAAGCCTTTGTTCTGATAAACTAGACATCTTTCTAAAATATATTTATTAAAATGAACTATTCAAAAATTCCAAAGAGCAAGTATACATAGAGTAAATGTGTTCTTTTTCTCCTGTGCATGGTTAACTTTCATTCATATTAATGGGGATACGAACATGCTTCAAGCAGAGAAGACTATAATTTTTAAAACCTGTCTATTGAGTATTTGTTTTACTTAAATTTATATTGTCTTTTTACTACAGGAGGGAAAATTATTTTTGGAAAGGTAATGTTTCTTTTGAGTTTAACTCTTTTATGAATATCCTGATCTCTGAATTCACTAGTGAATATTTTTAGAAATACTTTAGAGCCTTGAGATTATTTGAGAAAAGATAGCTATATAGCATTTTCATAATTAAAGTATTATTTTTAGTGGTATTCTGAAGATTGGGTAGGAATCAAGGTAATTGTCAGTGACAGCCACTCTATCAGACAGACAAATTCTCACATGATTTGTGAGACAGTCTCGGCAGTATATGTTTGTAACAGCCAATGCATATGTGATACTGCTTTCAAATGCACTTAGATGTTTAGATTAGTTGAGGGATAAGAAAACTATGACTCAAAGGACTTTGTTTTGTTGAAAATGTAATAGAATTGCTATTTCCACATACTTTCAATTCACAGTATCTTAATAGGATTTTATAATTACTCTAAATTCCTTATTTTCTGCAGTAAAGCTCTTTTGTAGAAAGAAGTGACTTCATAAAAGTCTGGCACCACGCAGTGGCCTTTTTTTAGTTCAAGAATCCTAGCTGATCTCAGAAATGGTGGTACTCCAGAGTAAGGAATTTATTATAATAACTTAGAAGTCTACCTCATAGTATGAATTCAATGCTTTCATTCTTAAAATGGTTATTAATAAAATAATCTCTGTACTGAATAAAAAAAATAAAAATATATACAATTTTGCTGTGTAAATACTGAAATATTCCAGTTTTCATGCCATTTTCACACTCTGTGAATTAAATACTTTTACAGAGTGCATGATAGTAAACTGTTCATACATTTTAATGGTTAAAAACATGCCCTTGAACTCTATGGTGCATGTCTGAAATCTATGGCATACGTGCACTTCCTTTATGAATCTAGTTAGGGGTGCACATGTGTCTATCTTAAACATTTGTGTGAATGCACATAGTGTTCACTGATCAAATATGTTTTCATATATTTAGCTCGCTTTTTTGTTCCCTTGGGAAAGAAGAATGATTTAAGTTTTTATTCTGGTTTTGGAGATTGCATATATCAGAAAGATTTCATTGATTTCAGTTTGTTTTCAGTAATTTAAGCTTGCTGTTACCTTTCTGAAAATCTGAGGTGGTTAAACATACAGCATGGGTGATGCATACCATGACCCTTTGGCACAGAACAACTGGTAGTGGCTGTTTATATGTGCAATAAAAGCGTGATCAATCTCTGACACTTACTACAGACTTCCTGCTGCTTAGAAATGTGTACTGTAATAGCATTTGTATGTTTTCTGTTCCCTTAAGAGTTCAGTATGCTGCTTCACAGGAGCAAAGAAAATTAGAAATAACATCACAGACAGTGTGATAGGAATAAATAAAGCAGCAATTTGTAAACTCTTCCAGACAGATCTTTACATATAAATGCAGGAATGTCTGTGTGTAGGTATAATGTAAATATAACTTCAGTAGGGATTATGTTTATCTGTTGTGTGTATAAACACAGTTATTTCATTTTATACATTACTATTTAAGTTGTAAGAACTTGACCTTTTTCTCTCTTACCAATAACTAGACCACAAGAGACACCACTTAGTACAGTAGTTGAAGTTAAAATTAATATCTTTAAATTTTAGGAGGCTGGTTCAGGGGATTTTTTCCCTATTTTAAGTGTTTTGAGTTGGAAGACTAAAATTTATTAATCATTTTGTGAAAGATAAATTTATGAATTTTAATAGGATGATAATCAGTAAAAACAATGAGATTGTCATTGATTTTACCTTTTTACTGTGGCAGACAGTTAACAGTTTTCTGGGATATGTGAACATAAAAAAATCCAGTTGTAGAGACCATACAACTATTTTATCAGTTTAGAAGAACAGCAGAAAACCAAACCACCATATTCTAGTATCAGTACAAATTAAACTACAGGAACCATGTGTAAGGTTCCCACATTCAATACAGCATCACCTACTTTTCTTGACATTTCACTGAGATACAAAGCTGATTATATGCAATGTAGAAAAACATGTAATTCTTTACTTAAGTCTTTTAAATAGAATGATTAATTTCTGTTCTTACTAATAGGTTATATCTGAAGTCCTGATAAAATTTGAGTTACTGGAAGTTCCAATTTGTTTTTAATGGGTAGAGGATTTACTTATGTGAAATATAACATGGGTGTCCAAGGAATATCTAATGATTCTATCTTGTCTCATATCCAGTCTGAAATCTGTGGATGTCTGTGGGGAAGAATTTTATATTCACGGTGCAGGTGAAAAGCTGTTACAATGCTATGCACACTATTTTTTCTTACCTTTTGGTCCCATAATTGCCCTTTTTTTTTTTCTTTTCCTTTAGCTGTTCTTTGAAAGTTATATCTGTTTAAATCCATAGAAAATTTAAAGTATGTGCACAAAGTACCATTCCAAGGTATTATGCTAGTATTTTAGGTGTAAATAAGTGTTAAGCCAAAAAAGTTAGCTCCTGTAATTAATTATGATGAATAGGCATACAATTTGAAACTGAATAAGCTTTTTAAGTATAGACAATTTTCCTGTAGTAATTCCTTCATGCAATTTATTTTAGTCAGTATACACTGTGCTCCAGTGAGGTACATAAAAAAGAGCCATTTAGGGAAAATATTTATTACTTTCTCCATCCTAATAGTGTGATTTCCATGCAACTGAAGTTTAAAAAAGAGCTTAGTTCCGTTGCTAAAAAGAAAAGTTTGTATAGGGAGTCTCCTCTTGGGTTTCTCCTTTTTTTAATCTCTGTTTGAATGCCATGCTTCATAAAACTGTGCAATTATCATATTCTCAAACCTAAAAATTAAAATCATCAAAACATGAAATATTTACTAACCTCCACTAACTAACAATTTACCTGCATGAATCCAATACACATAGAATCACAGAATAGGTTGGAGAAGATCTCCAAGATCACCATGCCAACCAAACCAAAACACAAAGTGCCACATCCAGTCTTTTTTGATCACTTCCAGGCATGGCAACTTTACACTTCCTTGGGGAGTGCATTCCAGTGCTTGAACCTCCTTTCTGTGAAGAATTTTGTTTCTTAGATCCAACCTGAACCTAGCCTGGTGCCACTAAGAAGCCGCTTCCCCATGTCCTATCACTGGTTGCCACTAGAAGAGGCTGATCCCCAACTCACTATAATCTTCTTTCAGGGAATTGTAGAGACCAATAAGATCTCCCCTGAGCCTTCTTTTCTCCAGGCTAAACAACCACCATTCCTTACGTCTCAGACCCTTCACCAGTTTCGTTACCCTTCCCTGGACACACTCCAGCCCCTCAATGGCTTTCTTGTGCTGAGGGGCCCAGGACCAGACACAGCACTTGAGCTGTGGTGTCACCAGTGCCGAGTACAGGGGGACAATCACTGCCCTGGTCCTTCTGGCAGGACTATTTCCAGTATGAGACAGGATGCCATTGGCCTTCTCAGCCACCTGGGCACACTGCTGGTTCATGTTCAGCTGGCTGCCAGCCTGCACCCCCAGATCCTTTTCCACCAGGCCTCTTTCCAGACACTCCTCTCCAAGCCTGTACCATTGTATGAAGACAAATGTTCCCTAAACTGTACAGTAATCTTACTGTATTTGTCTGCAGTACACTGTGTAAGACCCATTTACAAGTAAGAAGTAAATAAAACCCTAAATAAATACATCATAACATAATCTTTTATTTGCCCCTGCAAAGATTATGATTGATTAAATCTTCTCCAGTAGGATCAGCAGTGGGAAAAGGTGTGTTTCTGCTGTAAGGTGTTGATGTTGCTACAGGTTATTGCCGACGACCCAAATGCATGGCATATGTTTAAAGAAATGTGAAACTGTTGCAGGTACCCTACCAGAGAAATTTGAATTAAAAAAAAACCCAAAACACTAACAACAACAACAAAAAAACCCAAAAGAACAAAGAAAAGAAAAACCTCATGTATTTAATAAAGTAATTTTTGCTACAGTACTTTCAACACTGAATATGGTACCAACTTTTGTCAGTTAAGCAGTGTATGTGTAGTTAACAGGCACCATCTTTTATATTTCTGGGAACTAGTTCACAAATCCTAGGCTTCTAGTTCCTTTTAGTTTAGTTTAGTGGCTTTTTTCTGTGCTGATTTATATAATATAAATGCAATATAAATACAAATTTATATTGTAGTTTGTGAGGCTGTTTTCCACTCCCTTTTCCATCTAAGTTAAGGGAAAAATGCTTAGGTACTGGTAAAGTCTCTGAATACTGAGTTTCTCTGTTTTGATCCCACTCAGGCCTTCATGTCTTAGAGGTGGGTTATTATTTGTCTGTTTTAATCTTCTGATGAGTATCTTCAAGTTCTGAGAGATAATAATGAAGGAGAATCCAGAGGCATATACTATCAAAGTATTTAGACACAAAATGAACGTGCATAAAAGTAAAGTTTGAGGTCATTACTAGGAATTTTATCAAGGCCTTAATTGGTACTGTATCAGCGGATGGATTATAAGAAGGCTAAAAGAAAAGGCCCTGATATTTGCTTTGCTAAAGGAAGCAAAGGTATGCACCTTCACTATTAGATGTATACAGCCCATAGCAATCATTTAATTATTCATATGAAAGCCATATTCGTTCCTTGTTTCTATACATTTGGATTACTTCCTAACTCTTACTGTTTTCCAGTCATGCTTTATGAGGAAGGGGAAGTTGCCCTTTTCTGATACAAGCCTAATTATTGTCATCCCTGATCGATCATGTCCTGCTCTTACTAAAGGGTTATGCATTCTGGAGAGGCTCCTGTAGTGAAACAGCCATACATTCCCATGTTGCCTTTGTTTTATTTATTAAGTAACACTTTACAAAGTGCCTTGTACCGTTGCGCTTTAGCACTGATTTCTGTGCTTTTAGGGAGTAGGAGGTTGCTCATGGTAACAAATATCTCTTAGTTTAAAATTAATTTAAGGTGACCATGAGTGGAGACAGCACCTGAAGTTTGCACCTGCTAACATAAGGTTATCAAATTAAAACGTGCATGTCTCTTAATAGCATTTACTTACAATTGTTTACAGAAACACAGTGAAATTCTTGCCAAGTGTATTACTTGCACTTGCAGCAGTGTGTCTACTTGAATGAATTAACCATAAATATGTGACTACGGTCAGTTTAAAAGCAACAAACTTAGATGAAAGTAACAAAATAGTTAAATCCAGAATTAATTTATGACCTGAATTAAAGAAGTGAATCAGGCCCATTTCATTCAATGAAAAAGCTGTTTAACAATAATCAGCTCACATGTTGAGGGGGAAGGCAAATCTCACTTGAACCTGCATCTCCTCTTCTTTTCTGCAAGTACCTTAATTGTAACACCTTCAGACATTGCCTTTGTTGGTGTATTTCCACTTTCTATGCAATATATAAATATTCATTAGAATAATAATTAGAACTTGGGTTTCCCATGTAAATTGCTTCAACAAACAGGGAATAGAATAATTTTTACTGTCTCTGGCTCATTGAGTATTTGAATATTTATTAAAAGTAATAAAAAGTTTCATCTGGAGAGACAGAAACATACTTATCAACAAACTGCCTACAGTAATATGGATAAGACAGTTACCAGAATTAAATAGCCTTCAGGTAAACTTGAAATGCAAAGGTAAGATTTCTGTATAATTCCTGATTGTTCAAAGACCTCTGTTATTAATCAAAAAGTGGGGAACACGTTACTGGAATCTATTTTTTTTCTCCTCGTTTTCTGTGTTCGGTATCAAAGTTTACCATGTCAACAAAAGAAATGACAAGGAGGAAAAAAAAAATGTTCATTTGATTTTCTTTCAGATGTCACTCACAGATGAAGGATTTTTAAAATCATTTGCACACTTCCCTAGTCTCGTTTTTGCTAATAGGTATTGGCTTCCCCAGTTCTTTGTAGGGAATATTCCTCTACCGAGTGAAAAACACAGCATATATTAAGTTGGAAAATTTAAGGGAACAGGTAACAGAAGGCATCTTTTATATTTCCACAGCATCAGAAATTAGCATCACAAGCTTTTAAACTTTTAAAATTGATCTTAACATTATGGATGGCCTTTCAAAAGTAGTTTTGAAACGACTACTTTGAAAACAGTCTGTTGTCAGATAATTTTTATGCTACAGTATTCTTATCCCTTGTTATTTAACATAGTTTAGGCCAGTTGTATTGGCAGAAAACTGCATAAAGCAGTTTCTTTTTTCCATAGCTTTTTAGACCAAGGTAAGATCAGGTATATGGTAGGGGTTTCCTTTATTTGTAACCCTTAAAATTTTGGGGTTGAGTTATAGATGGAACTTGGTGTAGCCCTTTGAAGATATAATAACCCACATGATTATGTACTTGATCAACAAGCAATAGATAGAGAAAACTCAAAGATGGAAAAAGACAAGAGGACAAAAAGGATCTTGTATTTTTGAAGATATTTATTGTACATTTTTCCTTTCTATATGTACAGTAATTGGAAAGGTGACTTCTGATAGCTCATGGGTCATATACCTGAAAGCAATTGTTGCAACTAAGTCAAAAATCTGGCAAAGTCTTTGCTTTGACAGGAAGAGACATTTTCCCTAAAAAATAAAATAAAATAAAACAAACAGTATAAGTTTAAGTACTTACAGAGGAACATTCAAAAGCACTTGTAAAGTCCTAAAGTAGAAAAATATCTTTAAAGATGATTAATGATTACCAGGCATAAAATAAGTGTTTTTAAGCTCTGTCAACTTTGCTTTTCTAATGAGGTCTTTAATGCTCCCCAACTAAAGCCTTTCTCCAAGCTGTGTTTTGTATTTCATTTAATCAATGCTTTGTATAGAGACAGTTACCATCATCCTAACCTTTCAGTTCTTGTGTTTTGGCATCGCACAGATTTTGTATGCAAGTTGGGGGCTCAAGGGAAGCACATTTAACTGAAATGTCCAAGTACAATTTATTGTGTGATGTAGGGTTATAGAACTCCTCTCAGACTTGCTTATTGTTGCAAAGAGAGACTTTGTAATTACTAGGGGATTATGGCAGAATATGAAAGACCTTGAAAGCAGCTTTCATGAAGATCAGGAATGTGTTCTGCACAACTCTTGAAACAATCAGCTCGAGTAGTGAAGCAGAAGTATATTAAAATGTGAAGAGTTCACTGAAAAGGTCCTGATAGAAACACCCAATTAAAAAAATAAAAGCTGATATTTAAGATTGTTAAAGATTCTCACTTTGGTTTGAAAAAAGACCCATAGGAGAACTGGAAATTAGATGACAATATACATACAGTGGCTTCTTCCTCTTTTTTCCCAGCAACAAAAGTAACAATATTTGAGTTTAGTGGTACATAATTAAGAATAATGGAATGGAAGTTAGTTGTACTGGTACACTGCCTAAATTAATATGCAAGATTAAGAGACCAATAATGCAGGAACAATTGAGTTTCTTTTTTTTGTATGTATAAATTAGTGAAAAATTTTGGATAAGAGTATGGTGCAATGTGGCACCAAATTTATTATATTAGCTTTCACTTCCTAATTAGCTTTTTTAATGTAATTTTTTTTATTTAGTCACAAAGACTCACTATATGGATTTTTAACTAATTTCTAACCAAAAAAGTCTGCATATTTTTATATTGAGATGTATATTTTACTTTGTCCTTTTCTGTTTCAGAGTTTAAAAAGCAAGAAATATGTGCTAAAAATAGTCTGCCTAAGTGCTGTTGATGTGATTTTTGTTGGTGTGTGGGGCTTTTATTTCTGATGAAATCTTGTGCCCGATCCTGATCATGAACATGATCATGAACATGATCAAGCCATAAACTTTCTTTCCTGTGATGGAAGCTGCATTTCCTTTTATTGAGTTTTCCATTAATGCTTTTTTTCTCAGGGATGCTGAAGTTAAAGCAAGTTTAGGTGAATTATTATTCAGTAGTGAGCAGGTAGGAAAATTATACAGTGATTTTGGAAAATTACATCTGTAAATTTAACAAATACAGTTGTAAACTGAGTTTTTTTACAAAAGTAATAAGCAAAACCTGAATCTTTTTCTGGTTTGCTTACATATTGAATGCATTAAGATATTTTCACTCTATGCATATTTCTGAATAACATGATGAGAAACATTTTTTGGTTTGGTTTGTTTGGGGTTTTTTCTACAATTTGATCCATAACATATTAAAAAATATTTGAAGCCCACTTGGCAATATTTTTCTTTTGTGTAATACTTGTTGTCTAGTTGAAACACAAAATTATACAAATGTGTCAGGTTATCCTTTATGGGAAATTACTTTTAGACCACTGTATATTTATCAGCAGCCTGGGACAATAGCCAATAAAATCCAAATAACAAGTCCCACTATTTACCGACACTGACACCTGCTCCAACTGTCAGTCATAAGAGGATGAGCTTCACCATAATACCTACTGTTTCTCATTATCACATGAATATATCTGAAATAAAACCAACATTAATGTTATTAGCATACATCACTTACCAATAATTCTTCATTTTACATTACAGGTCTAAAATACTCTTATAAAGCAGATTTATTTTATTTTTATTTGAGTCAGTTGAAAATTAGGAATTTCCAACACTAAAACTTTATTCCCCTCCCCCAAGATATTTAATTTAAAAATGTATGAACCTCTTTACTGGAAAAGATATTTCACTTTTTTGGAAATGCTGGGGGAGAATGTAACGTGGGAATCATTTAAAGTTAGATTTCCCATGAGAAGCAAAATTTATGCAAATGAGCATGTTCATTGGCAAAAAGCTACATTTAAAAAAATATAATTTCCTGTTGTAGTTAGCTGGCAAATTTGAAAATATTGTAATTTTTTTGTGTGCACTCATATTGTGAAAAAAAATGCTATGTGAAAGCAGCAGCATATTCTTACCTTCTTGTTAGGAACTAAATAGTGACTGTGTGTGCTTTTACAGACCAGCAGGCAATAATACTGTGTAGGAGCGGCCTAAGAATGAATATTTCTGAATATGTAACATTTATATATTAGGCAAATTAAATTATTGGAGTAATTGTAATAAGCTGAAAATGTTTCTTTATCCAAAGCTGTGCTCTTTTTTTAGTTTAACATTTCAACTTCACCAACCTTTTCCTGTTGAAACCCACTTTGTGTTTGAAAGATTTACATGCAGTTAATTGTCATTGATACCCCTGGAACTTCTGAATGCTGTCAGAAAAACATGAAAGTTTTAGGAGAGAAATATTGACAGTGAAAGAAAAATAAGATTTAAATACTGTAAATGAATTATGCTTTGTTCAAATATAAACAACAACAAAGATCTTTATTTAATGTTCAGGTAAGTAAATGAATTCTCAGATTAGTGTTGATGGCAAGTACTCAGGAATTCAGGTTTATTTTTTCTGTTATTCAATAAAATGATTAAGTTTCTCATAAAACAGACTCAAATGTGTGTTTGGCAGCACCATATAACAAATGAAATATAAAATACTGCATTAAAATAGGAGGCTTACAACCATGATATAAGAAATTGGAAGATACTTGTTCCAGATGAATTATCCTGAATTATTTTGTCTCCAGATATGATTTCCAAAAAAAACGAAACCAAAAAACAGCATGATCATTCCTTTCTCATAAAAAGTCTGAAGAATATACCCTGCACAATTTGAAATCTTAAGCGAGCTTCTACTATAATATTTCCATCTCATCCCACAGAATTTTAGAATGTAATCCACAGAATAGTTCTTAAATAGCAGTTAATCCTAACTCCACAAGGATTACTCTGTATATGCACACTATATATACAGGGCAGCTTCATACATGCATAAAAATTTAATCTAGTCATGATTTTATTGCACATGTAAACAGCCACTACCAGTCTAATCTGAGCCTGCAAGGAAGACAATGTGGTTTTACATTAACTATCTGAATATAATTCTAGTGAATAAATTGATCACTAACAATTTAAAAAGCTGTCAAAATTCAGACTGGATTTGTAATGGCTTTATTTTTTTGTTTGTTTTTGGAACAGGAATAGATTCACAAAACTAGTAGCGAAGAGATAGCAACTGTTCTTCATCTTCCCCTCTCCACCCACTCACATCTACCCCCACCAAGTTGAAGATCTCACCATATGTTTTTAATGCAGTAACTCCTATATATAGGATACTAGGTTTCAACCCCTTCCCCCTGTCTGAGATTTAAACCTTTATTTCTACCTTCCAGGGGAATCACCTAACCACTGGATATTCTGCAGTGGTGTGCTCTCACCTGAACTATTTGAACTGCTACTTTGACCGAGCTGTGTGCCTCCCAAGTGAATTCTTTAACCGCCAGACCAAAGAGTCATTCTCTCTCTTTGACTCAGTATTTAAATAATCCATGCAGAACAGCTTTTTCCATGGGGATCCAGAGAAGCCAATTATAGATTTCTCACTGGTTTAAGAACTCTTTTGGGAAAGTGAAAATGTGGGTTCAAGAATGTGCAGACAAGGTCTTGAACCTGATTGTCCCACATTGTATATCAGATGAGGCCCTAACCACAGAGCTATTGAATAAGTGAAGAGAGGGGGGATTCTCTTTACTTCCATGAATGATTTACAAAGAGCGTGTAAGCCTAATCTTTCATTTCCAGTTCTTTAGTTTTGTGTTTAAATAGCTTCTGCAGAGTTGCCTATGTCTCCGGCAAGTATACAGATTAATGATTGGAGAAAAATGCTACTTTTGGGAATGTAGAAGGATAATTCTTCTCCATATTTTTAGTTCCTAAATATTTCTTGAATATTTCTTTCAGTTCCAAATGAAATCAAAATACGGTTTTCTTTGTCACTAAATGCATCATTTTAGTTGAATTGCAAGTATTGTAGAGGAGGGGGAAGATGACTGAATATTTTTTTGAATACCCTTTTTATTATAGCAACTAACTGAAGATTATTTACATAATACTTAAAGCACTCCTGCATATACTTCCATGTTTCCTAAAACTTCTTAATTCAAGAACCTGTACTGAGCTGAACTAGCATGCTTATATTAAGAAGGAGTAGTAGAACTTGCTGGCCACGAGTGCTTATTTCAATTCAGACACAAAGATCAATACAAAAGATACACTGCCCATTTATGAAATCTGAATCATTTTTCTCTGCCTATTACATTGCCAACAGATGTGAGGAAAAGCCAGAACAAAGTATAGGGGTTTTTTTGTTTGGGGTTTGGTTTTGTTTTGTTTTGTTTTGTTTTGTTTTGTTTTGTTGTTNAACAAACTAGCAAAATCTTACCTGCAAAGTCAGCTGCTGATCTCTTGCAGGAAAACGTCTCAGTAGTAGTGTACAGATACAGAATAAGATATCAAATATTGTAAATCTGTATAAAGTCCCACAGAAGGTTTGCTGGTACCAGTTGTGAAACCCAGAGTTCCCGAGTCTTAATTTAGTGAATGATTTTCAGCACAGTAGGTGATCTAACTGGCAGTGGCAACCAGATGCAGCAGAGACTGAGAGGGAGAATGTGCTGGAGGGATCATAAAGTGAATTTTCGCAGTGATTTTTTTTTCTTCCCCCGCCCCCACCAAAATTTCTTTCAGGACATCCCTCAGTTTTCTCAGCATGTGTCTCGCAAGATTTCCCACACTTAACTTCCACCTGGTACACAGTTTGTATTCTGTATCAAATCCATCTCTTCCAACCTCAGTCATGCACTGTCATTGTTCAGGTAAAACATTCTTCCATGACACTTGCCACCAGAAAATGTTTTCTTACTTAATCTTGTATCAGAACCCTAAAATTGATACTCAGGAACTTCAGGGCCTGTGTTGTGGGTGTGATAGAGCCTTATATATTTCTCTGGTTTTGCACCATTTAATAGATAAAGTTATTCTCCAATTAAATGAATGAGGGTTTCCAAAATAAGTTTCCAATCCCATAAATATTTAACAATTGGAATAATAACACTCATTACTTGAGTTAGATAACTTTTCATTTATGGACAACTGAAGTACGTTGAAGTACATAGATACTTATTTTCTGTGAAATAATGCTTAGGTTCTACAGGATGTACATTCACTTTAAAAAGTGTTCAAACAGAAAATTATTTAGGTCTCAAACAAGAAGGTGAGAATATATGACAAATGCAACTTTAATAAAATATTTCTAACTAGATCTTTTGAAGACAAATATTCACCCTTTCTACAACTGATATACTGCAGTTAAAATTATGGAGTATTTTTCTTTTGTACTTGCACTTTGGTTTATTTTTCCTATAAAAGTGGGGCAAAATCTACATTCACCTTGAGTGTAGAACTGAATCTTTCTATTACATATTCCCTGCCTGGATGTCACACTACGGCCACTTAAGTCACTTCAGCACCAGTCAGAGATGTTTAGAAACACTTCTGAGTACTCTAATTGTTCATCAAGACCTAACTCTTTGAACATTGCTTTAAGGCATTTTGGCTCTGCTCTTGAGTCACTGAAGCAAAATTGGAGCATCTGGATGCAGTGTCAAAATAGCCCAGGGAGCTCCAGTGCAGCACCCAAGTGGATAATCTCAACACGGAATACAAACACTGCATTAGCGATTGCCGGAAGGCTACAGTTCATCTTCCTGTGAAATACAATACAAGAAAAGTTACAGGATGATACTTTTTTCTTTGTATCTTCTGTTGTGTGAACAAAGAATCAAGCTGCGTTTTGATGTTTTGTCAAGTGTTTGGCAGCATTTTCAATCCTTGTTTGCCCTACTAATCCACTGATTTTTCTTTTCTTCGGACAAAGCAATGAATGTTTTTTACAGTTTATGCTGTATTAGATATGTCAGTGCAAAAGAAGGAATCCAGTTGATGATGTTGCCTTTGAATCAAAGTATTGAATCAAAGTAGAGGAAGAATAAGTATGATAATATTTTAGTTGCTTATTAGTACTATAACATCTAATTATACTCTCTTTACTTGTACATAAAATTTCTATAATTCTGTGGCCTATGTGAAATTATATTTCTTTTGCTTTGTTTGTTTTCACAGATGGCAGCAAAATTGCATTCCATTGATTGAAAAAAGCATTGTAAGTAACTCTTTTTGTTTCTGCTGTTGAATTAGGCATCACATTTTATTTTTCTGAATCCACTGAAATTTTATCTTATGGATAAAACTGTGTTCTTCCTTGAAAACTGGTGAACAATTAATACACTGTGAGAGCTCGTGAGACATCTGGCATGTGGCTACAGATATAATTCCCAAGCCAGATTTCTTTTGCCATCGGCAAGAATAGTTTATGTAAGGCTTAGGCCAACAGGTCAAGAAATATAAATGCAGAAGCATGCTAAACATACCACCTGACATCAGGCTTTGCCTAGAACATAGTTGATCTGTAGAGTGCACACCAGAATGAATACTGGAGTGCAAAACTGGGGCACAGCAACATATGCGGTCTGTTTCCTGACTTCTTATTTTTCTGACCATGCATCTAGGTTTTTATTCTTATAAATGTATAAATGAAACTAAACACAATCAGAAGCATAAGATTTGAAGATTTACTATTTTTATTTGATTCAGACAATGCATTTAGATTGTATTTTATATATATGTGCATAGAAACCCAACATACAGTAAAATAATTAGTTGTTCAATGATACTCAATAAACCTCTGCTAAAGACTCTGCTTCACACTACTATTCAAGCTATTCACACTACTCTTCCAAATACATTAACAAAATATATTCCATTTGGAACATGTCAAGTAAATGGGTAACACTTTTTCTAGCATGTCTAGCTGCCATTAATGTAGTTAGTATTCATTGTAATTACGCTCATCATAATGAATTCATTTAGTATTAATGTGAATATTATACAACTTTTTAGACACTCCATTATAATTCAGCAATAATTAATGTACATATTAAATGAAGTGTTACTACTTAATTCTATGATAAAGCCATGTTGTTTCACTTGAAAAGCTTTAGAGGAAGTTATGTTTAATCTCATTGGTATTCCAATTGTTGAAAGGAGATATTCTTCAATGGCAAAGGGCAATTCTCATTGGGAGACTTGTTAACTTTTCAGAGAGATTCCATGTTTGCACTTGTCTACTGATTCACTTCTGGGATACTAGCATTTGAAGAAAGGTACTTCATGGACATGATAATGCAAAAAACTCATTGAACTATCCTAAAAGCAGGAAAAATTTCTGACATTTCAGACATTATCCAATAAAAGATGCCCATACTTATAAGTGAAGTCCTGTAGCACTTACATTTTATTATTGTTCTTCCCTTCTACCCTCTAAGAGTAATCCAAAACTGAGAAGCAAGTATTTTAGATGTATCAGACATCAGCAGGATGAGGTGCCTCAAAGGCATCCATGCCCACTTCAGGGAGTGCCTAAAAATAATGACATGGGGAAACATAGCAAAAGAAGAATGTCCATATTAGATTAGGATAAGAATTGTCTGGACAGCATCCTGTCTCTGGGAAGTGATTATAAGTATATGCCCAGGGAAGAGTAAGAATAAGAACGAGATTCCCAGCCTCCAGCAGTTTTAGCTGATGAAATTTCATCAAATTTATGTGGTTTCTAAGGATTAAGATTTTTTTGTTCTGTGAATCTATTCCCACAAACCCATATAAGTCTTAGAACAGTTATGATTTGCATGGGTCTACTACCCTGTTCATTTTGCGTATAAAGAACTTTTTTGTTGTTTTGAATGTGATTTCTTCTATCTTAATTTGAATCTTCATTGCATTAGATTTGATCGAGCTGTAAACAGTCCATTCCCTTAATGCCACCAGTGATTTGTGAGCCTCATCTAAATCCTTCTTAGGAGATCTTTTCAAGAGAAGCATCCTACTCAGATCTCTGTATAGAAGCTGTTCATCTTTGTTGCCCTGTTTTGGCTTCTACATGCTACGTGTGGCTTTTGAAGTGTGAGGAGTTCTTAGGTTTCTATTTCAAAATTATTCCCTCAGCTTTTCCTTCTTGGTTTCTTACTGAATACCAATATTGAATGGTTCTGCAGCTATGGGCTCATTTCTCCATGGTGACTGTCAACTCCAGGCCCACCATGTTAAATTTCCCACCTTCCCTCACCCTCTCTTGTACAGCACTTTACATTTCTTTGCAGGGCATTTATTCTGACATTGGTTTGCCTTGTCACTCAGGCTTGTGAACACAGAATTTCTGGAATTCTATGCTGTCTGTCCTTGTCCTGGCTAACCCAAATAACTTTGATCAGGAACATTTCTCAACAACCCTCATCCCTTTTCCCGTATCATTTATGAGTTGAACAGCAGAGGCCCTAGAAAAATGCCTTGAAAAAGTCCAGCAGCAATGTCTCTCAGGAACTAGATCTTTACTTCTAACTCTCTACTACTTGGCTTTTAAAGTCTCATTTATACATGCCTGCCTTCTTATCTGCTTAATTTTTATAATAGCCTTTGTTGAGAAACTCTAGGAAAAACCTTCAGCAAATCCAAGGTAGACGCCTACCAAGCAACTCCAGGCAACCAAATCACTTGCATTCATGTGTCTGTTGAATGATAAAAAGTGCTTCAGTAGGTCTACAAAGTAATAATTTCCTTTAAAAAGCCATCTTCACTTGTCCAAAATGTAGCATATTTATCAAATGTCCAATCTTGAGTTCTGTATTATACTTTATACTAACTGGACCAATATGGACTTCAGTATATTTAAGTCTGACGAAACCCACTTTTCTTTATATTTGCTATTTAACTTTCCATTAACATGTATTTTCACTGCAGTTTACATCTGCTAGTTCTCAGTACCTTTGCAGTGTTAGGTGAGAGATAAATGTACCCTCACTAGTCAATAAGAAGTATAATTTGTGAATTTCTCATAACTATTTAGCGAATATTATCTTTCTAACAATTTGTTACTCTTCACTTTCTCATCCTTTTCTTCTCCTTCAAGTGGATGTTCCCAATGAGAGTTATTAGGATACATTATTACACAGCAAGCAATCTTTACCTGTAGTTTTACAAAATATGTCAATGTAATGCTAATTTATAAGAATTCAGCTAATCTATGAACTTCTGACTTCACTTCTGCTGATGTTTGACCTTGGGGTTAACCTATGCACTTCTTAATTGTTCCTTTTACTGTTGAATTTTGCAGATTACATGTAGGCTGGGTATTCTTATTTATTATTTCACACTGAAATGAATTAAATTTTGGAATAGAGTAGTGCATCAATAAAACAAATGTTAATAGTTATGAAATAGCTGCCCCTATGAGAGAGAGAATCAGAAACTATTTGGAACCACCCTAGATTTTTTAAAAGTTCTTTTATTGCTTCAGAAAAATAAAATATTAAAACAAATGGGTTTGTACACTACCTTTTTTCAATTGATGTATTAATAAGGAATTTAATCTCTTTAGTTAAAGTAGACCAGCACAGTCACTGCAAGCACTGCCCCTTGTTGAACTCAGAAGTTGCCACTTGTGAAGTGTTAATGAAATTTTTGTCCTCTTTTTGTATTGCAATCTTTTCTGTCTTTCCAGTGTTGAAGTATCCTTCTCCCTTTCTTAGGCAAAATCCATTCATCCAGTAGCTAGCTTCCTGCTTCTGTATAAAGGAGACTGCAGCATTAAACTTTAAATAGTTCAAATCAGGTCTAATCATGCTCAGATGCATAATGTTTAAGTTAACATGTTGAAAGCTTGGTTTACTCAAGTAAACCAGGTAAGCCTGTTCTCAGTACTACTGCTGTTGTTGTATACCTTTCAGGTCTCAGTGTCATCAAGCACTTTTCTGTTTAGATATGATCTTAGGCTCTATGGAGGGCTGCTAATTCTTTCTTAGAGGCTAGTGATTCTTAAAAGCAGTCTTATCTGCCTTATCATTATTCCATAACATGCTGTTGCGATTTTTTTTTAAATTAAGTAATGATCCAAAGTATTCAGCTCCAGTTGCTATTAGGGATTTATGATGCTGTTTGCAGAGGTACTGAACTCCAACAGCTACAGTTGAAATGAAAGGGAGGTGTTGATTCAAAATTGTTATAGATATACCATTATTAACACATAAAGCTGGTTTGTGTTTTCTAGAATGTTTAAATCTTTCATTCTGGTTTTGCTAAATAGATGTACGCTATTTAAAACACTCTTTTGTCTTTTCCTGTGAGAGATTAATTCTGTTTCTGTTTATCTTCAGAGGTGGAAAAAAAGTTTAAAAGTTTCAATGACAAAATTATCAGCATTTGAATTTCTTGTTGAAAAAATGCCAATCTTTAGGCACAATTTAATTTATTGTATTTCACACATACTTTGGGGGCATAGTCTGTGTGGTTTGTGTTAATGCTTACTTGGTGGCACAAATAGAAGTGCAATCTAGGCTCACTCCTGTGTTTCTGGTATGGACTAGCTGATACATAAGGAGAAGGCTTTTCTTTTTAATCTGATGTGTTAATCTGTATTTTTTTCAGGCAATTAATCCTATCTCTTTTATTTTTAAGATATACATGGTATTTGCTCGTCTTGTTTCCATACATTTTCAGATTGGATGTCACTGTAGCATTTGTTCAGTTGGTGCATTTTTCTTTCAACTTTTGTGACCTTTTAAAGTCTTTGTTCATGTTCACAGTTCTTTTCATGACTGATACCGAAGCCTCCCTTTCTATCTTCATGGTGGCTGTTCTGGAGCTGTCCTTGGGGGAAATGGGATTCATTCAGTGTAGATTGGTCTCTCAGTGGTACATCTGGTTCTTCTTTTAAATAGAAAGATGGCAAAATGCCTGTGCGTGAATACTCATGAGGAGTTTTCTCATGGAAATACATGAATTCAGCTCTTAATCCAAATAAAATATATTTAAACTGTGGTAGTCTTGAATCAATTTAATTTAAAGGAATTTTAAGGAACCAGGTTCTGCCTGGGATCCCAGCAAGGAGGATCAGATTGCAAGTTGCACGTTGTGTGCCTGGTGCTTGAGCATTCTTAGGGATTGTGTCCTATTGCTTTCACTTAAGCTTTACTTTTCAAGATTAGGACCTATCTCAGTAAAAGAATTAAAAAATAAGTGCCTAAAGACACACTTCCTGAGAGATATGCAATATACCACACTTTAGCCCAGAGCCCTTTTCTGTAGTATTGTTTAAGCTCTGAGAAAAATACTGTTTACAATGAAAACCTTTAACAACCTTTTACCATGTTTGCTGGCAGGCACTGATTTAATGCTAATGTGACAGCTAAGATTTTAGTGAGAGACCCTTTTATTTCTCTAAGAGAAGTGTTACACATTCTGAAAACCAGACAGATTTTTCTGGCCAGTGTCTCCTCACATTTGTGCCAGTAGGGATTTGCTGACTACTCAAATTATCTTTCACAGGATAGCACATGTCTGTCTTATATAGAAATGTTTATATTCCTTTTTGACGTTTGTCTAAATAGTAATATTTTTTTAAAGAATTGAAACAGACTTTGTTGTTGTTAATAAATGGCTACGTAATGTTCCCCCCTAAAACTGCCAGACATAAAATGAGACATCAATTTAGGATGAGCTTGCATTCTAGCAAATCAAATTATATTTTTTACAAAATACATTTACAATTGGCAGTAGACCCTTCTCTGAAAAAAAAAAAGAAGTGAAAATACAATATTATAATCTCAATAACATTTATAATGGTGGAAGTGCTGATACATTAAAGTAAGATTGATTATATTTCAACAACTGGATAAAAGTGCTTTATTTTTTTTTTTTTCTAGTAAGGCCTATTTCTATACCTATACATATAAGCTATATTATTTAACCATACCTGTGGCCAGACAGAAAGTGTTATCTTTCACACCAGATCTCTACTTTTTATATAGTTCATCCTAATATAGATTTTCAGATCTGAAACTTTAATCCTTTTAATTTATATATAATTTTGTATTTTTTAAATGCATAACTGTACTTATTTTATACCTTTGCCATTTCTTTAACCTATGTTGTAGTAGTTTCATATGGTGATAATTGTATGTTAGAGGAAATCTTGATGTAGCATCTGAGTTGAAGAAAGTGGGAAAAGTGGAAGAAAAATAGTACAATTATATTTCTGACTTTATTGAACAAGAAGTGTAGATTTGCTTCTTTTTCTGTGTGCTTTAAAGGTCATGTATTTGGGTCAAAGCAGAATTTACTAGCAGTAGTTTCTGGGGTTTGGGAGCAAAATTCTAAAATCTGCTCTATTTTCCACACCAGCCTTTAAATGTCGTAATTGAGTTAAATGAACTTCTGGACCTCTTTTATTGTACATCCACCAATCATATTAATGTGTTTCTATTAAAAGTGATCAGTTCATTCTCATATTTAGATGCCATCCAGAAGTCAGTTATAGGAAGTATACTATACACAGAAGTATATGGAGCATTACAATTAAATATCCCTAGATATTTACAGGTAGAGCAATTTATTATTGTGAATTAGAATCCATTTATATTGTCAAAAGTTCTTGCAACTTTAAGAGATGCAGATTAAATTTCCTCTTTGAATGAAAACAAAGATTTAGAAGTCCTGTTTTATTTCACCTTAAAATGACTTTTCAGGTAGTGATTTGTGTGTGACTCTCTTATGATGTTGCAGTTTTACATTTTTCAGAAACAGTAAATAATTTTCTGGTTTACTATTTAGGTCAGAGTAGACAAAGTATTCCTACTATTTTCACTAATATCTATATGACATTTTAATTTCTCACTGCATTGAAAAGTGAGATAAAGTACTCTTATCTGTGATAATTGTGAGTCAAAACCAGCATGTTTCCTGTGTTTAACCACTCTCCCAATTTTTCTATTTTGAAATTTTAAGAATTGTTCATTTAGCTAAACATTTTCAATAGAGGTGATGGTGAAAGTAATCCATTGATCTGGGAATGGCTATGGTTCTTCCCTGCTTTTTCAGTTATGTTTCTCACCAGGAGAGACTGTGAGAACAAATATTTCATTTGGTATCAAATTCCCCCATTATTAAACTGTTACAACAGTACTCATCAAATTCCCTCATTACTAAATTATTACAACACTGCTAATTCAAGCCCCAGGTCATTATGAAACTGTTACTTTTGCCTTGATGAGATAAGGTATCCTGAGCTATGCATACAGTAAAATTCCTATTGATATTACAGCTTGCTTCCATTATCTGAAAGGCATTTTTTACACTTATGTTTAGCTTATCTAGTATTGTGATTTGGAAATAAAAAGATCTACCAGAATTTTCAACCTATGAAACAAATTCAGTGACTACAAATATAACCTAGAAAATACCAACAGCTTCCTCAGGTTTGCAGTATTCATACTTGCTCACTCTTTTTTGTTTCAAGTGATGCATTTGCATCTGAAACTATTAGGATTCAGCTGAAACAGATACTTCACAGGTGTCCAATGCATGAGATGTTAGTCTACCACTTCTTAATGCACAGTTGTGTGTTCAAGCATAGCCCTCATTTAGAGGTACTGTGGAGTGGAGTCTACCCTGTGGAAACACTGGAAAATGTAAAACTACCCAGAGGTTTCAAGCTTGCAGCAGTTATTAGACTTCAAGCAGCCTGTGCCTCAGAGTAGGGTACAAAACAAGTGGTTGGCAGTACAGTATTGTTTTGCTTTGAGTCCTCCAGCCTAAGTTCATATTTTTTACCTCTTTCATGTGTTAAGTAGAGGCATGTATGAAATATTTGCAGTAGAAAGAAAATAGCATAGAAAAACCTTCTTGCAGTCAGCTTTGCAAACCTCACAGAAAACTCATTTCTGATGTATGTCATCCCTTCATGTTTCCCCTGTTGAGACTGCTTTAAACAACAGTTTCATTTATACTATAGCAAACTTTCACACCAATTCACAACATAATTGAATTAGACCCAGAAGTTCACTAGCCAAACTAAGTCTGTTTTCAGAACTATCAAAGGAAAAGTAAAGGATTTCAAAGAAAGATTACTGGCTTTATAACAATTTTTTTCTCGAGACAAAAAATCCACAAACCTCTTTCCAGTTAGCTTTGTATTTATAATAGTTCAAACAGTTTTCTTACTGAAATAAATATGCTGAGGACAAACTGAACATCTCTTGAGAAATATATACCTATATATATATACAGTTAACACATTGAAATAACTTCTACCATTTTCTGTATTGCCCTCTAAGCCAGATGTGAAAGGATAAAAACAAAACGGATCAAATTTCATGATCATCATTGAAATACCTCCTTTTTTTCTGAGAGGCAGAAAATAAATAACTAGGATTAACCGATGAGGGAGCTTCTGTTATGCATTATTAACACTGTTTTACTAAATCACTAAAATGTGAGAGTAGTAAAGCAATAACTGACCAAATAATAAAAATAAAATTCCCTGCCTTCTAAAATTTGGTAAATTCAGTTTAATTTCTTTTAAAATACAGTTACATTAAAACTTATGAAAAACGTGTGGATAATAAGTCTGATGTAAAAAGAACTGTTTTCTGCGGGGTTCTCCCCTTTTTTTAACTACTCTAGATTCTGTACACACTTCTGCTCAGTAATGGTAATAGAAAAGACAAATACAATGGGAAACTTGTTTCTTAAAAAGTTAAATACATATATAGTGGACTTTAGGTTTGAGTTACTTTAGCCACAGCGAGAAATTAACCTGCTTCATCTTATTCTTGATGAGTAAAACTACTAGTGATGAAAGGATATGAAAAAAATATAAGAGCTCAAAGGATAACTTTGTATCCAGTGTTCTTTTTTGTCCAGAAAATATCCAACTGTTGTCTGAAATTGTTTTCCAGCATCATTCTGAAGATAAATTGCTATACCACAGATTGCTGTAAACTATGCCCAGAGATAACTAATTTGTAAAAGTTCCTTAAATGTTGTCTGTTCCAAAAAATAACTTCTAACTGAATATTCTTCACAGTGACATAAACTTGGTGCAATTGTTCCTGCTCTCCTCTAGCAACTGAGATGTCATAATGCACATCGCTGAGTGTACACCTAAACAGAGAGTTCATTTTTAATTTTTATTAAGTCTCTTCTCATTTGCCTGCAAGGGTTTACTTGCATATATTTAACTCAATATATGTCAGACCACATTTGTATTTAATGCCTAGTTAATTGTGAAGACACCTTGACTTTAATATTATCCTTTTAAATTAACTCCAGTGAACTGCGACTGAAAATTACTTTATAGGTTATTAGGTATAATCTGAAAAAATAAGCACTTAATCTATATTATGTTGCTTTTACTGCAAGGGACCGAAAGATTGTTTAGGAATGAGTGTCAGTGTTCTTACATTTGTTTAAAATCTACATGCACAAACCATGTAGGTAAAAGGCAAAATATCTATGCCTCTTATAATCTCATATATTAAATTTCAATAGAAAGACTGTAGGGAGATGATTCAATTTTTATATAAAACTTTCATTGCGTGTAATTCTACTTGAGCATCTGCTTCAAGAAATTTGCAGGCTACATGCTAGAACAATTACTAGGCCCATCTAAACCTATAGATTCATGTGGTTATAGACTGATCTCTACAAAGCCTATCACTGCCTATCACTGACTTGAAAGTGTGATGCTCAGCAGGTTTTTTTTGACCTTGGTTTTGATTTCCACATTTTTATCTCATGTCCTTTCTTTGTCTTCGTCTTCAGCAAGTAAAGGTCATTTGCAACAAATCGTTCCTGAGAGCAGTAGCAAACTAATTTTATAACGCATTGTCAGCACCACTGCAAATCTCTGCCACTACCAAACCTTGCAGAGATGCTAGTAGTTCATCATTTCTGATCTAGATAACATCCAAAGTTCTACAGAATACATTCCTTGGTTTACATTCTTGTTTATGCTTCACTCTTTTGCCTAAGACTGCAACTTGTTAACAGTTTTTTTAGTTTTGATCAATTAATTTACACTCCAAAGCAAAACGTAGTGATCTGCATAAATATAGATGCTTTTAAATTGATCACGATCAGTTCCTGATTCAGATGTGTTGGAGCATTTCCAAAGAACAACAAAATTCCTGAAGGGTATAAAGCACAAGTGTGATGAGGAGTGGCTGAGGCAGCTGGGATCATTTAGCTTGGAGAAGAGGCTGAGCTGGGACTTCATCACTTTCTAAACTACCCAAAAGAAGGTTGTAGTGAGCTTAGAGTTGGTCTCTTCTCCCAAATAACAATGGATTGGACAAGAAATGGCCTCAAGTTGTCCCATGAGAAGTTTAGATTGGGTACTAGGAAATGTTTTTTCACTAAAACAGTTTTCAGGCATTGGAACAGGCTGCCCAGGGAAGTAGTGGAGTCACCATCCGTAGAGGTATGTAAAAGATGTGTAGATGGGGCACGGTTTAGTTATGAACTTGGCAGTGCTGGGGTTAATGGTTGGATTTGGTGACCTTTTCCAACCTTTATGATTCTGTGAATTGCTCATCATAGGTATTGTCATAGTGCACATTATTTTTTTTTTTTTTTCCAATACAGATGAAACTGGCTATCCAGAGACATTTTCAGTAAAGTGTAAGACATAAACTGAAAATGTAATTAACAGGTCTGATGGAAAAGGGAAATATTTTAAATATCCTCAATTGCTTCAAGACAACTGCTCAGGCGTCAAGTAAACAATTTTTACAAATAGCAATAACATATATTTTAGTTAGGGGTTAGAACTCTTAAGGCTTAGTGCCTATATTCCCTTCTACTTAAAATCAAACCAACCTTATGAGCCAAGGTCTGCTAATAGTGTGTCTTTCTAGGGCACTCTTTAATGACTTCCGGTTCAAATTCTCTTACTTCTCACTAGATTTGGATGCAGCTGAGGTAAAAATTCATCATTTTCTTCCACCAGTGATTCTGGGCCAGCAGAAGAGCCATATGTTTATAGGACATTAGAGGACTCCTTTTCAGAGGGAAACCATGTTGGAAAATTGTTATCTCTACCACAGTATGATTTGTGGCACTGGTGTATTAACTGCAAGTGCAGTCCAGAACAAAAGAGTGTGGCTAACCCAATTCATGCAACTGCATGCTGCTGTTGTAAATACTGTGCTACTTAAAGAAAATTGATAAGTGAATGCAAGTAGCAATTTAGAAAACAACTACCATGAAAAGGAGTAAAATCATAGCTCCATTACAGTAAACAGTGTAACTCCCACTGATTTCATCCCAAAGACTCAGCTGCTTGTGCACAGCCCTGGTTTATACTGTCTCAGAATACAGTTTCTTTATAGCTCCTTGAGTTGCTGCCATTATTAGAAGAGGTGAAGCTTTTCTGTAATGCTATTTTTTTCATATATTTTGAAGTATTTTTTCTTAAATTTACTGAATAGTAGGTAGTTTATTTTCTTCATTTTCAGATATTTGCGAATAGACTAAAGGAAAAGAATTACCAAAACAATTACACTCCATTCATATATTCTTTAAGAATTCAGTTGGAATTAATTGAGTCTCAGGGGACTGTTTTTATTTTGTCCCCTTATTAAAAAAAATTATAACACTACAGATTTATAAAAGTAGTCTTTTCTCCCAGTATTTAGCTCTTTCAGTGTTAAGAAGTGTTTTAAAACGAAAGCCACTTTTGTCCTAATATACACTATGCACAGTTATGGATTTTCAGATAAAATGCTCCAGATAGGGCTCCTCCTTGATAGAGGAGCAGTTTTAGTGTTGTCAGCTGCAGTGTTCTAAAATCCAGTGGGAGATTGACCAAAAAATTTATGCCTTTGAAAAATGTCATTGCAGTATAGATGTGTCCGTCTGTGTGTGCACATGTGCATATGTGACTATCAGTGCTGCAGACTCATCTAAATGCATTTAGAACTGTCAGTTTTGCTTTGTTACAAAAGCTCTCTCCTCTTCCTTAGCCTCCAGTGCTTTGCCTGGCATAGTTATTTATCTGCCTAGTTATTTATTCCTGTCCCCAAATTCCAAATCAGCCTAGTCTGCTCCACCTCCAGATGACTTCTGCCCTTACCCAGCTCAACTACTCGGCCTACCATCAGTCTTCACGTCTGCCTCAACTATGTCTACATTCCCCCTCCCTTCTGTCACTGCCGGCTTCGTTTTGTGGCCAGAGTGCTGCACCAGCCTGCCAGCTGAGTTGTCACCCTTCCTTTTCCATTTGTTGTCTCTTCGTGCGCAGAATGCCTGGGACGAAGCTGAGATACTGGTCCAGTAAAAAAGATAAAGAGGATGGCCTATACTAAACGAACAGGGTCCAGAGTTGTGTAATGGAATACGAATAGTCTGATGGAGTAAGGACAAAGCCACATCTGCTTTCTGCACTGGCTAAGATGGCAGCTGAATAGCTGGACAGAAACTTACTCTCAGGCAGGTCTAAAATACATTAGATTACCTTAGCTTCCTTTTCGACACACTAAAGTATTGTAATTTGTTAAAAAAAATTAATTAGGGTATCTTCATGGGAGATTTTTTTTTCTACCGATACAAATTAATAGGTCAGCTGTGAAGAGCAGAGATTTTGCCAAGAAATACTCAAAAATTTCCAGTTTCCATTTTAATTGAAATACTTGCTACCTAAAGCCACTTCTAATTAATCTACATGTGCAAAACATTCTTAATTATTTCTTCTTGCTTCCTATTGTGTAGTTTCTGATTTAAATCTATCAAAAAATGTCCTTTATGTTTTTGGTACACCTAAATTCTTAAAATGCATGATCAACAATGTCAGAAATGCATTGTGTTGTGGTAAAAAGGCTCAGTATGTAATAAAAATCACAACTCTTTCACCGGAGCCACAGGAAAAAGAGAGGGCTGTCTGTGATTCTACTTTATAATTTCCAAGCAGGACATAAACTTAAGTCCTGCAGAGTTGTTAAATCTCACTTATCTTGGTTATTATAGGGTATTAGAATAGTAGATGGTTCTACCTTTGGACAACCCCTGCAGGAAAATTCTTCTATTTCCTCTAAACACTAAATACTTTGAAATTATAGGAAAATCATTCATATTAAGATAGAACTTGGGTTTTTTCCCTCTAAAGTAATATACTGTTTATGTTGCTAGAGCATTTTCAGTCATTTGCAGACACTGCTGCTTTGTGCTTGTTGTCATAGGTGAACTGGTTTTTTGCTGCCCTTGTATAAAAACAGTGAACATATAGAGAAGTCAGTAGGGAATACAGACAAATTCTGACTCTGTACCTGATCCTTGCCTCTTTTTACCTCTTGAAGTAAAGCATTGCATAACAAAGTTTATTCTAGACTTTTGCCTCTTAGTCTAGTGTAAGTGAGAATGGGAAAAATGGGAGGAATCCTTAAAGAAGTGTGAAATGAAATCTAAAAAAGAACTAGCAGCATGAATTAAAAAAAAAAGTCAACAAACAAAACACAACACACATCTAGCTATATAATTGCGATAACCAAAACATAGTTATCTCAGACTCTGGTGTGTCTGTCGGGACTGCTTCAATACATCTGTTTTATTGTGTCCAAAATATTGTGTACAGAAATGTCTGAGCCTGCAGAGTTTACTTGTTTCTCAGAAGAAAGACTCTGCAGGAGAGAGTTTCCATCCTGCGGAGCTTACAGGCTCTGCAGGATCTTTTGCTCAATGACCCTAGTTTATCAACAATTCATTTGTGTGACTGAATCTTATGTCTCCCAGATAAACGAGTTTCAGATCATTAAGGCTGTACTGTCCTTGTTAGCAAGAATATGTGATTGGTCAGAGGAACGACAAAATGTCCGTTTACAAAACACAGGAAAATAATGATTATAGAATTTGTTTTCAGTTTGGTTTACAACTAACTTATGAGATGTTTCTTGTCCCATCTCAAGAAAAAATTATTGATGAGGTTTCCCAATTTTGAACCATTTTTTTTTTATTATTCTTTTTGATAAAGAATTTGCTTCTATGCAATATGGGTTGAATTTGGATGGTGACTACACCTTACTAAGAAAAAAAATAAAGGGTAGCAATAGTATCTATATAGGTGTGCAATCATAATGATTTAGAAATTTAAAAACTCAACATATAAAAAAAGAAATGTCTTCTATTGAATATGTTGCATGTTTAATGTGCAAAAACTACAGTCTGGAAAGAAAAAATAAGAAACTAAAAGGAAAGCTTTGTGGCAGAGAAAAATCCCACCTTTTTCTTTTTGTTTTTACTTTTGCATCCTGTGGCGTCTTTGGCGTATATCAGAAAGACATTTTATTTAAAATTGCTAAGATTTAAAATTTGTCTTTGCCCATCTTAAATAATAAGAATTAGTAAATTCTAGAATAATAGGCTGTCTAGAAATCTATTGCGTGAAATAAGTATTATAGCCATATATCTCAAAAGAAAAAAATTATAAATATACTTAAATAGAATATTGAACTGCAGCAATATTTGAAAATACTGTTTTCAATGCATGAATGGTCTGATGAGTGTGTCAGTGTAATATTCAACATGTATAGTCATAATAGTTCTACAGTCAGTATTATGTATTCATTAATATGTAAGTGAATTTATTTCACATTAAGTAACTTCATGCAGAAATCATGGAACAGGCTTTGTTTCATTACTAATTATAATGTATGAATGTAAATTTTGCTACTGTCATTTTTTTATATAGAACTAAAAGAGATACTGATTCTATTCTAAAATTTGCTTAATTATTGGTACAATGAGCACAAAGAAAATTACCTGCATAAATAATTCAGGTTTTTAAATTCACCTATTCCTATAAAATATTTGGAAGTAAAACAATCATATCACTATAGCAGCAACACAGATACTCTCCAAAAAGATCTCACTGATACTGATGCACTTTCAGCTGGATTATGCATATTCTCGGTTTTCCCTGCTTTAGAAGATTGGCTTCATTTTAGGTATTCCAAGTTTAGGTATATTAAGACATATTCATGTTTAAAAGTAGATGCATGAGAATTAAATTACTGCAAATAAATACCCATGTGCTTCTATTGGTAATAGTCATGCGCATATCTAGCACAACCAATTTAAACCAAAATGCAAGCCTTCAAAATGTATGGTATCCTGAGATTAAGAAGAGCAAATGAGAATAGAAGATAAATCTGTAGTGTAAGATTTCATCTTTCAGATCTCAGATTTCACCACGTATTAGGAATGATACAGAAAAACAAGTTTTCAGAAATGTAATTTATTGACCTCAACTGAATGATCATTGCATTTTTCATTCACTGTTATATTTTTCTTGACTTGTTCTACTTCATGTCATTTACTCTTAATTTTGTACAATTTAAAAACAATTAGTACATATGTGCTACTATATTTTCTGAACTTCTTTAAAAAAATACTCATTTCTGGCTTTTGCTCAGTTTTTGCTTCTCCATTTCTTGGCATGCACTATTGCAGATACAGTTTAAACGTCAGTCAGCTTTTGCCCTTACATTCTTCCCTTCCTGTCTTTCATGAAAAAAAACCTGGACACAGACTTTAGTCTTGCTAGGAATAGCTCCTCAGTGTTTCTGTGACACAAAACAAGAGTTAGGGGAGGGTAATAACAGAATAGGATTTTCTAATGGAAAAATAATAGTCAAAAAGTAGATTGTCTCCTGACTTTCTGAGCTCAATTTTTTCTCTCTTTTTTTTTTTCTTTTTTTAATTTGTTCTCAATTAGTTCTAAGTTTTTTATGTGCTTCATAAGCATATTGTTGCCCAGCAGATGCATCTCTGTTTCCGTATGACATTTTACACTTCAAGGAAGTCAGCTTTCGGTGAAGCGTCATCCTTTGGTATGCATGTGCTCGTTCATCAGAAATGAAACACTTGGAGGAGGCATGTCAGTTCCTATACATTCCTGCTGAAAGGTGGGAAGCTTCAAGTGGCAACCTGTCTGCTTTCCTGTCAGCTAACATGGCAGCGCTCCCTGGTCAGCCAGAGGGCCCAGCCACCTGACTGCTCACAGCATCCTGACAGGGGCTGCCCTGTAGTCTAACGCCTATGGTTTTCTCCTGTTTTCTCAACTTAAAGAGTTGACTTGTGGCCCACTAAGACTCCAGATAAAACTCTTCGAGCCTGGAGTTAGTGAAGGGTTGTTAGGTACACTGAAGGTTCAAGATCTCAGCGGTCCCACCTCGGCGCTGGCTGCTACCCTCAGCACCCAGCGGCCGGTCCCAGCCACAGCGAGCAGCCAGGGAGCGAATACCGGGCTCTGCCCCACTGAAGCTCCCCTGGCTGCAGGCGCCTGGCTGTGACTGGCCTGGTCTCTCTACCTGCCCTTCTGGAAAGTTCTCTGTGTCCTGGCCACGGTGGCAGCCATTTGCAGGTGAGTGATAACAGGGTCGTAATGAGGGGAAAAAAAATTTTACTAGTCTCGACCCTATGCCAAACTTCCACCCTATCTATCTTGTATCCCATACACAATCCTGTAACAGCTCATACAGGTTGGTTTACCTTCACATTCCAAAACTTAGTGTATGCTCAGTATAAACTCTGCATTTCCTCCCAGTGGCCAAAACATTAGGAATTAATCCTGAAATCATAGAATTTTCAGGTTGGAAAAAACCTCTAAGATCATCAGGCCCAACCGTTTACCCAGCCCTGCCATCTTCACCACTAACCCACGTTTCTAAGCACCACATCTAGGTATTTTCGGAACACATCCAGGGACAGTGACTTCACCACTCTCCTGGGCATCCTGTTCCAACGCTTGACCACCCTTTTAGTGAACAAACTGTTCCTAATATCCAATCTAAACCTCCCCTGGTGCAACTTGAAGCCATTTCCTCTTGTTCTGAATGATTGTTACCTGGGAGAAGACACTGACCCTCAGGTTGCTGCAATTTCTTTTCAGGTAACAGTAGAGAGCAATAAGATCTCCTCTCAACCTCCTTTTCTCCAGGCTGAACAGCCTCAGCTCCCTCAGCTGCTCCTCATAAGCCTTGTGCACTAGTAATATTACCACTATGGCCCATCAATTTCACCCTTTTCCATTGAGAACTAAATAATCAGGTTTAACATTATACGTATTTTGAAAGAAGTGTAATTAAAACAGAATTCTTACTTCCATCAATTTCTATTTTATGGCATTGTGATTCAGGTACCTGAAGTTCTTCCTGCATATTGCGTTTCATCAGCTATGCTGACAGCCTGTCAGTCTTCATAAATATTATAGTAGCAAATAAAGAAATTTAGGAGTGATTTTTAGCACAGATTTCATCAAATTCCTAAAAGGTGAAGGACCAGGGCTTAGTCTGAAATTGACATGATTTATTTCTGAAAACAAAAGATATAGTAGAAGCCTTGTTGTGTCATCCGTTGTTTGGCAATTCCTATTGCATCCTGTACAGTCAGTTTTCACGTGAGTCTGCACAGATGTGTGTTCTTTAAAAATTAAAAAGAGGAAAGACTGCTTAGTTAATTTTGACAAGAAGGCACAGGTGCTACAATATATGTTAAAAAACTTAATAGTGTATGAATTATTAATAAATAGGTATTTAAGTGCATAAATCAGTAAATTGATTATGAGGTTTTATTTTACTTCTAAGGCACCTATAATTTAATAGTAAAATGTTCTGTCATGGTTTACAGACACTTTCAAGTCAAGGAAAATGAACATTCACTCACAGCTAATGTGTTGATGAGCTACCATTCTCTTGTAACGCTAATAGAACCCACTTCATAGAATAATCTTATTTCTTTCTCTTTATAGTAGAGATTATAAAAATATTTTAAAACATGTTGTGAAGTTTAAGGTAGTATCTTGATTTGCTTGGGTCTTACATCTTCTTATTTCTAGAAACTACCAGAAAGAGATGCATTTTATAATTCATATGTGTGTATGATTGTGTGAATACAGATGTACAGATATATGCTCAATATTCTTTGAGAATTTTGAGAAGTCACGTATACATTCTTACAGAGACACATGTTTATGCCTCACAACTTCAAAGAAGGAAGATTTCCATTTCAGTATTCACAGGGGATTCTCTCTAACCTGCTCCTTCTGTTTGCTAAGGGTTTGGCTTGCAAAATGGAACATCACCTCCACTTCAGCTCCTGCCTCACTGTTTGCCTACCCTACTGAGACAGAATCCTTCTACTTCTATTGTATCTTTGCTATCTTTTCTTCCTCCTTAGCATTTGGTGACTTCTCTAAAGGCCTTTTTGGCCTTTTGCTATCTGAGATAACTACATCCCACTTCAACCTATTTTGTGGGTATTTGTGCTGCCTCAGCATCTCATGGCCAAAATTTTGCCTGTGGTTCAAGACTTGGGCAGGGGGATCAGCTCTAGAGCTTGTTTCTTTCACAGTCTCAGAGGTCTCATCTGATGTCAGAACCAGACAGCTGCCCTAGTGCATGCAACCAAATTGTGTTGGTCTCTCAGGCTTTGATGCCTCGAAGGGCTACCAGAACTGTCGGAAAAGGATCAATTCTGATTAGATACCTGCTTTCTTTTTCCCTTCTCTACACCATGTTGTAAGAATGGAGCTTTCCAGGAGCATGCAGTCACTGTGAGGAATGAGGCAATCCTCTTGATACAATTTCATCTGACTAAACTGAAGATAATGAGATTCAAAACTGCATCATCCTGCTCTTCACTGGCACTGGATTATCATGCGAAGACCGATTTGACAGTCCTCTTTAGCAATAGTTGCACCTCTTCTTCTGTTCTTCATCATACAGTAGCATTTATTATCCTGGCCTGTGCTCAGAGATACTCTTAAGTTAATCATTCATGCTGTGTACTGGGAATGAGAGGATTTCAATGTCAAGCTAAATGTCTTCTCCTCTGTCTTATACACCATGATACTGCCTCCTGGAGAGGGCCTGATCTGCAGATACTGTGCATTTGATTCTTGGATCAGATGACAGAGAAAGGTAATCTCTGTTTGACCCATATTCTTCTAGGACCAGGAAGGAACCTGAACCAAGATAAGAAAAGCTTTTAAGACCCTACCAGAAGTGTGAGTCAGGACATAGAATCATAGAAATATTGGAAGGGGACTTTGAAGATCATCTAATTCCAACCGCCCTGCTGTGGGCAGGGATGCCTTCAACAAGAGCAGGTTGCTCTGAGCCCCATCCAACCTTGAACACCTCCAGGGATGGTGTATCCACAACTTCCCTGGGAAATCTATTCCAGTGCCTCACCACCCTCACAGTAAAGAATTTTTTCCTAGAGGGGAAATAAATAATTTTTTCCCAAGTAGAGGTTGCCATGTTAGTAGTTCCCAGGGTCGATCTTTCTTCCCTTCTTAAATATGGGTACTGTGTTTCCCATTTTTCAGTCATTTAAGTGCATCCCCTTCAAAGAAATGCCTGAAACTTGTCACAGTTTTATGGGTATCTGTCACTGTTTTATTTCCTCCCAAGTTTCTCTCTCTGTTAGGGAAGTCTTGTTGAAGTGAGTGTATCTAGTGTTGAAATTGTATTCGTCATCTTTTCAAGTAGTAAAGATAGTGGACAGCAGGAAGATGGAATACTCACATGGGCTCCACTGGCCTTTTTTGTATTTGCACCTACCATCCCTTTTCATCATAGCTGACAGCCAGAAATATGCTGCTTTCCCTCAGTAAAAGAATGAGAAGAATGAGAAGAACTGGGGCTTTGGAGGGCGTGGTGGGGGGGCGCTGGCTTTAACTCTGTTCTGTTAATGTATTGTTTGATTGTGGGTTTTTTCCTAACTGGAATTTTGAGTGCTTTTCCTCAAAATTCATATTATCTTCCTGTCAATTGACCCCTCTCAAGTCTTTTCTTGTTCCCTCCCCGCTGGCTTTATAACTAAACAAGAAGTAATCTACATAGACCATAATAGTACAAGGCATAAGCAAACTGTCATTACTCTATTGCTTATGTAATATGGCAGAAGCCCAAATGTAAGGAGTGGTAGTTGAAATTTCATTGCAAAGGGAGGCACCCATATGAAGTTTTCTTGTCTTCTAAAAACATTCTATTCATTACATTTTTTTCATCCACCAGTGAAATAGGTGCTGTTGATACAACTGGTTTTGTATAAGCTGTTTACTAAACTAATTAAGCACTGTTAAATCCTGTTGAGAAACACAGGTACGTGTGCAATCTCTCTCTTTGCATATAGTTCATATATAGCTTGTAGTTTTGTATAATACATCTTCACAGTCTTACCACGTAGTACTTTTTTGAAGTAAGGACCTGTAAATTGAAATTAAACTGTCCATTCTGAAATACTTACTTCAGTTTAAAGACTACATGAGGATGGTCTGTTAAAATCTACAGAAGTGAAAACTTGGATAAAAGGAAGTATTTTCAGTGAAGAGAATTGGAGTTGCCAGAAACTCCTCAATTTGATTTGCTATTATATTTGGAGAGAAGAAAATTTGGATATCATAGTGGGATATGGAATAATGAGAAGCCAGATTAAATCCTTGTTGCCCGTCATAAGGAACAGATTCTTCCCTCTTTTACCAGTTTTTTTCTAAACCTACAACCTATGGGAAACAGAGCAAAGCCTCTGCTTTGTTAGAATTCTCTCTTTAGAGGTGTCCAAAACCCAGCACTTTTCTTTCTTAGTCCTTTGCATCTGTGGTCTTTGCACCTCAGGCAGAAGCATTCCTGTTCCTATTTCTCCTTCATAAATTCTAATTCAGTGTTTTAAGTTTCTTTGCTTTTAAACATTTGGGGGCTCTTTTTAAGCTGAAACATATTTTAAGACTTTGAAAAAAAGTTAGTGCTTTTTCTGGTTAGTTTAGTTACTGTTACTTGTCTGTGAGGTAAGCCTAGAATTCTTTTCCATAATTGCACTGGGGATCATTTACTCTTGTACTGTGGGAACATTAGGTGAAATGACTCTTATAAATATATAGATTACACCACCAAATATAGATATTATTTTCCTTATTTTCAGACTAAATTAAAATCCTCTTTAAAGCATGTTACAAATTTGTCTTACCATCTATCATGGTTTCACAAAAGGTTCAAAAATAGAATATGTAATTCTAAAACAGAATTACATACACAAATAATTTCAACCTCCATTTTATTCATGTTATAAGCAATAAGTAGTCACCAAAGTTGTATTTAATGAAGTGAAATGAAGGTAGAAGGTCTAATGGAGGAAAATTTTCAGTAATTGCTATAATTAGATATATTTTGTGGTTGCTTTTGCTTCTTTTATTTTTTTTTTTCCAGCTGAAGTGACATTGAAATTAAAATAACTTTGCTGAAGTTAAATAATATTATAAAATTGCCATTTGGAAGGAGAGTTAGCAATGAAACAGTGTATCTTTTCAATTTCTGGTATACATTTGATTGTGCTTTTCACAATTAAGCATGAGACTCGCTATTTCCAGATCCTCTTCTAATTCTATGGACTACATCAGGTATATATTGAAGAATTATCTTAAGAGGTAATTCATGAGAAAAAACTGCTAATTCCCCACACAGCTAAAACCAGACCTGTAACAGGGATGCAAAAATGTGACACAAAACATACTCATGACCATTCTTAAGGAAAGAGTTATATTTTATCAGTAACTAATTGGAAGAGCGCTTTAATTACACATTGAGATGGGCTTGATGTAATAACTCCTTACTTAAAGAACTTGGGTTATAAATGAAGTGTTATATATTTAAAACTATAGATATCTTGATTAAAGTTATTAATTTCTCTTTCCCCCTTGAAAATAACTGTATTACATGTATGTTAATTGTATTAATAACATAAAATAAAGTAAATTTTTATTTTTTGTAGTCAGATTAATGTCTTATTGTTTTTTCCTGTATATCTAAAGTGCCTATTTAAAGTAATACATCTTTCAAGAAAAAAGCCTATGTGCATTCATCTTTTTTTCCCTAGTACCTATGAGAAGTGTCATGGCTAGTTCTGCAAAACATACCCAAAGTAATTTGTGGGTTATAATCTTGTACAGCATAGACATGTTAATCCAACTGCAATTTCAGGCAATCATTATCCTATTTATAATGAAATATTTAAATTTTCATCTTCCAAAATTATGTCATTGCTTTTAAGACAGTAAATAAGCAGTTAAATATAAGTGCTATGAGAAAACTGATGGATTCTACATTTCTGAAAGTTTTGAACCTGAATTTTATTCAGAATTGTTACATCACTCATGATATTTCACATGGCTACTTCCAGTTTTACATTACCTGTGTCCTGCCCTCTGGTGTAATCCTCATTGCTACAGAATCCAAATAAATGTCTTACTCAAAAAAAACCACAGACTGCACACAAAACAACATAGAACAGTGTTCACCTGGGTTTTAGTGTTTTCTCTGAAATAGTAATAATGTCTAGTGAGACCTGAACTTAGAGAGACAGGAAATTAGTAACTAGAATGAAACCAAAATGCTGATAAATGGAGAAAAATAAGCTGAATCAAGTCAAATTTTCTCTCTTGTATGACCATTTGTAATTAATTTTTTCAATTTTCTTTCACTTTTTCTTTTTACAAGAGCATTGATAATGCAAAAAAAAAAAAAAAAAAAAAAACAAAAAAACACACCCCAAAAAAACCCCAAAAAATAGTATAATCTTTTCAATTATGACAGAAAGAGTATTTTTCAGTGTTTTCTGAATTTAGACAGTTTTTATAGTGAGAAAGAGGTGGTTAGAACTTGCTTGTTTATGCACTCCTTTTAGATCGTTTATATATAAACAAACACACACAAGCACACCCAGGTTATGCTGTGAAAAAGCTTGCACAAAGCAATACAATAGCATAATAAAGCACAGGAAATATATAAAATAAGTCAGATAAAAGTGCCAAGGGAACTCATAAAATTACTTTCAGTGTTTCCCCACTATTTGTTAGAATTGGAATTTATTTTTTGATAAACCATGGTAATTATGTCCTCACCTACTTCTTTAATTCAGCAATTTTCTTCTCTTGCCATGAAAGATGACTACTTAAATATGTTGTGCTGGTGTCCCAAATAATTTGTTGGTATTATGTTTGAGAAAAGGAGCTCTATAAAATATTTTAAGTTTTAAAATGAGCAAACAATCACAAAGTAGTGTTGGAGTTAGAAATGGGTCTGGGAAGATTCATGATGCAGATGCAAAATTGATCTATTTAAAATCTCAGAATCCAGGATTGATGGCTTATTTGGGCCAGAATTAAATCTTCCTCTTTCTATGTCTTTCCCAAATAAAAAGTAAATTCTATGTTAGTTTCTGTGCTAGTGGTAAAATTGTTGTTGAATTTATCATGAAAGATAGATCTATGAATAAAGCATTCAATGTCCGAGTACAATTTTCCTCCAATTTAATTCTATAAAATCAATAAACGTTTCAAAGAAAAAGTCTTCTAGAAATCTAATACAACCATCTTGAACATACTTGGTAGAAACATTATTTTTGGTGGTTTTAAGAGGCAAAACCTGATTGTTGAAGGATCAGATGAAATATAATTTAGTAACAAAAAAATCAAAGGCTGTTTATGCAGAACAAGTAGTATTTTAAATTACTCGAGGAAAGCAATTAATTATATATAGCTCTTTATAGCTACGTGCCATTTTTCCTCAGTTAAAATTGTTTGTTTTTCTTATTTTGATCAAAGATTCTTTGTGTGATCTAGTTTGAAAGAAAAACCAGAGGAGGAGAATTACAGCAAGTATACTGCAGAGATGACAAATGCTGTTGGATCAGTTATGGGCTTTGGTAAGGCTGTGCTGTAGGGAACCTGCAGAGGTATCACAGCTCTTTTCTAATCAGATGATAGAGAACATTTTGTCATAGAGTGAAAGAAGGAAGAAAGGCAGGGGAAAGGACATGTCTTAATTTCTGTAGAGAATCTGCTCATAAAAAAAAAAGTTCTGGATGGACCTCAAAGCCTTTGCAGGGCATTCCTTTCATTGTATGCTTTCAGATTTCATGTGCACAGTGCAACTTCTATTATTCTACATTTTGGAGTATTTTAATCAGATTTATTGAAGATTTTTTTAGAGTCTCTTACTGTTACTGCACACGTGTAATGAGAATTTCAGAAAGCACTGTCTTTCTAAAAATGTGAAAAAAATCTTTACTTTTTATTAAAAATTGGAGAGGAAATTACTATGGGCAAAGGTTTTTAAAATACTTATTTAATATAGTAAAAGAATAACAGCTAATTTACCTTCTGATTTAAATTACTCATATGCACACCACACTTATTTTTAAGTGTTTCTATTTCATATATCAAATCCTGATATTACAAATCAAAAATTTCCCAAAAGACAAGCATATGAAAAAATCCCAAAGAACAAGCTGACAAGAAGACTAGCATATTTTATTTTTCTAGTAATTTCATTTTAATAGAATAACATGATTTATTATCGTTTATTATCCATTATATTTAAGGTAACAGATATAGCAAGACCTTTTAAGGACATATGCTAAGATGCCATCATGAGAAGTTAAGGAAAGTATACTAGGAGTGGTTTCCATCCCAAGCAGCTTAAGAGGCAATGTTTAATCAGAATCAGAAAATCAGAATTAGGAACAGGTAGAGCACAATTTGTCCACAAATGTAACAAGATTTTTCTAAACAATCAAAAAGAAATTTGAAAGTGTAGTAGAAATCTCCAAGTTGTCAAAATGATCACAAAAATTTTCTCAAAAGATAGCTCAGAGGATGTCAGTTATTTTGGTGTGAGGGCTGAAGTTTTGAGTTTACTAGGCTTAATTTTCTGTTTGGCAGTTATAAGCAGATTTCATCTGCCAGCACATGCCTTAACTCAGAGAATACCAAGTTCTTTACTTATGTAAATTTGATATCCAATGAAGAAGAATTAAAAATTATGATAAACAGAGATACTACTTATATCAGTGACCCCAAGTAAATAAGAAAGAAAGTGAAAAGTGTTAAAGAATAAGAGAGCCTGAGCGTCTGTTACCTCACAGTTTAATCAAATCAGATTTCTGAAATAAATTGGGCATTGCTGTTGTAGAGTCTACAAGATAATGAAACACCTAAAATCCTCAGCATTAGCAGGGTTTGAGCAGAGTGATTGAATTATTCCTTCTCCAGAACAGGTGTGTAATTCCCGAGTCAAAAGAGATAATTCAAAATTAAAGTCTTTTCATAGTCACTGAGTTGGTTGCACTGGTCAATACACCTTATATTTCTGATGTAGTTTCATTATTTGTGTAGTTGAAAATTATGTTCAATGAATATAGCAATATGAAAATGAATTTACTCAAATGTGCTGAAAAGTAATGAGTGTGAACTCAGAGGGGAACTAAGAAAAATAATTACAGAATGGCTATTGGCAGTGGCCCTCACTGTTTTCATAATTATACATAGAAAATTCTAGACTTCTACCAACTATTGGAGACAGTAGCTTCTTACACATAGCATACATAGCTGCTGTCAGTGAGGAAGATCCAGGTTATTTTTCTACCCTTTGGAAGATATTTGGGTCCCAGCACTTCTGAAGTCTTTGTTTCTTTATTTGTATGCAGACAAAGGTGTTACTGTGTGTACTCACTGATGCTCCAATGCCAAAGGCAGTGCAGAACAGAATATAAAAAAATCCTGAAGGGCAAAACTTTTGTATTTTTTAAATCAGCTTATGCTATTGGTGATGTCTTATATTTGTTGTTCATAACTGTAGTATCTAACAGGATATGTCTAAAAGAAGTTTCCCAAAAAATTAGCTGGTACAAAAATTTATCTTCATGATTCAGCAAATGTCATTCTTCCATCTGGGTCAATATTGAACTAATTCTATTCCCATGACTTTGGGTCACAGTGTTGTTGAAGATAGATCTGAGATAAGATATAAAGTTGAAGACTTTATATTGATTATTTGATTTTCAACCTTGAGGTAAAAGCATGTAGGGAACCAACATAATCTTTACAGAATATTTCACTGTTCCTTTTCTGTCTACAGTCATTTGATGTCTGGCCATATTTTCTGGAAGTTTTGAATCACTGAAAAATAAAGATGAAACAGAAAAGTTACTTCAAGAATGAAACAGAGATAGTGGCATTCTGACATCAGTAATCTCAATTTAAAGAAAAGAAGAATTTAGCTGTATGTCAATAATTCAAGCTTAAATTACTTTCTGTATTATTTTAAATTAATCCAAATTGAAACATCAAAATGAGTGAATGAATGTCTTCAGCAAAAGACAGAAGGTTATTCTAAATTTAGGTTGAATAGTACCTTCTGTCAAGTATCTTTGCAAACACTGGGGAATGTGCTGTTTCACATTTTTAGTAATTATAAATTTCCTAGCAAAACCCTACAGGAACATTTTTTTTCTGTTTGGTTTGATTTTTTTTTTATTTTAAGCAGGTGTAAGGATGTAAAAAAAAAATCATGTTCTAAAAAGGAATAAAACTATGGAATATTGTCAAGTAGGTATAGCATGTAGCAAAATATTTTGCAGACATTTAGACACGGAATATTTCTACAAGTAATATCATTAGGCTGCTCAGGTTTCTTGCACTAAATCTTTTAGAAATCTAAATCCACTCAGGTAAAATCTATTTTGTTTATTCTTCTAATCCAGCCCCTAGAGACACTGTTTTATGGACATTTTACTTACTAGCCTAAGAAGACCATTCTTGCTCTTTCACATGCACTGTATTTAGGCCATCAACAGCAAACAAGGAAATCACATTTTGTAGCCTTCCAGGGAAGTAGAGACTTGATAAGTATCCACCAAGTGAACTTACTTCAAGTGATAAATTAAACAGAAGTAGGAAAACACAGGAGCCACAAAATTATATTGTCAATCCGAAAACTAAACCAAGTTGAAAATACTAGTTGACAAGAAACTTGATCAACAGACTGATCTTAGGCCTCTTGGGCTCAATTTGGAAATGGAAAAGAGGAGCAGAGATGATAAATTATATTAAAACAGTATCTGCTCGCTGTACTATATACAGTGTTGGCATTTCCATTAAAAATCAGTATCTTCAGGGAGGTCTCAGTTTGACCCAGAGTGGTGGGATGTTTTTATATTTATTTTTGGGGGCTTATTGGTTTATATTATCTATTTTTTCTTTATATATTTGCAAGAGAAGAAAAATATAGCTTGCATTATTAAGCTGTAAAGAAACCTTTAGCATATAAAATTCTTAAATTAAGGTGTTTCCCCGGTTCACCACTGAAATGAAGGACTGGTTTTGCAGACATTTACTCTTTTGTGTAAATGAGCTAGTTTACATATCTATTGCTAAAGAAAATTAGGATAATTCCATTTTCATATCTTTATTATTTGATTTCTTTATTTCATTGAATAATGTAGTGTTGTGATTTATAAAATGTAATTTTTTTGCACCACAGCCATTTGTGAACTGTAACAGATACCTGTACAGCAGATACCTGTACAAATATTTATGCTGACCCTCTGATTCCATATTCAGTGAAATGACCTGTGTTTTTATTACTATTTTAAATTAGGTATGAGAAGTGGCTGCTGATCTTTTGTGCTTTCAATTTCTTCTATGTCTCATCTTAAAAAGACAGACGTGTATGTTTATAGACTGACTATTTCATTTTGAAATTATAATTTAGATGAGATTACAAAAAAATGGGAAACAAAAGCAAGACCTGAAGTGCAAAAAGAGCAAAACCAGAAGAATCAATTGGCTTCATTGTTTTATCATATTAAAAATATAATTAATTTTCTATCCTGTCATAGTAGTTGTTATTTAACAAAATAAAAATTAGACTTGTATAGTGCATGAGAACAATACACAGCTCTCTCTTTTTTTCTGTACATGTATGTGTATGTATAAATATCTATCTAAACAAGAGAAGATCCTGAGAATTCAGTGTCTGAAAAGAGAATAAAATGCTGTTTGAGCAGCATCCCAATATAAAGGAGTCTCCAAAACTCACAGCATAACTGCCTGTGGATTCTGTCATAGAACCACATGCTGCTACTGGAAAAAATACCTTCTACCTTGCTGAAAAGTGCTGAGATGAAGTAGCAATTAAGAATAGCAGGATAGTTTTGTTCACCTTCGTGGCTGGGCATATTCTTTTTTTATTCCTATGTGAAAGCACAGAAAATGCTCATAGAATGGTTCTTACAGTGTTAATTCTGGTTAGTTCTGCTTGTCCCTTAATAACATTAAGTGTATTTCCAATCCTATTTTTCAGGAATATTTTTATGTTCTGTGTCTTATATTTTTGGATTTTATACCAGTTTTGAAAGACTGGAATGAATTATATGTAATCTTTTTTAAAGAAAACCTGGTGTTTGACCAGGTGCTCATCGAAGCAATGCAAAGAATTACCAAGAGCACTGTTTACTGTGCAAAAAATGCAGGCAGCTCATCAGCAGAATGCAAATTCTGCTGTCTTTTTGTGGTGTTTTTAAAGCTGCAAAATACAATTAAGAATAGTAGAATATAAAATTATTAATATCTCTGTATATTAAATCTAAAGATACTATATCTCGTTCAGAAGAAATTCCTAATATGTAGGTTGCCATTGCCCATGGAGGGTAGGACTATGAAGTTTTGCTTTGCGTGCCGTGTTTTTATGCTGCTCTACTCCAGGCACATCACCGGCCACTGCCAGAGGCAACATAGTCACTATATAAACCTTTATGAAATATAAACCCACCTTTCATATTTCATAGCATTTTGAAATTTAAATTCAGTTTATTGCCAGATTTCAGATCTAAATAATTTGGACAGCTCCTTAGAGCTGTGAAATTTGTCCTTTGGGTTTCCCTGTAACCTGGAATACCATGCAATGTTCATTTTTACATCATAAATCTTGGTGACAAAAAAAAAAAAAAGGAAAACTTGCTGGGAACTCTTTCATTATAGATACTGTTTTGAAATTCAGCTTTCCAAAGTACTTGGTTGAATTGGAATGTTCTTTTCAAAAAAGGTATTGTTAAGGAGTTAAAACTGCTGGCTGATAAATGCCTGGCTGATTACATGGCTTTTTTTACAACTATACATAGTTAGAGAAGTGTTTCCCCTCATTTGTCACAGATCCTATTGATTCCACGTGTCAGAGCTCTCTAAATGGCTCTTTCAATGGCCAGTCTCTCTTTCATATGTCCACAGAGCATATGCCTTTTTTTGCATATGGCTACATTTTGGCTCAGGGCTTTGCATGAAGTACATCCATGTGAGTTACTGGATGCTGTGTTATCTACATTTAACCTGGCATTCAAATATAGTTTCTAGGTTATGGTAGAAAGCATATTGGGATTTTTTTTAAGTCACTATAAGCAAGAAGTTTTATAGAAATAAATTATTTTTTTTTATACATGTGCATCTTCCATTAGCAGTATTCTCTGTTACACATGTGCATTAAAGAATAATTATGGATTAAGAAAAATACAGAAAGGACAAAATGTATTTCAGCAAATAATTTTCAAAGGCTTATTTTCTACCCTGACACCATGTGAACATTTCTCTTTTTTTATCTTTCATATTTTTATCACTGGTACAACCTGTCACAGAGATGGAATAACTGAGGTTCTTGTTAATACATCCCTTGGGGTGAATTAGAGTGAAACAATACTGAGCCACTGGTGCATGCCTATATATATATATATGTATACACATACATATATACATATGTACATATATACATACATACACGTAGACACATTAATATATTTATTTATAACAATTTGCTTGCAATGGAAAGGAGGTATGCAGCTGTTAGCTATTATTATCTGTAGTAGCATAATAGTACAAAGCTATCACTTAAGAAATATATAAGGAAAGGATATGTGTTAGTACATCACTAAGAAGTCAGACAGTTATTCAGCTAGATTAGACAGTGTGGCCTCTTGTTTCCTTCTCTTGATTTTTGATTGGAACACATGTATGAATATTTAGTGAGTCCAGAGCAGGCCACCAAGATGATTGGAGAACTGGAGCACCTCTCCTTTGAGGCTGAGAGAGTTGATGTTTTTCAGCCTGGAGTAGAGAAGTCTCCTAGGAGACCTCATAGCAGCCTTCCACGATCTAAAGTGGGCTTATATGAGAGCTGGAGAGAGATTTTTTACAAGAGAGGGATAAGGGGGAAATGGCTTTAAACTGTAAGAGAGCAGATTTAGATTAAATATGAGAAAAAAAATTCTTTTCTGTGAGCGTGGTGAGGCACTGAACAGGTTGCCTGGAGAAGTGGTAGATGTCCCATCACTGGAGGTGTTAAAGGTCAGGCTGATAGGGTTTTGAGCAACCTGCTGTAGCGAAAGGTGTCCCTACCCATGGCCGAAGGGTTGGACTAGGTGATCTCTAAGGTCCCTTTCTAGTCAAACTGTTCTATATCATTCTATAATTTTATAGATTACACTCTAATACACTCAAAGGGTATTATTTTCATTTATTGAAAAACTTTAGGATTAACTAAAACAGAAGCAATGACTGAAGCCTGGTTTTGTAATGGTGCACTTTATTTGTGAGAGAGGGATCATTCCCCTTCAGCTGTGAATTTCTTTCAGTCTTAACTAGAAACAAAAGTCTAATTTTGAGTATTTTATGAGGGAAGATAGGTGAGTTTGGGCATGTGATATGAGAAAAAAACTGTCAATGAGTAGACTATCTGGAAAACTATGCAATTAACAAATACTTTATTTTTCTTCTCATAATGCTTTTTGTTTGGGGGCAAGTTCAAATATTGCATTACATCAGGTACATAGGCATGGAGCTCTGGTGGAACATTTTGTTAAAAAGACCTCTGTTATCTCTCTTTCAAACCATATCATGTAATTTCGTGAAGAAACTGGCCACACTAAAACTAATCATGGTTATCTCTGCACTATCACTAGAAGGTTGTAACAAGAATAGGTTACTCAGCTGTTCAGAAGCTTTCTAATTTCCAACATCAGCGTATTAGTAGCCTGTTTATAATCACTGGATGGGGCAGACTGGAAGGGGCCACAGTGAGTCGTGTGGTCCAACTTCCCTGCTCAAGCAGAGTCATCCCAGAGCACATGGCACAGGATTGTGTCCAGATAGTTCTTGAAAATCTCCAGTGACAGTGACTCCACAGCCTCTCTGGACAATCTGTTCCAGTGCTCATTCACCTGCAGAGCAAAAAAGTTCTTCCTCTTTCAGGTGGAATTTCCTGTGCATCAGTTTCTGCTTGCTGCTTCTTGTCCTATTATTTGGCACCACCAAGCCGAGCCTGGCTCCATCCTCGTGACACCTTCCCTTCAGATACTGACAGGCATTGATGAGGTCTATAACTGTTTTCTTTTTAGTCAGTGTTTCTTATACTCTTTCCTTCCAGTATTCTTTTGTGTATTAAATAGAGAAGGTGGCTTTAGCTTTTTTTCAACGTTTTTGAAACATTAAATCTTGTGAGCCTTTATCCTAAAACTTTTTTTCCAAAAGGCTGGAATAAGCACAATATATTATGCATTCATTAATAAATACGTTTGAAAAATTTTATTTTAGTACTTATTTGTTTACACACACAGTACCAAAACACTTATCACTGAAAAGCAAATTCAGTAATTCCTGTTAATTTTCAGGCTTGATTTTAGAATTAGTTTTCTTGTGCATATGGAAGAAACCTGCCTATTAGTGTGCATAATAACCTGCTTGATAATCCTCTTTCTCCCTTCAGAAAACCAAAGTTTTTGAAAGCCGTTTTTTGTACTTGTCTCATTCCTTGTTTATTTGCAAAGTACAGATGTAATATTTCATCCTTATTATTCTTAGACAGTGGAATTCTGCATTGCTAGCAAGATAAGAGAGTTGAGTAAGTGCAGAGCTTCTTCAACTCAACAAAATTAAAACTGTCTTGAAGATGCAAAATAACATATTTCCTGTATCCTAACAACCTGCTCATCCTTCTGTGTTGATTAGTTACAGATTAAAGAAACTTCAGATTCTGGGTGTCTGTGTGTGCATGCGTTTGTTGTATGGTATGAAATACAGACAGTACAATGTAATTCACATGACCTGCGAAAAAGATATTCATGGTAGAACTGGAAAAGGGCTTTTGGTTATTACTTGATTTCTCTGTTTACTTCAAGTAAGCAAACTCTAGAACAACAGAAAATTATGTAGCTGCTTGCATTTGACTTTAAAAAAAGTGTCATAGGAATTATAGATGGCAAAAACTTATAAGGTCATTTTGCCAATCCTTCTGTCTGTAGGAGATTTTCCCCTGTGGTATATTAAGGGTTTTATAACTTTCCACAAGATTTTCTGAGTTCCCCAGGAGAGGATTTTGGTCTGTTGAGAGAGCTAGATGAGAAGCTCTTTTACTATATTTTACAGCTGGCAAACCTATCTTTTATTGACAGCTGGCATTGACGCTAGGCTGAGGAACGCAGTGAGGCTGTATGTTTCCATAGATGTGAGAGTTTGGCAGAAGCATTAAATGGGGTGACTGAAGTTTGATTGTAAAAGCAGGGAAGCTGAAGTCAGAGATTTTTCTCTGCAACTCCAGTTAGCTGTATTAAGAAATGATCTTATTGATGCACATGGATACTTTTTACAACATCCAGGTTTAGCAAGAGGCACTTTAAAATGTCCCCACTGTTATGCAGCACAAAGAATGGAAAGGATTAAATATTTCTGTAGTCTTAATTCCAGAACCTGTTTTGACAAATATTTATATTTCACAAACTATTGCTCATTTGAAACAGTTTATTTCTATCACTGTGCAAATGCACAACCAAGATGAATATGCATTTACCTTTTGAGAAGGCCTAGTGTCACTGAATGTAAGAGATTGCTTACTTGAATCAGAGAGCAGGTCAAGATGTCTCCAGGATGAGTGCCAAACTTACTAATTTATTTCAGATCTTTGAACAATTTTGTATTATAAACTTACACGTTTCACCCACTTTCTAAGAAGGACAATTATATAGTAAAGAATTTTCTTAATTTTTAATACTTTTGCTATGTATATATTTTATTGAGACAATATATTTAAAGAAAGCAGAAAAACCTAAAAGTTGTAATGTATACAGTACTTACCCAAAGCCTTACAGTTGTTTACACAAGGTGTCCTTTTGTCTTCTTTTGGCAGTTCCTTGATAGCACAGTTCCAATGCAGCAATGCAGTCAGGAACTTTCCTACCCTGAAGTTGTCCTAAGAATTAGAGTTGGAAGTTTGGTTGGCTAAATAACAGTGAAAGATATGGCTAAATGGAGCTGATGGGAGTACATCTGCTGATTGCTTGCCTTAATCAGTTTTCACTTTTCTAATAGGGTGCATAGGTCTCCCAGGGATACTTTACTCCTACTTTGTGTCTGGAAGTAGAGTTGATGCTACAGAGCTATCTCTTCATGTATAGAGTTACAGAATTTGATCAGGGACAATAAATTTCATGGAGAACGTGTACTGAGTGCTTACCAACATCAACTTGGGCTGTTTGACCTGGGGTATGAAATTTTAACCTTACATATAATAGGAGTACTTAGCTTTAAATACAGTGATGCTTCATGATAAAAAATTTTTTATTTTGCAGTTTCCTCTGAATGGCTAAATATATAGACCTTTATCTTTTTTTCACCAGAGGGAAAAAAAAATAATAGAAAAGAAGAAAATATTCTACATCTCACGCCAAGATGAAACAGCAGCAGGAATTTCTTGCGTTTTCTCTTCTTTGATTGTGGTGCCTTTGGCTCTTACCTCTCAAACATTCCTTCAGGTAGCTAACTGAACTAATCCAAATTTAGTATAGTGTTGATCAAGAACAGAGTCCTGTTATTCATTTTTGTAAGGTGAATCCCTTACTAAATGTCTTGCTCTAAGGTCTCAAAATTCATATCACATTGAATTACTTTATTTTTTCAGTTATGCTGTAAATAAAAAAGTATGTTAGAATGGAGAAGATATGAAGTATGATCCATTGTATTCTGTTTGCAAAAAATATGCCTACCTTTTTATGCCTATCTTGTACAGAATAATTTCTTCTTTTAGGAGCTTTAAAACTTTACCCATTTTATCTTTAATAGAAATGACTATGCCTGTGCTTTCATTCTTAATTAGTAGAATGCAATATAAGTTCTTTTTTTGCCTCATGAAACACTCCTATCACCATAACAATGCCAAACACCCACAGTAAACTAATATCTTTGCTCACAAAACACTGGTAGTTTCATCTGTATCAGTATTTTTCATCATGGACTTCCCTACCATTAAATGTTCCATAAATACTCCACATGAAGCTTCTTTTAGCTTTTTATATTTTAGAAGTGAAATTGAAAGTCACATTTTCAGGGAAATAATTATCTATTTGTGTTTGTGCCTTGTTAAGCTGGACTTTTTTATTAAGAGTTGTATTGTAGTGATGTCTGGCCTATTACGATTTTCTTGATAGAAGAAAATCTGGATTAGCTGTGTCAATGGAATGATGAACCATCTAATAAAATTAGCAGTATTAAACTTTCAGACTTCCAACCAGAACACAGGTTTTATCTCTTTTACACATGAATGAGTCCATAAGTAGTTCTGTAATAGACTGATTAGGAAATAAACTGACTGAAAGTAATCATCAGCACATCAGAGCTATTGATGTGGTCTGAATTTGCCATTTTAAGGTACCCTGTTGATAGAGTCTGCAGATTTTGGGGGGGATTCTGCTTTTTTGCCTTTTTTTTTTTTTTTTTTTTTTTTTTTTTTTTTTTTTTTTTTTTTTTTTTTTGAGAGAGAGAGAGAAAATAGTGTAATAGAATAATGTGTTTAAATAGGATAATCTAATTTCTAGGTGGAATAGATTTGGAGATGTTACATTCATTTCACTGAATGTGCATGTCGTGAAAAAGTGAATTCAGTCCTCTTGCAAATTAATGGTTTCTCTTTAGGATAAAGAATATTTCTTTCTGTTATTTCACTTTTCTAGCTTCTTAAGTTGGTGTTGAGTTTTTTTATGTATGGGATCAGTTTATAACACAGAATGAGCAGAAGATTAATTTTGCATTGTTTTGGTGATGCTAAAACTGTACATAAATCCTACATTACTAAGGTTCTGTAAGTGCCTCGTGGGTTACTCTGTCTGTTGGAATAGCCTTCAGAAGTTGAATTATTCTAGATGATCTGGTTCCAGAGAATGAGGGTGGAACCTTTTAGCATGGTGTGGGTGTGACCACAGTGTTTATTCCACAGTACTCACATCATTGCTGGGGGTGTGGTTTCAGCCGGAAATGCCAGCTGCTGGTAAAACACCCCTTTTTTGTATACTTTTGCTATTAATACTGCTGTTGTTATTGTGCTTTTAGTAAATTGTTATTTCAATTCCTAATCCCTCATTTATTGTCCTTCCTTACCTAAAAGGTTGGAGGAAAGGGAGTGGCTTATTTGTAGTTCAATTTCCTTGCTAGGGTTAAAACCAACACACTGGAATAAATTCAAAGGCCTTGGTTTAACATGAAGCTTGTTAAGTTTTCCCCCAGATATGACATGCTGGTTTGGACCATTAGAATTTATACACTCTTTCAAGGCTGGATTATGTAGCATCTAGAATGGTTTGCCTTGTAGACGTGTACATTTCTGCATAACGTATCTGAGTGATCGATATTTGAATTGTATCAGTTGGAAAGAGATTTGATTAAAGATTGAAAGTGTCTGCAGATGTCAGAGGAATTACGTGAAGAAAATTTTTTAACAAACCTAAGAACTGTGTAGAGATTGAGTTGAAACAACCATAGTGGTATGCTGCCTTCTTTGATGTTTGCCACCAAATGCCCTATAAATTCTCATTGGTGTTGTGCATGAATTGTTACTCTGGACTTCACACAAGGAAAAGATTTCTAGAAAGAATGCATACTGTCATACTCCTCCAGCACAATGAAAATCAGATTTTCGTTATTTAAAAAGTAAATTATGTACCAGAGTCACAAATTACTTGATGGTATTAAATTGGTGCTCTCCTCTCTGTAACACCAATCCACAAGTCAGGAATGTTCACTGTCACCTTAAGACTGTGTTCACTTTCTGGATGTACCCAGATAGCATTCAGTTTGAAAATACATTTCATTTCCCAAAAATAAAAAAATAATTTAAATTCATGCAATATGCAGGTATGCAATATATGTGATACCTATCTTTTCTGTGAATCTTAGAGCCACTGTTTATTGGCAAAATCATATGAGTACCTGGATAAGACTTCAAGGCTTCTCAATTTCTTTGAATGAGTCCCACGTAAAAGATTGTAATTGCTTGGTAAAATTTGAGAGAGATACTTGAGAAAAAGAAAATTCATTGAAGCTACTGAGATATCTCTAATTAGGTACCATTTGCAAAATAACAGCACTGAAGCTTTTGTGCTTTTTTACTTACAAGCAATAACCTAGTTTGTATGGTCACTTTCAGTTTTATCACTGTACTACTTTAGGACATATTGCTAGAAATACACTTTTAAGTGAGCAGGATTTGGTTTCTAGGTACTTGGGGTTTTTGAGTTTTTTGGGGTTTCTTTCAACTACAAACCTGATTAAGAGAGTGCTTAATTTCTTTGCTTTGTTTTTATTTTAAGGCTGATTAGTGATCTTTTAATTTTTTTATTTTTAAAGTTCCAATCTGAGGGTTACCTTTTGGCTGTTATAGTTGTTAGGGTTTGGGGTTTTTTTCCTAAGAATAATGTAAAACCAGTTCACAAACACTTCTCTCTAAGTTGGAATTTACATTAAAGATTTGAAAGTGCAAACTTTCAAATGCTTAAGGAAATACTTAAGTGCTTGCAAAATGTTAGGATGTGAGCAGTCCTATGCGTTCCAAAATATGCCTTGGGTATACATTGAAAGTTTATTTAAGGCTTTGCAGGATTATGAGCCTTTAGATACTCCTTTTATTCCTTTCATTTTAAAGCAGATAAATCTACTGGCAGTAGTCTACCTAATGCAAAGCACTGACAACCATAAAATAGAAATTTTAATTTTTAGAAATCATATAACTTCTAAAAAAAACCAGTAGATTAAAACCACAAGAGTTCAATTTTTTGAGGTCTTTAACTTCCTCTGACTTAAATGATGTTTATTAGCCACTAATCACCAAAATCTGAATTTTAAGAAAGTTGGAAAAGCAATGAATTTTGATTTGAACAGTTTTCTCACCCTCTGAAATATCTCAGATCATCTCAGTTGAAGGCTGATGTACTAAAACAAAGAAGGTCAAAATACACACTAAGTAAGCAAAGGCTTAGTATTTGTTAATAATTTAGTTTCTTAAAGATTTTTGTACTTTCCTTTGAGTTCATGTTTTGTTCTTCTAGGGTATATTTGCTTGATTTCTTTTTTCTTTTTATTCCTTTTTTTTTTAAGCAGTCTTTCTGTGGAATGCAAGAACTGATTCAAATCTTTTCACATAAGAACCCATTAAGAAATCAATAGTTAATCTTTTACTTAGTTAAAAGTGGAATTAAATTCCTTAAATGATACCTGAATAAATATCTCTCTGAGAAAGTCTTTTATCGCATTAATGGATTTCTAGACTGAATTTCAGGGAGAATACTTTGTATTGGTGCAATTTAAGTTCCTGTAGAACCTAGAATTTTAAGAACATGAGTTTGAAGCAACAGATACATAGATATGTTAACTGTAGAAGTGACAAAGAGTCCAGCACACAGTACAAAATTTGCCTTTGAGCATCATGATTGATTCAACAAATCACATGGGTCTATGTTCCATTTTCAATTTTTTAAGCATAATGCCTATAAGTAACTCAGTGAACTTAGCAGGCCTACTCACATATAAAATATCAAGCATGTAGCAGTGTGCTGCTGTATAGCTGACACAAGTCATTAACAATACTGTACATATGAAATGCTTTGTGTGCTGAATATTTGCTGAATATTTGGTTAAAAGTAGTTGTACATGCAGATTATGCATATAATGTTTGCACATATACACTTCTTGTCATCCAGCTCTGGTTGATAGCACAGAGGTCTTAACATATTCTCAGCATGACAGATCCCTGCACATTCACTGTGGTGTTCCCCTGTTTGCTGGGAGTTTTACACGTGCAAAGCACATTGTATGTGGGATCTAAGTATTCACCCCCATTGCAGCATGTATGCAAGCCTGACACATACTGTGCTAGGAGATACCAGCACTTCCCAGTATGCTGCCCAATTTATTTTTCTAGTATTATAATATTGACACAAACGAAAATTGCGGGTTTGTTTGCACTTTATAGTATCTAATGATACAAAAATACGTATTTTACAAGATGTTTTCCTTTATAATTATGTAATTGTGTTTTAGTAGCACAGCATTTCTTACCCATAATGACTGTCATTGTAGTAAGGTAGTGTTAGGCATTATAAAACTGAGCAAACCAATTCTGTTTTACATTGGTATTATAAAACATTGGGGGTTTTTTTCCACATTACCTGGTACCTCTACACTTTCATTGTTAAATATTATTGCCATCTTATGACTAATTTTGCTATTCTCACCTACCTTTATTTTATCATTATTTAAAGGTATTCATTTTATATTTTTCAAATGTTACTGTTCCAAACACTTGATTTATATTTCTGTCTAACCTTAGCTTTCTGAGGCATCACTCTTATTCTCCCCATATGTGAACACTTGCTTGTCTTTATGATAATACTAAATGCATTTTTGAGGCCTTTTTGTATGATTTGTATCATGCCACATGAGCAGCAGTAATTCTTTAAGCCTTTATAAATAGCTCTAATATTGCAAAGAAACGTGGAGAAAATGCTTTACAGATATGACTTTCAGAATTAAGCATCTTTGTTTAAAGACAAAGACAGTACTTAAAATATTTCTAACAACTTGAAAACCTGGATCTTTCTCCTTTGTTGTTTCTGTTTTGCTGCCAAAAAGCAAGCTGAAGATCCTCTTGTTGGGAATAAATTTATAGCTGTGTTTCACTTCATTGGAAGATTTGTGTTAGCAAGGCTTCCAACACATAAAACGAATTAGATTTCCAAATAAAGGTATGGGAATGAGAGGGCTGAAATTTAAAAATTTCAGCATCAAGCTGAGACTGTTTTGCAGTTTTAATGGGTGACAGCATGATTTTATTAACCCTATGTTAACTTATTAAGAAAGTAGACACTGCACTGCAGTCCCATCTTGAAGCTTAACAAAAGGACTTCTTGTTACTGTTGGAAGACTCCTTTGTACTAATTTCTTGTGTGGAATATTCAGAATTCAAGTATTACCCTTGGTTGGTGATGTAATGAAATCTTCATTTTTGGTTTTTGAAGAAGGATTTACATAATTTCTTGGGGTGTTAACTTCTTTAATTTGGGTTCTTTGCCCACGTAAGTGCAACTGTACCTACTGATGGTAGTGTAACAAACTAACATACCAAACAGTTGGCCTGTTTTAAAGGCTGCTTTGTTTTTCAGGCTGTTCTCTGAGCTTCCAGTCTGCTATGTGCCCCCTTTCAAAAAACAAAATTGTTAACTATTTATATACTTTATAAGCAACTATGAAAAAAAAAAAAATCCTCTTTCTCAGATATTGCTAACACTTACAGCTAAACTGAAAAGATATCATTGGTTTATTTCGAAAATACTTCCTGACTGGAAGATTAGTCAGTAGATGCTCAAAGGAAGAAAATTGATGCTTTCCCTGGCAGCTAAGCTTGCTTACACTCAGGTTTTTAAAGTCACTTAAAAATGGCAAGCAAGAACAAAATTGGGTATATTTTTGTCTCCTCTTCCCATCCATTAACACATCAAATATACTAGTAACAAACTTGAAAGCAGCAAACTGATCTGAAAGTCAGTGTAAATATCCTGTGATTTTTTACTATCTAGTAAAACTTGAGACAGTGCTTTAAAAATTGAGAACTGGAGTTGAAAAGTACCAAATAAATTAAACTGTAATGCAGTGAATATTGCTTTCCAATTGGGAGAAGACAACTGCATTTGATTCTTTTTATCAGTCAGTATAGATTTTCGAATGTATGCATACTACACTTCATTTTCAAGTGAACCACTTCACAACTTGAAACTGCACATTAAATGCTAGAAAATTTGTTAGGAATTAACCCTGTCCTTACAAATGTATGTCTGGGGAGAGGGAGAGGGACTTTAAGGGAATTAGCAGTGAAGTGTCACCTTCCTAATATATACTTCCATCTCTCGAATGCTTCAAAAACCAAAGGGATAAATATGGCTCAGGAAGAAAAAGTAAAATTTTTAAGATACTAATAATATTAATGCATTCTTGAAAAGCTTTTTTTGCCAAGTTGATTTTTGAAGTGCAATCTATCATTAGTCACAGTAAGACAATACTGTTTGCTTTCGGATGTACTCCTAGTGGTAAAATATCAACAAATAGCCTCTTGTTATGGTGTCACTGGTAACCCCTAGTCCTGACCCCTGGTAATAGAAGAGATTTCTGTTGCCATCACAGGAAATGGAACAATAAGCTTCACAGTTAAGTACTGCTGTTTACTGAAGCAACAGTTCGTATGAAATTACAGTATATAATTTTATCATAGTAATTTTTAATGTAAATTGGTGGGGATTTTAATATATACAAAATTAAGTTCTTTTGGGTTTTTTTTAATCTCAATCTTCTCAAAATGTTTTTTTACACAAGAGAAAAGAATGGCTGTATTCAGTTTGATCGAAGTACCTCCTAGTCTGATACACTGTCTCTAATAGTGGCCAGTCAAAAATGCCTAGGAAAAATAAGAACAGATCAAGCATAAAATGAAACTTTCTGGCATGTGGCAGTCCACAGCTCAGGGATTTCCCAAGCTGAAGGTTATATTTTGAAGGCTTTATTCCATGAATTTCTGATAAGTTTTCAAACCGATCAGTATCAAACCTTTCCGATCTTTTGATGATCCTGTATTTTTTTCTACTTTTTTTCCCTTAAGGAATGTTTGTAAATCTTAAGAGACAAGTAGTTTTAAGTTGCACAGCTACTTTCTATATAGTCTTCATTACGAGGTTTGTTTTCAACAGATTTTGGAATCTGTAGTCCTAGTGTAAAATATTTTAGTGAAACAAATAAAGTACTTTTAAAAGGACACAATAATTTGACTCACTGATTAATAAAGTGGTATTTCCAAAAGGCTTGGAACCATGTATTGATACACAGCATGATATGATGATTATTCTTGTCATGTTTGGTAGGATGGGCAGAGATTTTGGCCAAAGATCCTTGAAGTAAGGGAATTTACGGGAATTTAATCTTTTACTTTTAAAAACAGAAAGGTCTTGGATTTTGTGGACGAAAAAAATATTGAAGCTATTAAATTTTTACACTATGCAGGTAAAAAGGAAATACCACAGGACAGGGTGTTAGGAAAAAATTATAATTGTATTATCCTTGGATTTTGGAATTGAAAGTATTTCAACAAATTAATTTGTAAAACTTTTCCCCAAGGAACCTTGCTACGTATTATTCAACATATGTGAATTTAGTATCTAACAAGTATAGAAACTTAAGCCAAAATTCTTTAACAAAACCCAAGAAAGATATTGTATATTTCAATATTGAAAATAATGATCGTAAATGTTGATTTCAATGTATACAAATAATCTGTTGGGTTGGGTTTTTTTGGTTTTTTTTTTTTTGAGGTTAGAAGAGGCAGGCTAAAACCTTTCTGTTCAAATTCTTAAATTAATTAAAAGTTTTATGTATTCCCTAACTAAATGAAAACCTGCTGTTAAGGTAACAGCTCCAATAGAATTACAGAATCAGAATTGTTTAGATTGGAAAAGACTTTAATGATCATTGAGTCCAGCCATCAACCCAACACTGCCAAATTCCCCTCTAAACCACATCCGTAAGCACCACCTCTAAATGTACACGTGATCACTAGTACATTACTATTTCTGGAATGTCGGAGTGCATGTGAAGTGCTAAAAGAAAAAAGATGAGCATAACAAATATTGTCTGTTTCTGTGAATCATCTCTTGCAAAACAGGTATAATTCAAATATTTTAAATATTTTAAAAGACTACCATCTGCCTTTCTCATCCACCTTAGGTTCAGTGCACTTAACACACGTAAGAACACATAGAATACAAAGCATAAATAATATCTCTTGGGTCAGGTTTTAAATTACCCCTAGGAGAGAGTTAAAGATGAGGTGTGTGTGAATGGAAAAAGTATGACTGGAATCATTGTCAAATCTGTGCCAAACCCACACTTTCTAAACACAAAAGAACCACAAAATTTTTAGTGTGTCTGAGCAGCCTGCCCTCTGTTATACTCATGATTGAAAGTGGTATTCCTGAAATCATTTTTCCTGATAAAAATAAGCAGATAAAAGAATATATTTTTTCTCAAATTGAAACTTTAAATTAAGTTTAATAAAATTATGCATAGCTTTTGTGTTTTCCATTTTTCTGTAGTTTGTAATTCTAGGTAAAAAATGAAATTCTTTCCTGAGCTGAGTACAAGTCCCTATGTGTTGTAATTTCCTTTTCCATGACTAACTGTTCTTACCTCTGCCACTTCAATAAAATAAAATAAAAAAAAAAATCCCGATTTTATTTTCAAAAAGTTGTACCTACAATCTCAACATCATAACAAAAATCTATCATGATCTTAACATTAACAATATTAAATATGTTTTCTTCATCTTTTGATTGTCTACAGTAAATTATTTTAAAAGTAGAATGCTAAAGCAGTCACTAAATGAAAATATATGCTAATTTATTGTAAAATAGAATTTCACATGCTAGATACATAACCTGTATGTGTTGTTTTTGCATCTCAGATTTAATTAACTTAAAAATTATTAATATCAGAACAGCAATGGAATGTAGACTGAATAATTTAGCTTGAGATTATCTAAACTGAAACAAATGTGTTTCTTATTTGATACACCTTTAGATAAGCATTCTTCCTTTAGCTTGAATATTTGGGAAAGAAGAAATATTAGAAAAAGTCTGTGCTCTAAAAAAAAAAAAAAAACCCACCAGAAAATCTGATGGTACTGGTAAGACTTGCTGCCACCTCAAACCAGAATTACTATGCAATTGTAGAAGATGCATTTGTTCTGAAATTTTAACTAAATATTTGTGAGAAAGGAGTCAATCAGTTCATATTTTGCTTCCTGTTTTTGTGGGTTTTTAGAGATTCATTCATTTTAATTGGAGTAACTGTTACTGAATTAAGAGGGAGAGAACTTTGTCAAATATGGTGAAGTGAGAGGGAAGGAGATGATATAGGACAGCATAAAGAGAATTAGAAGGTCAAGAGGAAGAAAAGCTAAGTAGCTGACAATTTATGGAGTGATGAGATATGTCTGACTTTAAGTGAATGGTAACATAAAGAAAGTACAATGGTTCTTCCTGGGCAGTACTGTTCTTTTTCAGAAGTGATTAGGGAAAGATTCCATATATAGTAAGTGGTGATACAGAAAGATACTGATTTTGCCTCCAGTTTGCAGTTATTTTTGCTTCTTGGAAGGATCTCCAAGGGGACAGTTTTAAAGTTTTGTAAAGATCCCATCCACATCTTAATGCTGCAAAATTTAAAAACACCAGTGTTGTCAGCTTTAAGCTCAGGACATAATAATTATCACAAAGGAAGTAAAAAAGGTGACCTCAGCCTTTTCATGCATTCCATAAGACAGGTGAGGAGTTTAGGTGAGATGACTTGAGAAGTGAGGTTATCTGTGCCCGTTTTAATTAGGCTTCTCCAAAAATTCAGGGATGCTCTTTTCTGGAGAAGCTCCTATCCAAATTTCTTCAACTACTCAGTTTAATTGTAGGCTTCTTTTTCTGTACAGAGAGTGATATTATACCAGTTTGTTGTGGTTAGCGAGTCAGCATTTAGAGTTTCCATTTTCTTTGCATAGTGTTTCACACAACAAGGAGACATGTTTTCATACCTGTGTGCACTATGTGGTGTTACTTATTCTATGACTCTTTCAGGAGCCTGTGCAGTCATTATTTCTCTGTATATTAAAGAGCAGTTACGAAGATTATATTGAAGAAATTAAGATTGGTTCTTTAGCAACTTTCACTCTCAGAGCCAGCATAGCAGTGGGAATAAGCTTGTATTGGTCATTGGGGGTATAGTGTTAGTGCTTTTTGCCCCTTTTCAGGCATACACACATTCAGTCCTATTCAGAATAAAGCCTCAGAGTGGCGGCAGTGCTGTTCAGCTCCAGCACAGACATGGCTGATTCATTTCCTCATCTTTGTTCTTTCTGATTTCTAGTACAGTTGTGAGACCACTTCTAATGATTTCTAATTCTGTTGAAATTTTTTATTTTAGATTTCCATTCCATAGGTCATCTGTCACTGTAACGTTCAAGGGTAAGGTTAGAAGAAGAAAAGGACATGCATGAGGTTAGTGTAAATTATGCCATGCACAACATGAGTGTACCTTTTTAGTAAACAAATACACACTCTGAAATTCTTTGTATGCATTTTTTTCAAAGGGGACAAACAGGTAATGAAACTAATGAAATTTTAAGCCAAAGAAATAGCATCTCTGGTTAAAATATTATGACATAATTAAATTGTCACACATTGCCAGAGAATGTCACAGAGGCCAGAACCATAGATGACTTTAGAAAGGGATTAGTCTAATTTCTATCTTGGGAGTTTACATGCTAGGAATTGGCAGAAGCTTGAAAGGCATACCAGGGACGAATGACCATATAAATACTTCTATATGCATCAATTAATATCCACTGTGAGATGTAGAAATCTGGATAAACGGAACCTCAATTCAGGCTCTTCTGTGTTCATGTGAGAAATCTGTGTTAAAAATAGAATAAAAACTTGAGTTCTACTGTACGAGGAAAATTTTCAGATGCCACTGTGACAGCTGACACAGCCACATTGACCCGGAAGTGGAGATGAAATGTCTAAAAAGGCAAAGCCCTACCATTCAGATTGTAAAGAGGAAAATTTTCATTTCTTTGGTGTTCATTCCAGCAAAGTAATGGTAAAGAGTTAAAAGACATTGTTAGTTATGGCACATCCTGAATTTGAAAATTAGATTCTGTCTTATCCAAAGAAGAAAACTGAAAAATGTCCTGTAGCTACAGATGTTTTACAGGTATTGTCCCAATATTAAAGAACAGCAAAAACATGCAAATTTTCATGATACATGAATCAGTACTAAGATGTGGGATATATGTCCCATTTGGAATAGAAGAGTTAGACAAACTAAATACATTCTTGGGGTTATTAGAGATGAAGATACAAAAGCATAAATGTTAAGACCGAGAAGTAATCATTAAAACTTAGAAAACCTTTTGTGTTCACTGGGGGCATAGCATTTCACATGAAATATCCTCACTGTAGGTAAAAACTACTTAATGCAAAATATATTTGACTTTTAGCTTCTTCATTGAGTAGTAGAAAAGACATTACTATTCTGCCCACAGAGCTAGGATTTGACTGTTTTCTGTATGCTAAAAAAGGATGTGAACCTTAGCTACAGAGTTCTGGGCACACAGTGGTTTTCTCTGTTAATTTCATGAGCTAACAATAATCACATTCACACATTTTCAGCAATAGGAATCAGGTTTGGAGTTTTTAAATTTTAAGGTGTTTAGAAAGGTTACTATAGTTTTTGTGTGTTTCACTGTGACTGTAAAGCATGTTAATAGGAATAATTTCAAATGTTCAGAATAGTTGCTATTTGAAAATTGTCAGAAATAAAGGTTACAATAGTACTTTTTTTCTCCTTAACTTTCTGGCACTCTTTAACCTTCCTGGCTGTTAAACTAAGAAATATAGTGATCTATTAAACAATTAGCAACTGGAACTGTAAATGTAATAGGACTATGGTCAATATTTCAAAGACACATGCCTAAACTTTCAGTCTCTGAGGAATGTCAATGGACTGGAATCATGAATGTGTTTTTTAAAACAGACTGCTTCATTTTGAACCACAGCAAAATGTCAGATCAAAATAGTATGAAATTTTCTCCAGACAGCTACATAGAATCATAGAATCATTTGGGTTGAAAAAAACCTTAAATATCATCAAGCTCAAAATTAACCCAGGACTGCCATCTTCACCATTAAACCCATTTTCCAAGTCTATGGTTTTTTGAACACTTGCAGGAGTAGTGATTCTATCACTTCCTTGGACAGCCTTTTCCAATACTTACCCAGCCTTTCAGTGGAGAAATTTTTCCTTATATGTGTTCTAATCCTCCCCTGATGCAAACTGAGAACCATTTCCTCTCATCCTTTCACCTTGTTACCTGGTAGAAAAGGCTGACACCCACATCACTACAACCTCCTTCCAGGTAATTGTGGAGAGCAATAAGGTCTCCCTCAAGACTCCTTTTCTCCAGGCTAAACAACCCCAGCTCCCTCAGCCACTCCTGATAACACTTGTGCTCCAGACCCTTCTACAGCTTTCCCTTCTCTGGTCTTGCTCCATCACCTCAGTGTCCTTTATGAATTAGGGGCCCAGAACTGGACACAGCAGTTGAGGTGTGGTCTCACCAGTGCTGAGTACAGGGGAAGAATCCCTTTCCTGGTCCTGCTGGCCACACTTTTTCTGATACAAGCCAGGATGCCGCTGGCCATCTTGGCCACTTGGATATACTGCTGGCTCATGTTCAGCTGCTGTCAGGCAGTGGCCCCAGGTCCTTCTCCGCTGGGTTGCTTTCCAACCACTCTCCCCCTAACCTGTAGTGCTGCATGGGGTTGTGGGACCCAGGCACAGGACTTGGTATAGCGATATTAATAGCAAAATGGGAAGAAACCCACCTCTGTGCAGACTGAGGTTATCTTGTCAAAGATGGAGAGAAATATTCTGTTCTTGGTGTTATACTTTGATAAGGATCAAATGAGTTTTGTTGTTAATAATATCTTCCTTCCTTCACCAAATAAAATATGGTTTTGATTTATATGTTATGAAAAGTTTCTGCAAGCCATGTCAATGGATTTGTCCAGCATTAAGGAATATTGAGCTTATAGCTGGAGCAGTAAACCTGAGTATTGTTTTGGAAACAGTGCCTTGTAAAATGTAGTTTAAATTTGTACTTATAGCAAATGCTTTGGAAACTTCATTGTTGCAGCCTGATACAAACCCCAAATTTTTTAACTCTGGTATTGCCTATTTTTTTCCATTTCTTTGCTTTTCAGCCTGTATTTTTCAATGGATCCTAAATGTTCTGTCTTTCTCTGTCTCTCTGGAATTCATTAGTTCTAGAGTATAAAGGGGGCAGTTTGATGTAAGAATGTTTGTGCTATTTCCATTTTAAACTGAGATGTCCAATCAACACCTGCAGACTGTGTATGCATTAGTTTACTCTGCATGCTGCCTAGGAAGTATAGTCTAATGATGGTTTTGATTGAGTAAACATATTCAAGCAAGGTTTTATTGTATATATCCACCGTGCTAAATGAACAAAACAAGTTAATCACCCTGGAACCTCTTTTCTTGTGAAACTAACTTGTTCTGAATTTTATTAAATTCTTTTTCACTCTTTAGATCTCTGCTATTCAGACTGTTCAGAACCACATATACATTTATAGGTAAAGGGGATTATTTTTTTGTTATTTTATCTATAAAGCACTTTTATCTAAAAATAAGTTTCACCTAAACATATTGTGATGGCATTGTCCCTATAAATGTGACCATTGATATTTATGAATCTTGTACATAGCAAAGATTGTAAGAGTTCTCACCAGGAATGTGTTATAGACTTTTTTATAAAGTGTTACAAAAAAAGTACCCATTTTGTTAGATGAAACCATTTCAAACTTCTTTCATTACTTGAAGACATAACATTGTCTTTACAGATCTTTTGAAGGTAGGATTTTTTCAGATGGTTGAAAAAATTCTTCCAATATTTGAAAAGATCAACTAAAAGAGATGGCTGGTAATAGAACTTCAGGGCAAACCCCGAGAGGGTTTTGATCCACAATCCCTTAAGGTGCTGTACATTTGTGTTTTCATTCATGCCAGTGCCTTCAAATACTTGCCAAGTTTGAAAAATATATATTTTTTTTTTATTTCACACTAAAGGTCTCATTCAGAGAGGCACTGTACAACAGTATATCCTCTTTATGTTGCTCTTCTTGGGAGTCAAGAAATGGTATGGCCTAATGAGGTACTACATAGGTTATCAACAGGATTGTAGGATGCACATCAATAGCTTTACATCAGAGGCAAACTTAAAAGACTTCAAAGAAAAAAAATTAGCTGAAGAGTTAGTGCCGCGTGATACCATTTTCCAGGAAGAGAAAGTTCAATAAAAATACCAAATAAAAAATAACAAATAACAAAAGTAAATTCTTCATGAGGTTTTGTGTTCTTTCTGATCCATTTGTGATTACTGACGAAATTATTTCATCAATTAAATATTTAGATATTTCTGTAAACTTCAGAGCTATCAAGTATTTTTAAGAAACTTAAAAATAATTCATTTGAAGTAGTGTAGTGACTGTTTTCAAAAGACCTAAGGAAAACAATAACATTTATGAAAAGCAACAAATACAGGTTTAATGTTTTACATCTCTTGAAATGTGACCATTATCAAGCCAAAACTGATTACATGTGATATTTGCTGTTTATTGTCACTCTGCGTATTCCTCAAAATTATTTCTTTATTTCTGTGGAACACGCATATCATTATTTTTGCCTATTTGACACAGACACTCATGAATTAATTGCAGTTGGTCTATAACATTGGAATATAATTTTCTGCTGCTTTTAATTAGTCTTTAATACTGTGTATCTTTAGGTCATGTCAATTTAAGACTGAGCTTAGTCTGGTAGTTTGAAATTAAAAGTGATCTTTTCTTTTACAATTAATATATATTTAGGTAAAGGAAAAAGTAACAAGGATTAATAAACCATAAGGTTCCTCTTAATGTTAAACAATTCTAATTACTCATAGATTTTAGACCTAATACTTGATGAAGTCTTACATTGAAGAATATATATTGAGGCAGATTGGTTTACAATTAAATGCCTGAGAAGATATAATGAGATATGACATGTTAATGCATAATTTTTACCATATCCCTGTTCTCTCTTGTAATTGGAAACTTTTCACTGAATTATTTGATTTTTGAAGTCAGGGAAAAATTGAATTCTGAGTATGCAGTTTAGGAAAAATCTGATGTTTCAAATGCTGCTTTTGAAAATACAGCTATGATGAAAATACAGAGTGGTTTAGTAAAAAACATACTTGCATTCTGTCAGGATAGCACTAGGACTGTGTCTCCCCTGATATCTTTGCAGTTTAGCTATAGGAAAAACTGAGGTGTACAGCATAAACACATAAAAAACTTACAGTACTGAAATCAGATCAAAGCTCTGTCTTGCACAATATTGTGTTTGATCAATTATGAATACCTATGGAATAGTATGGAAACAGGCAAGTATATATTGATAGCTCCATGCCTCCTTCCACTAGAAGGAATCCACTTCTAAATCCACTGCTAACTGTTTATCTATCAATGGGTCTAATTCATTCACAGCCTAATTTTTTGTGTGATAAAGTTTTTGGTCTTTTTGAGTGTGTGACCCCCTAACTTCATTTAAAATCCCTTAGTCTTTGTATTAGAAAAGGCAATGAATTAATTAGTGCTAGATTACTTTCTCCATGTCACACGTGAATTTCTAGATACCCATCAAGCAGACTCCACACCTAGAATTTCCAGGCTTATGGGTTCTGGCAAACATTGTCTGATTCATTTCAGTTACAGGGAGTATATGGCATCTGAATTGGAAATAGCCTATGGAAGTGACTGAGGCCATAAAAACTGACTTGAAAATCTTCATTAAATCATAGAATCATAGAAATAGTTTGGGTTGGAAGGGACTTTTAAAAGTCACTTAGTCTAACCCCCTTAAAATAAGCAGGGACATCTTCAGCTAGATTTGGTTGCTTAAAGCCCATGAACCTGTCCTTTAACACTCCAGGGATGGGCATCTAGTACCTCTCTGGGTAACTTGTTCCAGTGCCTCACCACCCTCACAGAAAAGAGTTTCTTACTAATATTGAATCTAAATCTGCTCTCTTACAGTTTAAGGCCATTTCCACGTTGTCCTCTCATTACAAGCCCTTATAAAAAGTCTCTCTCCAGCTCTCGTATAAGCCCACTTTAGATCCTGGAAGGCTGCTATGAGGTCTCCTGGGAGCCTTCTCTTCTCCCAGCTGAATGACCCCAATTCTCTCAACCTGTTGTCTTAGGAGAGGTGCTTCTTCCCTCGGAACATTTTTGTGGTCTTCCTCTGGATCTGCTCCAGCAGGTCCATGTCTTCCATGTGCTGAGGAGTTCAGAGCTGGTTGCAGCATTCTATGTGATGTCTCACGAGGCCAGAGCAGAGGGGCAGAGTTACCTCCCTTAAGCAGCCGGTCACACTCATTTTGATGCAGCCCAGGATATTATTTGCTTTCTGAAAGAGCAAGCGCACATTGCTGGCTTGTGTACAGCTTTTCATCCACCAGCACCGTCAAGTCCTTCTCAGCAGGGCTGCTCTCCACCCCACTACCGCTAGCTGTGCTACTTTTCCAGATGTTGAGGTGGTTGAAGTCCCCCAGCAGCAAGAGCGCCTTCAAGCCTGATGCCTCCTGTAGCTGGAGCAGGAAGGCTTCATCAATAATCATCTTTATCTGGCAGCCTGTAATAGACATCAACCTCAAAGTTCCCTTTGTTGCCACTCTCCAATTATTGCCCAATCAGACACACTGTTTTGGTTCAGTTTCTTTGCAAAGTATTTCACCTTAATTGTGTTCATATCTAATCAGGATTAAAAGAAATTATTCTAAATAAAGGCTTCCTGTGAAAGATTTTGTTTTGTAAACCATACTCTGTTAAAAAAAGTCTTCAAAGGGAATCTTGGACAACCAGAATAGATTTGGAAGTTTCCAAGTGGTTTTAGATCTAAAGAAAATGAGAGACATCTCTGTCCCTTAACTATACAGCAGGACTACAGTAGAGGTGCACAGGCCCTATAGTATTTAGCACAGACAAACTATGAATAGAACACTCAAATTTTGTGCAGAATGTTGAATACACAGTTATATTCAAAACAAATATTGGCCTTTTACATGCATACATACGCATGCATTTTTTTGTATTTGAATCCATATATAAATATGTAAGTTGGATGTTAAGTCTATTTTGTTGTTACCCTTAGAAATTCAAATTTAACTTACAAAGAACCATTTCTTACCTACCTGTAAAAAAGCCATCCTTGTACTTTTTTTTTTTGTTATGATGTGCTGGCCTTGAATCTTGATATCATCTCAGAAGAATACATGTAATACCATGCTTTATCAGTTGTTGAAGTTAACTTCATCCCTGGTTCTTGGAAAGCATTTTAGAACCATGTTTCACATTTTGTCTATATGATAATAGTTTTAAATCTAATCATTTATTTAGTGATTAATGTAATTTTCTGTTAGGAATATACTTGTATTTCCAATTTGAAATGTTATGTGATAATATTTAGGAATGCGTATAATAAATTGCAGTCAGAGGAAGTGACAGTACTACTAATCATTTATATATATATGTATATATAAAATCTTGAGATAATGGTCCTTAGGGCTGTTTCATTTTTGTCTGTATTTATCTTAATAAGCAAGTTAGTTTAAGAGTACACGTGTTTTGATTCCATTTCAGTGCAGCTGTACAATTCAAAAGAAACTTCTGACTGGCTGTTCATGGGTTACGATGCTAGTCTCGCAGCTGTCTCTCTAGCTGTTGCTACTTGTAAACCTCACAGGCTGCAGTAAGAAGAGTAAGTTGTAGAGGTTAGAAATACAGAGAAAACTGAGAAGTGTGATAGATTACATCAAATTAGAGCAGTCAGAAGGTTTTTTATGAAAGAGAATGTCATGCATTTGAAATATATGTTGGTGTGTGTTGCCCTTAGGAGGTGTGTACCACATGCTAGATACACAGAGTATTTTTTAATAATCATCTGATAATTTTGATAATCAAATAATAGAAAATTTTTAGATTCAAATTTGCCTAGATCCTAAGTTCCTATTTATAGGAAAAGATGGATCTTTTTTTCAATCTACGTTCATCAACAAGAGGGAAAGAATCTGATATGCTGTGTGGTAACACATGGTTGCAAATGGTTTTGTACCTTGCTAGAAGAACTCACAGCTGATCTCAATGAATAAACTGTGAGTTCCGTTCTTTGAACACCCTATGAAGCCATAAAAAGTGATTCTGCATATATCTATTGTGCCTTAAAGGTGTATGATCCAGCACCATATTTACAAAATAAAACCCAAGAAATAGCTTGAAAATTCTCGTCTTCTGAATACACTAGAAAATACAATTTGGGGTTCTTTTCCATACAAGAAATAGTGATCAAGCTGTGTGTTTAGCTGGCTGAAGAATTTAGTGATCTGTCTTAATTTCCTCGTCAATATCTGCAGCATGTTTTAAAGGATCTGAATTATCTTGTGTGCACTAATTATTAGAAAGAATTATTTAAAGTATTTGTGCAAAAATTTTTGGTTTGTATCCTATTTATATTGTCTTCAAAATACAGAGTTTTCATTCTGTGTATAATTGCAATTGTCCTGATTCAACATACATAAGCACTTCTCTCATTGAATTAAGGAAGACATAATATTATCAAGCTTCTATGCATATATTATTTTATTAAAATGAGGAATCTATTTTCATGGCTGTTATGTAAAACAAAAAGAAGAAGCTGTACAAAATCAAGAAAGTTAATATATATTTTGCAGTATTTTTCTCAGTATAGAGGTGTACATATGAATGAGCTACAGAGCAATTCAGCTGCATGTATGGTTTGGAATTGAACTTGATGATCTCTGTGTAATAATTCATATAAATTGTATGGACTTTCTGTATTTTCAGCATTTTCTATAATTTCAGCATTCTATAATTTGTTCTTCTTACTACCTTGCTCGTGTATAACCTAGCCATTAGGTTGAAATAGTACACTGTGCCAATTTCTTTTTTGATTGAGGGCTGTGATGTATATTCAAGCTGTGAGGAAAAGCAAAAATTAAAACAAAATATCAGTGAGGCAGGTTGAAACACTGCAATGTTTTGGGCCTTAACTGTCTAACCACAGATACAGTATACAATTCTGTAAAACAGTCTTAAAAATTGTAGTTTTCATTAAAGCATGATTCAGCTCTGCATTTACTGACCTGAAATATTTTAATGATATGCACACACATCATAGAGTTAAAGAAGTTTTTTTCTTGAAAGTGCTTATTTTATTCTAAAACTGTAGCAAAAGCAAACATTGCTAACAAAGATGGGTGTCTCTGTTTATACATGGAACTTTTCTACTTTCAGAATCAGAATTGTAGTGATTGGATATATTTTACAGTTTACTGACTTATGTGACTATGTGGCAGTTTCTTTTTGTTTTCTTGTTTTCCAATTTTCTTTCTCCATAAAGACCAAATGGTTTTTACTGCTTTATGGAGAACTTTCTTGCTGCAGCACTGCACAGAAAGACATTTCAACATCAGCTGTGAAATACAAGACAGGAATATCAGATATTTAGTAGCTAGAATGCAAGAAATGAAGAAAAAAAGCCCACTAGAATGTTAGAGTTCTGGCATAAAATGGTCTATGCACTTATTATTTATTTCCTGTATTGTGGCATGCAAGTAATGTAATACTTGAACTAGGTTCTCTGATACTTGTATTGGTTAAATAAATTAATTAATACATAAAATCTTGATAGAGCTCATGCAAAACTACCACTGTTCTCAGACTTCTGTGTGTAAGCATCACCAAGGGTGCTTCAAAAATATAACATTCTGTGTCAAAATCAAATTCTTGTATTAATCCCTAGTGTTCCATCCTGATGCCATCTTTCAGCTGTCTCTAATCCATGAAAGACAAGTTCAACCAGCATGTACTACTTTAAAATACTCTTTTTACTTAGTTTAATAATGAAATGTTAATTTTCAAATATGTGCTAGTCAAAAGAAAAGTAGATGTTGAAAATGAGTAACTTGGGGTTTTGTTCAAAACTTGTAATTTTACAGTAATTTTTATCACATGAAATGACCTCTTCAATGGATATTGCTGTGCTGAATGAGAACTTTTAAATAAGAGGTAGCAGTTATTCCTCTTCACAGACAGCACTAAGTTGGTTGGGAGCGTTGATCTGCTGAATGGTAGAAGTGCTTTACAAAAGGATCTGGACAGGCTGGATCAATGGGCCAAGGTCAATTGTATGAGATTCAATAAGGCCAGGTGCCCTAAATTGTCTTTAACCTGGAGAAAAGGAGGTTCAGGGAAGATCTTTATTATTGCTCTCTACAACTACCTGAAAGGAGGTAGTAGTGGGGTAGGAATCTGTGTCTTCTCCCAGGTAACAAGGGACAGGATGAAAAAAAATGTCCTCAAGTTGCACCAGGGAAGGTGAATTGGGTATTAGGATAATTTTTTTCACAGAGAGGATTGTAAAGTGTTGGGACAGACTGCCCAGGGAAGAGCCATCATCCTAGAAGTGTTCAAAAAAACTGTGAATATAGCACATGAGTACATGGTTTCCTGGTGAACATGGTGGTGTTTCTGGGCTGATGGTTGGACTTGATGATTGTAAAGGTCTTTTCTAGCCTTAACGGTTCTATGATTCTAATGCTGTGAATGCAGGTGATGAGGTGACTTTGGCAGTTAGACACACTATTGCCTTCTGTTTTCATAGATTTTCAGGCACATCTGGGAGTATTCCTAAACTAATGATAAGGCATGTTTTTATATTCCTTAGTTTTTATTGGTTTGGTAAAATACAGTTAAGCACATACTCTTTTTGACCAGCAGCAAAGTAATATTGTAAAGTGAAACACAAGCCAATAGACACTAAATCACAGATGCATTGCTGTGCCTGGAGTACACAAAGGCCAAGTCATGAGTCTAAAATAATTTTGTGAGGTAGGATAATGAGCTGTGGGAGAGTGCAACTTTGCCAACTACTGCACTCAGCTAGCATGTAAACTGGAAAGATCCAGCAATATATTGAGATTTTAAATCTGTTTTTAAATTACTACTCCTAAGAAAACTTGGAATTTCAATTCCAGATCCTATGATAAGAACTGCACTGGGGAAACAGGACAGAATAGTAGAGACTCATAATCATAAGCTCTGATTTCAGTAGTTCAGAATAAGGAAGAGTTTTTCTAACTTCATGTGGATTTAAAGGTTTAGTATGAGATGAAGAGGGAAAATGAGCCAACAACAGTTTGACAATAGTTTAATACTGTCATTTTGGAATAAGTAAAATATTCCAGATCTTTCTAGGTCAAAGAGATTAAATGCTAGCGAGGTTTGTTTACCTTTATTTTGTACAAAATCTTAGGTTGCTATATGTGCTTAGGTAAATTAAAAATAGAAAATATGAACAGTCTACAGCAGGTTTCTTAGGCTGCTAGTCTCTCTTCTTTGATGTCATTTTATCCTAATAGCCCTGCCATGATTTATGAACCTGAAAAAAGGGAGAATGTAGCCTGCTAGTGCAAATTATTTGCTCCCTAAAACAAAGAAGAAACTATAAAATTACATTGTCTTCATTCTGCTCTTGGTATAGAATGTCACTCACCACCCCTTACACAATCAACTTCATGAAAATCAAAAAAATTTCAGGATATAGGTAAACTTCAGGAAGTTGTAAGGAAAGTAAGGGAACCGAGTGAAGAAATCAAATGTTAAAAGAAATATACTGTTAGCTCTAAAGAGCAGTGTGTAATACTCAGAACAATAATAGTTGATATCTCAGTCTAAGTCAACCTCTTGAAGGGATCGAAACCTGATGTAGAAGCATCTATGATGCCTAATACTGTAAATAGAAATCATGACTAAAAATATATGTCTGGTGCCTTTGAAAATAAGTCTTTTTAGAGTGTCTTTAAATATATTTTTTCTGCTGTCTTCTTTCTTAAGAAAGCTGAATAGCGCAGATCTGGACAGGATCACAAAATGATGACCTTCTTCTGTCTCAGGGAATGACATTCTAGAAATGGATCTCACTGGTCAGGATTAGTTTCCAGTATTGAAGGATGAATTCCAGAACAGCTCAGTTTGGGTGGTTAGAACATTTCCTCTGAGTCTTCACCTGTGCTATTTATTGCCAGTTATATACATTTATTCTCACATCTTGAACTTAGTTTCTTCCACAGCTTTTTTTTTACCACTATGGATAGTAACCATATTCCTCCTCAGATTATATTTGGGAAGACTAAACAGAATAAATAATTTCAGCCTTTTCAGTTCATAAACATAGTACTTAATGCATACATTCTGGTTGTTTAGTTTATAAGTGCATTACTCTGAATTTTGCATTTTTACATTTGATTTAATTTGGTTATGTTCTGTTAATGTAGTTGACAAACTCATAAAGCACTTCCTGTAAGACCTTTCATGTTTTTTATCTGTTGAAAATAAAGAAATTGTGCAAGCAACCTACACCGATACACTCCATTTTACCCGACTCATTAAGGTTTTAGAGAAGATCCACCTCATTTAAAGAGCTCCAGTAGAAATCTTCCTTCAGACTCTAGCCAGATTCTTCTCTATGCCATAATTCTTCTCTACACTCCCACCTTCAGCTTAACTTTCTCTGAAGGCAATATCAAATCTATCATGTTTCTGGTTTAAAAATAAAACTATTTAGCTCACTTAGAATCTGTCAGATTGCCATCACAGAAAATGGCAGTTGGCAAATCTGAAAATCTCCTTTTGGTATATTTCTTTCCTTTTACCATGTCCTTAAATCTTTTTTGCTTAAATATTTGCTAAAGTCTTGTTTCTTTCATAGTTTCATCCCAAAACTGTAAATGCAATTATAGTAGGTTTCTTAATATATTACAGCTATGGAGGTGCATACTACTGGATTGCTCTTCACATAAGGAGCTTATCAATTTTTTTGTTTCATGATCCCTACTACAGCTGTTGACACTAGAAAACCAAAAATAAACAAGAATATGTACTGTAGTCTATAACAATAAAGGTCTTAGATTTAATATGCTTTATTTAGACAGTTATTTCAGGTTATTTACAATTTCTAGAATTAAAGATTATTTGAAGGAGTGGAGTTTTACAAAGAATGGGATGCAACTCCCATGATGTGTGGCAAAAAGGTGAGCTGAGGCTCAGGGCTAGTCCCCACATGCTGCTACCTCTGCAATGCACACTGAGTCCAAAAGGCTCTATAGATCATCCACTCTATATGCATCTGTTCATCGTGCATCACAGAACTCTTTTCAACCCTTACAAAGAAAGGTTTGACTAAAAGCATCACTCTGTATGATGTTTGTTTCCAATTATCACATAGAACATAACATGAAGTTATGACAAGCATGTTACAGTTATAATGTGTCAATAAATTATATGCTGCCATATAATCGAGCATATGCATACCTAAAACAAAATGGCAAACTGAAATGAAAACAAAATTAATGCCAAAGTAATGCCAGTGAGCGTTTCTACCATATGTAAACCTTAGCAAGTTATTTTGTGGAAATACTCTAAAAAGAAAATGTGTTTACCATGATCTGTGATCAATTTCAGCTTGTGCTTGTAACTAATCCATTCATATTGCAGCCAGTCTTATGTACTTAGTGACTAAGCAGTGACTAAGCAGTTTATTTACATTAAAATCTGTTCTATCACCTAAGTCCCTAAACAACATAATAAGCTTGCAGCTTTTTTATGAGCAGATACATAGTTCTGCTTTATGTTTATTCCCTGTCTATAATTTAAAATTGATTTTAAAACCCAGAAATTCTCTTTCACTCAAATATGAACATGTTGCATTTAGAATAAAAGAAATATCCTATGTTAAGAAGCCTAATTTTACAAGAGATAACTTTATCAGTATATGTCTTATGCATCTAGTTGGTGAGTTTATAAGATCTAATGTATTAAACATCCAGTCCTTAAAGCAAAGCATATGTGTAAATGCATTACGCAACAAGTTCAAGATTAGAACCTATGAATTTTATTCTTTGTTGTTTCTCTGGGACTTACATGTTTTTATGAAGAAGTTTCTAAACATCTGTCATTTGTTAAATTAATGGGGGATAGATTTCAAGAAGTTAGAGTAGTTATAGTGCAGTAGCTCCAGATAACATGTGAAAATGCTGGGCTTTAGGAACTGAGGTCTAACTTGTATAAAATTAGAAATTACAACAGACTGCTTTAAAAAAAAATCACTGAAGGCACTATATAGGCTACCCATTTTATTTATTAATTTCAACTCAAGAAATTCACATATTTCTGAATTAAAATGTAAAATATTAGGTGCTTTAATTTAGCACATACAGTAATTCTTTATGCTAACATATTTTCAATAAAAATGTTATCATTTGAGTATAAAATGTGATAATTTTATAAGGTGTTTCATTTTCTCCATTATTTTTTCCAGTCTTAATTCTGTCTGCAAAGATATTTCAGAATTCACCATTTTTATTGTGTTCCTATTTATATGAGTATGTAACAAGGAATTCCGAGAGTATGCAATAATCAACATTAAGTTCTTGCTGCTGTAAAGTGTTTGCCTGTCATAACTGTGTCAGTTTCCTGTTCTGTTCTTAAGCACTGAGTTTGACAGATACACTCTGTGCCATCAGTGGCTTGCTCTGAACTGTATAAAGGTGAAGCTGCCACAGTAATTTGTTCCAAATTTGGCTGCAAAAATAGCAGATTATATCCAGTAAAGGTTATGCAATTGTGAATATACTTTAAGAAAAGCACTGCTTATTAAGATATTTCAAGGAGAAAAAATAAAAATATATATTTTCTGTATCTGTATATTCCTTCTGTGAGTTGCTTTCCCATTTTGCTGTATTGTGAATATGAGAATGAATAGCAGGATAGAGATTCAATGTGTGGGAATCTTTTACAACTGATTTTTACATTTAAAGAACATTTATATAAACAGGGTAGATTTCGGCTATGTATGACTCAGACCTATGACGGTGTTAATTCGGCTTTTATCAAAGACTTGAAAATTCTGCAGGTAAAAGGAAGTAGGTCCATTCTTACCCCCTTCTCAAACTCTTAGGTACAGTACAGCAGCAGGAATTAAGGGTTACAGGACTGCTACACAACTGATAGGGAAGGGTTATTCATAAGAGAATGTCAACCCAAAGAAAGCTTTAAATACATCAAGATATGGTATGAATGAGTTACTTTGACGCAGGCTAAGGGTTTTCTTCCAAGTGTTATCAGTTTTGTCTTTGCTCAAGAGGCAACAAGAGCACCAGACTTTCTGTACTCTATAATTTGCACCTCTTTCTGAAGAAATGCTTGCTTAATAGGTCCTCTGTAAAATCATCACAAAGATTTCACTCAAAGTTTTTTGTTATATCATTAGTAGTTACTTTCAATACTGCAATTTTAAATACAAACAGAATTGTCAGAAAAGAAGTAACTTTTCCCTTTCCTTCTCTAAATTTATTTGTAAGACCTTGAACCTAGTAGCTGGATTAAGTGCACAATAATTAATCTAGGGTCTCTTTTATTAACTATCTATTTTCCTCATTATCATCTACTAGCATATCATACAAATAAATGGTAATTTAAATTTTCAAGTACTTCAGATAATTTCTAATATTTAAGATTTTGTGGAGGCCATCATATTGCCCACATCCATGGGAAATAGAAAAAGCAAAGAAAAATACTTCTTGAAATATTTTTAAGTTATTTTTTGATTACTACCTCATGTAGAACACTAAGATTAGTTTTCATGTGGGGGATTGAACCTGTTTATAAGGTTATGCTTGTATTTTTAATATTTTTATTTAAATCCATATAGCTTGTCATTTGATAGCAAATTTCACTAAGGAATTCCTCACTGTTCTGTTTTAATCTCTGCTTTAAGTCTATCAGTTGAAGCTATGTTTTGTTGTAATTAGAAAATGTATGATCTAACAGTACAGTCAAGAAGCCACATATCTGTATTAATCTAAATAATCAAGACACAATAATAAAAGAAAGGAGCATTCCAGTCTCCAAAAACTTAAAATGCTCATGCACTATAAGTTTTTACAGTGTTTGGAAAATTGTCTAAGGATATGGAAATCAAGCTATTTTGGAGTGAGAGAGAATAGCTGAAATATTCTGCCTTGCTCTTCTCATTGAAGTCATAATTGGGTTTACATTCACTCATGCCTTCTTCTGAAATAGCACTACCTCATACTAAGTTATCAAGGCAACCTCTGCCAACAGTTATGTCTACAAAACTGAACTACTGGATCAAAACTGTATCTTGGAGAGTTTTGCTATAGGTATCCTAATTTTATATCCAAGTTAGATATTAGTTTTATTGCATATAAGAGGTAGGTGTTCATAAGCAGCAAGTGTCATTTGAAGAAATAAATTACTTGCATTAACCTCTTTTTTGGCAATGATGTAAAAAGCATTTTTTTTTCTCCACTGGAAAAGGTGTCTGAGATCTTCAAGACGTTTTAGAATGTACGATATATCTGTATAACATCACTGTCATAGTAGCAGCATATGAGTGGGAACAAAGGTTGAATAATTTTGAATTTATCACAGCTTTTTAAACACTTTTAGCTTGGAGGGGAAAAAGCAATTAATGTGAATTTATTGCATTTTAAATTTATTATAAATATTGTAAACATTTGTGTTTCCAAATGTTATAAAAATTATTTCAGCTTCTGTTTAGGAAAAAGAAATCAATAAAGGAAGTCAGACATAACAAATGAGAATTTCAGGCCCAGTGACATAGATAGACCTGGGTGCCTTATATCCACACACCTTTCAGTCAAGTAATATGTGTACTGCAGTGGAATACACTGAAGACACTCTAGCAGCCAAGTAGACTTTGATCACTTTTGTTCATAAATGTGTCTCATATTTCAGTAGCCTCTTTTTTCTAAGCTACTGATCTTCCCTAATCTTTACAGTGAGTGCTCAGTGAACTTAAAGAAGCCTTTACTCATTCTGCAAACAGACATTAAATACTCATGCTGGGTCACACTTTCTTTCTTAGAATATCAGATACTGTCTCTTTGTTGCAGTTTTTGTTTCTTTTGTTGTTTTGGGCAATGTCCTTTGCATTCTACAGAACAAATTGTAGTGAAAGATGGGTTACTTTTTGTAATCACAGTGCTTTCATTAATTCAGTTTTACAGCAGAAATTAAGTTTGAAAATACTAATTTGCCTACATTTGTTCTGTTTAATGGTTTTTGTTGTTTCATCTTTCTTGTTGATTACTCCTATGCTTTCTGTTGATTGCATGGCACATTAAGATACTGTACACAATTAAAAATAAACATGATAAATACACTGTCATTAGTTTTCTGGAGGGAAGGCTAAGAAGAGTTCCCTTTTTGCTAATAGGGATACAAAACATAGTAGGGACTGCCTTGTTCTTTTGGTTGTTTGTAACGATAGACTGCACCCATGTAAACAACACACTGGTAGAAATACATGCCCATAGCCTTTGGTCATGCTGCTCTTGTGCCAGTATGGTGTCTTACTGGATCTAAGGTAGGACCATTATTTTTAATGAATTTTGTCTGGATTGGAACATAATGGGTGGTCTCTGTGCGATCTGTGAAAGTTGTATGTTACATGTTCTTGGTGTGAAATGAAGTCGTGGGAATCTGAGTGTTTCAAACCTGCTGATGTAATGTGAGACAACAGCAGAAAATAGAGAGGGTCAACCTTGGTGCATTGTTCTCTGTGTTGCCTGTTCAGCATGACCTCTGAAATGGGCTGTGCCCTACGCTGCACCAGGTTTTATGTAAAACAAAACCAATACCAAAAATCCTAGGAAAGAAATAACATCTGACTTACAGAGGTATTACTTGAAAGTGTAGTCAAAGCTCTAGTTTGCTCCTGCTAGATCTGCTTTGTCATTGCCTTTTCCAGTTGAGCTGACTGGGTCCTTTTTCTACCTCTCTACTAGTCAGAACAGTTGTTGACCCATGCAGAACACATACTGTGCTTCCCCCTCCAAGGATGAAAAGCAGCTTTGTTAGCTGTGTTGTCTTAGGTCTCCCAGAGGCATCATGACTATCAGAGGCAGAGTGCTACCCAGAAGTTTTGGGAGTAGTGATACCTTGCTACACTTTTTTTGTGGGTTTTTTTAATGCTACAAGAATTGGAAATAACTTTCCTTAAAACATCTCAATCTCTAGTCTCTCTGGGGAAAACCCCTAAAAAACTACATTTTATATGGTCATTTATAGCCAGAAGTACCAGTTTTAAAAACACAGCATGGAGAAAACAGGTGAAAACTGAAGCTTTTTGCTTTCAACAGAGAGCGGTACTGAAAGTCACTCTAAAAGAGATATTAAAAAAAAAATTTGGTTTAGATTTTAAGCTCTCTAGGAAGTCACCTTAGAGATGACTTTCTGAAACACTGTCTTGTCTCCTACCTCCTTTAAGTTAATTTTGTGTGTTAATCCCTGGGATTCAAATCCAAGGAGATAGTTTTTTGTTCCTTTTATATTCATTTGAAATCATTCATTATATCAGCAGTTGCTCTTTTCTTGGCAACATCAAACATACCTATTGTAACCAATCAGTACAATTTTTTAAAGCAGTAGTCGTGACAGAAAAGTAACATTCTATGCATTATCAGATTTTTAAAAGTTTGCCAGGTTGTGAATATTTACAATTATTTGGATGAATGAGACAGGGTTGCCAAGGAAATACAAGTACTTCAGTAAGTATATTCTTAAATTTTTAGGGGATATATAAATAATGATTTTGAGAAACCAAGAATATTTTTTGCTTTGTTCATATTTTGATAGTATACTTCTCTTTACTCTTTCAGTAATTAAGTCTTAAGACATTCCAGAAAGCATAAATCCTGCTGAGATGTTTAGGTTTGGTGCAACCTATTGATGTACAAACAAAATTTAAAAAAAAAAAAGAAAAAAGAAAAAAAATACACCCAGGATCATAACAAGCTGTTTTGTTTTTACCTTTGAAAGAAAATTGAATGGTAAAGTAGCATGGTCTACTGAAACTGTTCTAGCCTTGTTGTTAACTAGAACCTCCTTTTGAAATTCATTGCCTTCAATTACATTTTTAAAAGAATTTTAATTATGTGCCTGAAAAGAATAAAGATGCTTCAGGCTCCATTTGTTTATCGTGGAAAGCGTAAAAAAATGAGGACAGAGCTTCCCAGCTCGTGCAGGGGTTGCAGACAGAGAGAGATGACTTTTAATTCGACAAGTTCAGAGAGATTTCTTAGTTTGACGCGCACAGCAGGGGGTCTTTGAGTGCCTGGCAATACTTCAGCATTCTGAGCTTTGAAAGTCTTTCCCTGCAGCAGAAATTGTATCAAAAGCCAGTGATAATATTCCCTGCAAGGTAAAGGACCCTATTGAAGATTTCTAGAGCTGTTTATTTATTCATCACAGTTTTTTCTTTTAGGACGTATAAGACGTATAGGTAATAATTCAAACAGATGCTAAGAAAATGAAATAAATAAAAAAATAAGTGGGAATCTCTCATTAATCCTTCAATTTTCCCTTAAGTTTTCTGTAGGCCATGTTCAGCTATAGGCACATTCACCTATAAAATTTCCTGTCATTCCTTGTCATATATTCTGCATGCAATCTTCACTTCAAATCTCAGCTTTTCCTCATTTTTATCAGAATTGTAATTTTTGTCTGCCTTCTACCGCCAGCTGAGCGCATAAGATGTTTATGGCCCTTTTTTTTCCACTAAACCCTTAAAGTGATTGATTAATTTTATGGAAGAATATTCGATTTCTTAGGGGTCTTTTTAAATCTTATTTTTAAAGTAGATTTGAGATAGCTGTTTCAAAGCCAAAATTATAGTGTTATTTATATTCCAGAGATCAGACTTTTAATGCTTTGACATTACTTTTATTTGAAAAGTATACACATATGTTTTTGTTATTTCTGGTTTTGTTTTGTTTTGTTTCTGCAGCAGAGCTGGGACTGCGAGACTACGACAGCCTTTCCCCTTGTGTAATGTCAATGTCGGCTATCACTTTGGCAGAATCACCCAGCTCAGTGAAGACAGAAAACCCCTCCTTTCCTCCTGTTTTTTCATCTGCTGGTGGCATTCCAAGTGACCTTCCCTCATAAATATTGGTGAGTGACCACATGGGGAAAGGAATTCCTTGGTGCAAAGAAACTTGTTTCAAAAATCTGTGTTGACCTGAGGGGTTTCCATTTTCTCAAAGTTTAAAAAAAACCCCGCATACGCAGGTGTGGCTTTTGGAGTGTTTTTTCCCCCTTCTTTAAATAATAACTAGAGTTATTTAACATCACTTATTTCTCTAGACTTATAAGCATTTATAGAACACTACCATGTCCTATCTATTCAAACTGTAGGAACCAGTCTTGCAAAATACTGGTTTACAGAGAGAAATATTTCCTGAGAGCACACAAGAATCTCTCCTCTCTTCCTGTTACTTTCTCCTGGCTAGTGGTCTGGAATGCTATAAATTTATCATAACATCCCAAGTACGGCAAGATGAAAGTTTCCCAAGTATAGGAATTAAGGAAGATAATTAGAGGCTGTGTTCTGGGACCTTTCTGGTTTGGAAAGTATGCCTAGAGTGAAATCACAGCACTGCAGAAATTCTGATACCTGTAGGGCAGTCCAGCAAAGATGTTGTAACTTTAGTAGTTCCATAAGGCTGTCTAAGTTACACAGTTCAGTACTGAAAAAACTTCTCAGGTCATTTGAGGCTATCACAGCAGCTTTACCCTGCTTGAGACAAAAAGATTTTCAGTCTTGGAACCAGATGGGTAGATAGTGAAATAGTGACCCATGGCTTAGGAATATTTACAGTACTGTAAAACATAACAATATAAAGTACATGCACAGATACAAAAAATATTTAACCTTGCTTGGAACAGTTTGGAAGCTGTAAATAAGTGCAAGATCTAAGACTGCAAATTTTGTAAGTGTTGGTTACATGTATTAAAACTAAGACATGGACAAGAAAAGTCACTTAGACAACTGTCATTCAGCATTAACTATGTTATTGCAATTATCTCCTATTCAGACAACTGTGATGTATCATTTATGACTATATAAGAAATGTTTGATTTTTTCTTTATTTTTTTTCTTAATGATATGTGTACTTGAAGTACGTCAGTTTAAAGGACCAGAGCATCTTCAAAAGAAATATTAATAAAAGCATTAGGCATCAGCCTAATAAAATAATGCCCTTCATTAATGGAACATTTTCAGGAAAAGGAAGGGCTGGTGCACCTGCTATATCTATCTCTCTGCTTAAAGAGTGAACAGTGGTGCTATTTATAAGTTCCTCTACTATGTGTTAGAATTGTCACTAGTTTCTGTGACTACTAGTAATCAGGGGACAGAGTGAAGAGAAAGAAGAAGGGAAAAAATAGTAGAATTGCATAAATGTGTATGCTCCATCAATGTTCTTTCTTTGTTTTTGTATCAACTATGTGATGGAGTAGTGGCTACTTACTAATTGGGAGGTTTGCATTTGTGTACGCGGTATCAGTATTGGTTTTGAAGATCTGTGCAAATCTCTTAGAACTGAAATAGGTCTTCAGTCTTGGATGGGATCATTGTAATAACAGTTCCAGAAAAAGAAATGTATGAATACACTTTCTACAGCTTTTCATCTAGTAACATTATGGTACTCAAAGCCACATACTATAACATTTAGTTCGGTCATGTATGACAATAAGGTTGCATACCATTGAAAACATGAAACAGTGAGAGAGAGCATTCATCTTTTGAGAAAGGCCTTCTTTAACTGTGTTTCCATTTTAAACTTCTCTGTCAACTCGTTTTTTTATATCTTCAGAGCATGTTTTGTAGATTTACAGTAGCTTTATGGAATAACTTGCTGTTTGATCATATGATATTTTGCATATGGAGCTGCTTTCCTTTAAAATGGACAGGACTGAACTATACACAGTCCGACAATTAAGGACCCTGATTTTCTTTTTCTTTCCATGCCAGATTCCAAGTATAGGTATACAGTTCACAACTCACTGTTTTAGGTTATAATGACACTTTTTGAAGTCTTGCAAGAGCAGCTGATATACTAATAACAGGTAATTGGGTGATCATAAGTTCTCTTGGTACCACAGCAACTGCTTTATCCTCACAAAGAGGGTGCAGCAGCTTTGTAGAAGTCAGGATGTTACCAGACAGGATCAAATATAATCATTACCATTTATCAGTACATAAAATACCTGTTATATCAAAAAAAAGATGGCTTTTTTACTTTTGGCTACATTCACATTAGACAGAAGTGACCAAGTATGCCAATAATTTGTAATATTATATTTTGCTGTTTTAGTTTCTCTTTCATACAACCATGTACTTCGGTGTGATCTACCAGATGGTTCTAGATTCAATAATTTGCTACCTCTATTACATTTTGCACATATTTGATATTTTGTTCAAATGTGACATTTTACAAAGGGTAAGAGGGCTTAATTCAAAAAATTGAGAGGCATACATTGATAAATATATTAAATATTGCATAAATATAAATATTCCCTCTATGTGAAGAAAGTGGGATTAAACACATTTTGGTTTTAACCTATTGTGTCACAATGGGACTAATCCACCTGTGATTATTTTATTGGTTTTTCTTAAAGCCTCAACTATTTATCAGGAGTTTGGTAAAAAATCCAGTGTAAGTTCTAACAGAACCTTTAAAGGCAAGTTTACCCCTTTGAAGCCTGTAGCTCTGAACCACATACGAAACTTTATGAGTACACTTCCTTTCGGCTAGGTTCAAATATCAATTGAATCTGCGCAGTGCATTGGCTTCCAGAAGTATAAACTGTCATTAGTCTTAAATAGTGTTGCTCTCCCCTAAGTACATGACTTTGCTTTAAAAGAATGTACATTTTTCTTTCAATCTATATGGTTTTTCTTTGTTTTTATTTTTCTTGTATCTAAACTCTTAGGAATCTGATGAAACTGGAATCATGGAAAAGTTGCATAGTCTGCCAAGTAGCAGAAACATGATGCTTAAGGAGGTAGAACTAATAAAGCCAGCTTTCCTCTGGAAATCTTGTTTTCTTTGTACTCTAAGGTCACCAGTTTCAACCGCAACCCTGATTTCCCTATTCCCCTTATTACCCTCTTTACCTCAGAAACAACAGAGCTGTGCTTAGTCTGCACCTCCCTGAATGCTGAGTAGCCCAGCCATCTCCTATCCATGTTCCTGTCCCTGGGGATATTAATTTAGATCTCCATCCTTGAAACTTGTAAGGGTCTTAATTATCTTTAAGACTTGCTTTTTTTTCTCTGATTTGCTTAACACTTGACAATCACCCAGCTAAAAAATTGCTAAGTGGAGGGAGATAGGACATACATACAAGACTGCAATTTTAGCCTTAGGTAAGGCTAAAATATGCAGGCATTAGAAAAGGTACAAGAAATAACTGGGATCCCCATGCTGCCACTGGGATTAAGAGACAGCTCAGTAAAACAAAACTTTCCACAAATGATTGGGGTTTTTTTATTAAACAGCAAATTTTTGTGAATGATACTATGATTTTTAATTCCTTTTTGGATCTTTTGGTTGTTCAAATAGCAGATAAAACAAAATTATTCCCCCTGTCCAAGGTTTTTAAATTAAAAAATATATTAAAGTGAATTACTGATATTTACTTGAGATTTCACAGTTATTATTTAGCTAGGTCATCCCAAATGCTCATGTGCAAGTCTAATTAACCAATAAGAATTGAGAAGACTTGTTAGTGATTGTTTGCATTAAATGTTTGGAGATGAAAGAAATTAATAAATAATTCTGAGTCATCAAAATATTAATATAATATGATGGTAAGTACTTGAATAATATGTCTGCAATTCCTCAGATGTGTCATGAAAATTAATTTTAGCACATTGCAAACAAAATAGAAGAAATTATATGCACAGATGGAAATCATGAATATAAGTTGTTCCTTTTCTAAGGTAAATATAATTTTGATTGTACGATTTGTTTGAGTACAAGAAAAACTTTAAGATGTGAATGGTGTTGTTATTTTCTCTATGAAAGTATGAGGCAATCTAAGTTTACTCCTGTGTAAAGGGAGTAAATGAGAGGGCTCTGAAGAGATGCCAAAAGCCTTTTGAGTGACAGCATTTAGGAAGCACAAGCTATTCATGTGGTAATACTTTCAGGTAATTCAGTACTGTCTGATCTGCTATTCAAACATCCAGGTCAAAGTTATTATGCATATATTCTTGTTACTTGGTTGCAATTACACAGCAAAGTTGAAATAAAGTCATCGTTATTCCGATACCTTATTGCAAGAGGAGGGAAGAAAAGATATTTCATACTTTTTTTTTGTTTTCTGTTGTTTAACTTTTTGCTTTCTATTTTATGTCTGTAACAAATTTGATTCTTATTTTCATTTTAGTTAAGATTAGATGCATTTTTAACTAAAGATTTGTACATATGAAACTCGGAATTTTGTGATTTTATGGTGACTTTAATAAGGGACTTGTGTATAAGTACCACAGAGAATGATGACATCACTTAGGTTTCAAGCATCTGTACTTGGACTGTCACCCAATTCTGTATTATGTGCTGTGAACTAAGTGACAAGTTTCAGCACAAGATGCTAAAATGAGTAATGCCCTAAGTGTGGGGATAAGAGGTATGCCACAAATTGTTTTGGGCTATAAAGAGGCATCTTTGTCAGAACAGGAGTTGCAGCTGACTAGAAGTAGAGTAAATGTAAAAAAAAAATTCACAAGGTTAAGGGCGCCTGTGTTAATAACTAAAGCTTTAGCCCAGTTGCCATTCATAGCCTTAGAATTCTGTCCTTGCTGTGTCAGTCTGTGTGTCTCTGGTGGCAGGCATTGGCTGTCCCACCACGAGGATCGTAAGGGAATCAGGCTTCTGAACAAGTTCCATTTAGACACACAGTCTAGACGCCATTCTTAAAGAAGTCTCCTCTGTTCATCACTAATGTTGAGAAGCTTTAGAAAATGAAAGGGAATAGAAGGATCAGAAGGAACACAACTGCAGCCTTGTGGTTAGTATACTCTCCATAGAGAAGGGAGTGGTCCCAGTCTCAGTTTTAAGGACTGCTCATACATTTTTTACCTAATAGTCATTGGAAAAAGACCTTTCAACTTAAGAGATTGATTTTTTGTAACAGAGAAAATGTTGACTTAACAAAGGTTACCTAGAACTCACATAAAATAGAATTAAGATTTTTTTTGGGTTTATATGTTATGGATACAAGCCTTTGGAAGCAAATACACCTTTTCAACTTTTTTTTTTTTTTTTTAAACTTTACTGGTTAGGAAAGAAGATCTCTTCTATATCCTACAGTGCACTTTGCTTCACATGAATCCAGGGATTCATGTCAGGGACATGAATCATTCAATTAGGGCATTTTTTCTTCAGTACTCAATCTCTTTCTGTCAGGTATACAGCTTTTCTGTTCATGATTTTCTGTTTGCTTCACAGAAGTATGATTAAAAGGCATTCTGGACCCTTGACTATGTAAGACTCCGTTAAAGAAACTTTACATGTATATTTTCAAAGTGGACTGGCAATAATCAGATTTGCTGTGAAGTAATTCCTGTGACTTTTTGGTGTAAATGATATTCTTGTGATTTTGAATGTATGCTAGTTATCCATACCAAAACAGCAAAAATATGTAAACACAGAGAGTGCAATTAATAGGCAAAAATTAGGAATTTAAGGCTGAGGAGTTGGGGTTTTTGTCAATATCAGTTGTTGCTATTATTCCTTATAACTTCTGATTGACATAGCCCTTGCATTGCTGTTAAACCAAAATGAATAAGCATCAGTTTGCACTTAGACTTTTGAATCATCAGTGAGCTGTGACCAACTGACAGCAACAGCAACCAAACTGAAGATTTGCCAGCCAGCTACATCTAGATTAATGAGTTTCTTGCACAGCTAAATATTCAAGCAGTCTAAAGCAGACATCAGGGATGAAGGTACTTCAAAAGAATTTTACTCTTCTTTTAATGTCGCACTTTAGCCACTTGCAAGGTTTTCATGGTTTAGTTTTATTCATCTCTCTGTTAGACTGTACACAATTGTGTTACCACATTTTACAGTCCTAGCTCAGGAACTGAATATAAGATGTGCTAAGGCAACATTAGCACTTGCAGACACAAAGGACTAAATCATAGAGGTCTTCTTCTCTTATGTGTCCATAGCAATAGATGATAACAAATTTTTCCCCCAGTAACTTAAAGCATGAATTTAAGCATGTCTGGAAACCTGATTTGCCCTCAATCAAATTCTCTATTGTGCTAGTGCTAGATTTCTCTTGTCTCCAATGCAATCCAGTTGGTGTGTGCTGGCACAGACTCTGTGGGCCAGTATAAAAGACAAATTCAGACAGACACAAGAGGAGCCAGATTCTGTCTTCATAGCCAAATGATAGAACAAGGGCTAATGGCTTTCAACTTAAAGAAGTTAGGTTTAGATTAGATATTAGGAAGAAATTCTTACTGTGAGGGTGGTGAGGCACTGGAGCAGGCTGCCCAGAGAGGTTATGGGCTCTGCATCCCTGGAGGTGTTCAAGGCCAGGCTGGACTGGGCTCTGAGTAACCTGGTCTAATGGGAAGTGTCCCTGTTCATGGCAGGGGGGTTTGAACAAGATGATCTTTAAGGTCTATTTCAACCCCAATCTATTTCTATACCTTAGAAAAAGAAAGAAAATGGTTGTTTCCCTCTCAGTTAATTTTTAAATATACTCACATTCCAGGTAAATAAAAATTCAAAATGCATTTGTACTAAAGGTTTTTAATGTATTAGCAAAGAAAACTCATGCTTTAGCTGATGGGGTCTAATCTACTAATCAGAACCATATAAGGTTATAGAAATAATTTATGCTTTATTATTTGCTGATGCCAATATTAATAGTGATTTTTAATACATAATTGATTTCTATGTCAGCGTGAAATTCTGAAATTAAGTGTACATATCATTCCATTAAAAAGACAACAATAGAGAAATTAAATGGATAATTTTATGTCTTCAGGGCTAAATGAGCTATCAATCTGGTTTAAAATTTTGTAAACTGTATATAGCAAATTTGAACATGATTTTGAACACTGAGGAACCTATGGTTTATGTGTTTTCAGCTTTGAAAATTCACCTAGCTCTGTGAAAAGTCTCAAAACTATTGTCATGTTTTTGCCTCGGAGGATACATTAGTGGATGTTTCATTCATAGCAAACTAAGGTCCCAGTCTTGAAGCTGTCCTAATTCCTTAAAAACTTCTGTGCAGGCAAAGTAGTTTTCAACTTGTGGATGGTTATAAAGGCAAGGCTTTTGCTCCATGGAGAAGCGCCCTTACTGTGTTAGGGCAGAGCTGTACCGGGGGAATACTGAGGTCACACTAGCTTCAGGCATTGATAAATGCTAAGTTACCAGGAGCTGAACATTTGGAGGATGTATTTTCCCATCCAAGTGTTTCTTTCCTTTCTAACAAGAGAGAAACTGGATTCAAATGAATGCACATCTTTTTTCTAATTAAAAAAAAAAAAAAAAAATAGAAAGGCCCACTAAAAAAAACTTCCTCTGAAAAACTCCATAAATGTTTTACTTAACTGACCAGTTCTTACTACCTTCTTTAAAAAAGAAATTAGCTATTAATATCCTGGGAAATATTTGTGTTAAAGGTCACATTAAACAAAAGTCAAATCTAGACTATCTGAGGAGTCTGGAGAAGATGTTTAATGCAAATTTTTTGTGGAAAAAAGACGTGTGTCACTGCAGGTCATCTCTGAATATTCTTGTTGGGGTTTCTCTGTTGGATATGCAATCTCAGCTAAATGTTTTGAAGAGGAGGAATCAAATAAATTGCCCTATTTTGGGTCTTTCTCATCTGTATACAGTTGTGCAGCTCTAGTAGACCTGAAAATTGCCCAGAGACAAACTTAAAAAATAGAGTGCTTTTGAGGCAGAAAATTGCTTTTCTGCAGCATGGTCTAAGGGACAGGATGTGACAGGAGGACAAGGAGTTGTCACTGTGTAGTGATATTGTAAGGCATATCTTACATAACAAAAAGGATCATTTGTCTCTTTTTTTCTTTCATTTTAAACTACGAGAGATTTAATTGAAACAGTTGGAAATATCACCCCTAAACCAAAAGCAAGCCATTATAATTTACAATTAAAACTGAGTGTTCCTCCCTTAACCCACTTGTAATAGCTATTCATTGCAGAGTGCATGTGGGATGAATGCCTGTCCACTACTTCAGAAGCCTTATTCTCAAAATGAAGAGGGGAAAAAAAACCCCACCTCATTGTACATGCATGTCAAATATTAGCATGATTCTTGTAGTGTAATAAGAAAAGAAAGTGGTTTGTGCTTTTGATTAGCCTCTTGATGTTTCAGAGTGGTTTTGTATGGCTTAATTTTCCTTTTTATGGCAGTTTGTACATATAAAACAAAATGAGGAAAGGAGGGGAGGGGGAAAGAAATGTGCCATTTATATACCTAGGATATGAGGCCTCCTTTGGGCCCATTATACATTAATGGGTCAGCTGAGATTTATTAGGATATGTATATTAATCTTTATACACATTCACATGCTATAATTGTTCCTTTGGTACTATAATGTGATTAGCTGTGAATTTGTGCAATATTAACAATAATATGGATTTCCATATTACAGAACAGTAATAACAAATGGTTATTAAAAATGCATGTAAAGTATGGGATGTGAATGCACTTTTAAATTCTCAGTAATCTGATTATGTACTGTTGTTTTTAAATACCAGAATGGTTTAAGTCTTTACTGTAAAGTAAAATCTAGTATAAAAAAGCAAAAATTTTATGTTGCACAGAAGTGAACAAATGAATCTGAAGCTGTCTTAAAGAATGATTAGTATCAGTTTCTCGTAGAGAGCAGAGATGTGGATTTTTGCATTACTATTATTTGAATATATAGCAAAAATAGAATATTGAAGGTAACAGAAAATTCAGCATTGATACCTCTCTACATCAAAACTGAAGGGATCTTCCCTCCTCACATCTGTCACGGTATGATAATAATTCCACATATAAGGCAATCATTTTGTGCTACAAAGATGTAGTGTATTGTAGGTATATAGCAAAGGAGGAACTATTAATTTTAATTTCATGAAGCTAATTTTTTTTTAATTTCTCTAAAGTTAATTTTTTTTTAATTTCTTAAATGGTATAAAATAGAGTAGCCAGTTTGTTTTCAGATGGTTTGTGACAATAGTACCTCTGTGGGGCACAGGGTTCTACACCCTCACCTGTTATCTCCTTTTGTTTTGTGATCGGATATGACAGCTGCTTACAGCGTGGTCCTGATACCACCACAGGTGTGGGTTCGATCCCTGTATGGGCCATTCACTTAAGAGTTGGACTCCGTGACTCTTGTGTGTCCCTTACAACTCAGAATGTTCTGTGATCAGTGGTCTAGAAGTGTCTGGACTTGGCTTTGAGAGAGACAGAGGAAGAACGTTGAGAGCTTCTTATATCCTTCTCATAAAATATATACTCCTTCCTCAAAAATTTGAAGCTTTACTCTCAAGTTATTTTCATAAGGTAGTGATAGTTTTAGAGTAAAGGTTTGTTTACCCTCCCTTCGTGACTCCATAGTGGGAAGGTGTCTTCTTTGACCCCTCTTTCCTGAATCATAGATTTCTATCTTTACCTTGTGTATATCTGTGGGAGTACAAGGAATTTCTTTATTATAGCTTTTACCATTTGCCATGTAGTCTTAAGATTCAGTCTTTGATGATTCTCAAAGGTCCTACTATAATCACAGTTCCCACTTTTCTTTCATCTGATCTAAGTTTTAAGATTCATTAATAGATTGCATACTGTAAAATATGAGCATAATGGCTCATTTTTATCTTCATCTTTTAGAAATGCTCCTTTCCCAGCTTCAATATTTTTTGGTTCTACAGGCCCCCAATTCCCTCATAGGATGTGCCCTTGATAAACACAGGGTAAAGCAGGGTTTATTTTTTTGTTATGCACTTACAAGGTATTCTTTAGGCTTTCTTTATTTTTGTCATTTTGCTTTATTTGGAAATACAATTTCCCCATAATTCCATTTAATGCTTCAATATTCAAAAATCCTACCAAGTAAACAATGTTAAGTAAGTTAGGTGCAGGATTTCTAGCTGTTTTATTTTTATACGAACTGTAGAAAAAAGCTACCTACCTTATTCCTTCTCATGGTATTTTGCAATTTGAGTAGAGGGACTTTTGTCATGCATTTTACATGAAGATGATGAGTATTCCATTGTATTCAAATGCTTGTGGAATTGCTGTAAAATGACATACAGCAGGTGGGCCAGTGTCATTTGTGAAAGTCTCTCTGAACTGCAACTTGAGCTGCTGCTATTTCTCACTGGCATACCATAAGGCTTCAAGGCAACTACTCTTCTCTTGCTTAGCTATTGCTTTTTATTTTGCTGTAAATCAATCCCTTATTTTCAGTTCATATTTGTTCTGTTATTTGCTTCTGCTTACTAATTTGTGACTGCAAAAGGAAACAAGTAAAAGGCAGCCATTAAAAGTACAGTTCTCTGCAGTGTAGTTTCAGCAAGGGCAGGGTAGTCCACAGCTTCTATTCAAAGTGCCTTCTTTCATGTTTGATTGGACTTGAAGGATTGTCTTTTAACTTTGTGGCAACCTAACTAAATGTTTTTGTATTTCAGCTATGTCATAGCTAAAGCTGTTGTAGCTTACTATAGCTGTTGCAAAGTCCTCCTCAATATTTTACAGTGCTTTCTCATAATTTTAATGGTAACTTTGGGAATATGTGTAGCTAGGTACTGGATCAATATTGTTACTTACCATTATGGATTAAAAACTAATATTAGAAATTAATTTAAACTGTAAGAATAAGTATGTATATTCATTAACAAATATATTGGAGAAATAGGTTAAGAGAATTTCGAGCTGTCTACATAACTGACATAATTAGTGTTGGAAAAAACCCAACTATTTTATGTAATGAAATTACATTACCTGCTTTTTTGATTTTGAACAAATTTTCATTATCTGTTTATTTAAATTTTCAGTTATCTAATCTGGATAAGACTATTTTATAATTATGAACATACTGTTTTAAATAAAATTAAGTAGAAGATTAAAAAGCCTTATGTTGGAACATTGATTACCCAAATATGTTTGTGTCATGCTCTTCTCTTCAACTGAAATTTTAAACTAAGCTATTCTTTCAGAAACTTTGGCACTTAACATTTGCAGAAGTTAGAAATGAATATTTTCAACAGTCTCTGGTAGTTTTGTTACTTCAACCTAATGAACACCGTTAGTTTTGATTCCCTTGTTTGCTAGCTATAAATATCTCATAACCTTTATTAAATTATAAAACTGGTCATAATACCTCTGAAATGAAGCCGTTTTCTTTTCCTTAGATGGGACCACACTGAAGGCTTTGCAAGCAATGCAGGGTATATTGGCTTAGTTCGCCAGTGAAAATCAACTGCTTCACACTTACCCTTATACAGCAATTTCAGTAGGAATCTTTTTACATTACTGATCTTTGATTTTGAACAGTTTATTAATATTAAATTCTGTTCTTTTTCATAAGCATTATGGACAACAGTATTAATGATATTAGCACTATCATATTTTTAAAGTACATTCTTGTCTCCCCACAAATGTATTTCCCAGTGTTGCAGGAGGCTTTTGTCTGTTGAGTTGCCATTTCCCAAAAAAGGGAAGTGACATTATTGAATTATCTGGAGAAATTTGCCTAGAAGTGTTAGTTTGCTGTTAGAGACCATACTCAGCCAGTTCTACTTAAACTGCATCTCACTGTCTTACAGTGTGGCTCGTAAGCCACAACTTTGTTTAACAGCAATCATTTTCAAGGTAGTGGGGTATGCTTTGGGGTGCATCCTTCTTCAACATGTGCTACAGATCTCTGCTGGTTATCCCACATAAGTCTGAGTATTGCTTGAGGCCTCCCAAGCTGTGTTGCCTACTGGTGGAGCTGCTCAGGAGGTATCAGTCCAGAAGAGTGGGGCTTAAGGCCAGAAGGAAGCTTCAGTTACTGGTAGCTGGGCTTAGACATGGTCCATTTCCTCTGATCTCAAAACACTCTGGCATGTCACTTACACTTGGCAAACAGACCTCATGTTTTAATGGTAGTCACTGTGTGTGAGGACTTACGTGTTTTACATAGATCCTTTGGAGTAGCAGAGACATGTTCAATTACTACTAAAGTTCACAGCAGTCACTTACTGATGTTTGTGACACATCATTTATAAAACAAGCACCTCTGAAAATGTGTGAACTTTTCCTTGATGACAAAATTACAGTTTCTTAGTATTCTTAACAATACTGTGAAATAGGCTAAGTTATCTAAAACTTAGCTGGAAAATTCCTATGCATTATTTGTATAGTAGTGTAATTTGAAAATGTGACTTCTCTGTTTCATAAAACAATAGTATTTTTTAAATTTTCAGAATTCACTGCAGATGTTGAAGTGTCTGATTGAATTCAAAACGGGTTAAAATTAAGCCATACAGTGAAAACTAATAATGTTTCTCTCTGATTTTTAGATGTGCAGTTGTGACTGTATGCAGCAAATGAATCAAACTGCAACAGTTCTGCTACAGAACTTAGGTCTGATACTTGTACAGCTCAGGTAGAGAGGAGAGGAAAATGGATCAAAATCCAGAGTATATAAGTACATAAACATTTCCATTGAGCAAATCTAATGTATTGCATCTTATAACTGAGAAGGTACCTTGTCATGCTGTGTAGAAGAATACTTCTTGTTTTCTCTACCTTCCCTGCTTCTTCTTTCTTCACTTCTCGTTTTCCTTTGGCTTAAATTACTTTGTTTTAAAAACACTGACAGTTGCTGACCGCTGCAGCAATAGGAAGAAGTCAGTTCTATGCTTCTAATGGACCAGATTTTCTGAAGCAATGATCTATCCCAGTTCACAATACAGATTTAGGAAATTACTTTTCAGGAGACATACACACATTCAAAGTAGCAGTAAATTAATCAGTGCCTTTCATGTGATGAGATGCATTAATTTGCTTTCTACAGAAATAATTTGAGATCTCTATCAAGGCAGTTTAATAATGGTATTTATATATATATATGTTTGGTCATTTGTCCTACTTTTACCTAGTTACCACGTAATGTCTCCTACTTGCCACTAAAACATCTTACTTCATGACTGAAAACTAAATGATACATCTTTCCATATTTATATCTATAAGTTACTTCCTTGGCAATAGGAAGGTAAGCACAGATACATTTAACTTTCTAAGTTATTTTCAAAATTTTCCAAATACTGTAATTTATTCTTTTTCTTCTAGCCTCTTGTGGTCTTCTAGCCTAATTTAATTTTTTTAAAGCATTTATATTATTTATAGGAAAGAACAGTGTGTAATGTATTTAGCAGAGAACTGTAGGCTCTCAGGGTGAACAAAAGAAAGATAAAATGTCTCTTGGTTTTTCAACTCTTTTCTGTCAGAATAAAATTTGACTCGGTGTGAAGACAACCTACACACAGCCTTTCTCCACCCGCCTACGAGCCCAATGGAGTTTTCTTTTGACTCAGCTGGATATTGCTGCTGCTTTCAGATACAGAATGATTTTCTTTGATTTTGTACTGTATTACTGGATAAAGAGTAGGGAGGGAGAGATGAGGCACACAGAAACTACATTATTGTCATGTTCACAGCTGGACCATAATCTTGTGGACACAATTAGCATTTTTGTTTATAATTAAGAAGAAAAGCCACTTAAGTACATCTTAATAATATTGAGTGATGTTAAAGGTTCTAGAGTATGAAACCTAAAGAATCTATATCTAAAGTATGATTTTAAACTGATCAAAAATTGAAATTGACCTTCAATTCAGAAAGGAAAGAACAGATTGTGCTGTGCCCTTATGAATGAAGTAGTTCCAACTTTCTCTATCACTTTGCAAAGGATATAATCTTTGCAAGACTCAGTTTCCTTTATGATGTGTTTAAGATTCCTTGAGTGTTTTTAGGAATGCTATGCTATAAACCGTAGTACCTAAATATAAGTACCTAAATTATTTTATACCACTGTTTATTGTTTTTGTTGCCTGGACAGCAGAAATGTCAAGAGAAAAGCTACATGAGGCCTCTCCAGTGTTTGGGCATAAGAATATCCATGGACAAATACAGTTTCTTCATGTAGTAGAAAAAAGATAATTTTTTTGTCCATTTGCTCTAGGGATGCATTGACTCTTTCAATCCATACATCCCAAAAAGGGATGGAATACAAGAAAGTAACTCATTTTCTTGAGGTGACAGTGGACTCTTCTTGATTTACCAGAGGTATCAAAGACAGACTCTGTCAAGTGAGGCTGTTCTTACATATCACTATTGTGACTATAATTTGTGAGCCTTTCCAAGAGTTGTGGGGTTTTTTTAACCACGGTCATGTAATACCTTCAAATACCAGCAGAAGTACTGATAATATGCGTGTTATGGACAGGAGTCCTTCTGGCCCTTATAAAAGCACTCAGCAAAAATGAAATTTACCCACTGTGCCTTGTGCTAAAGACAATACAACCACCTAATTAGAAATAAAAGAGTTGTGGTCTTAGTAGTACCATTCTGACGAATATTTGAGTTTTAAAGGAAATAACAAATAAAATCTACCGAAGGAGAACTTGGTTGCTTCAGTTATTGTCCACAGTTGCATGTTTTTGAACTATTTCATTTCTTTCATTTACCTATTCCACCTGCAAAAGTGAACAAAAAAAAGGAAATGTTTCTTTTTTCCCTGATCTCTATGTGGAAGAAACAAGTTTCATGTAATTTCAGTGATTGAAAAGAGAGAAAAAAAGAAAGTAAATTTTCACCTAAATATTTCTGTAGTGTTATAGAGAGGAAATAATCCTTCTGATATGACTCTTTGCTGCAAGGGAAAAAAAAAAAAAAAGAAAAAACATTAAAATTGAGAGCTTCATTTTAAACTGTTTCTGTAGTTTATACATTTTCTTTTACCAATGGCTTGAAATTGCAGTTCAGTCTGTCTTTCCTTGGAAAAAAAAGAAAACAACAAAAGATATGCGTTTCTGTGGATACAACAAAGAATATTAGCTATAATTTAGTAGAAGCTTGCAGCTACTCCTTTAATGAAGCTGCTACAGAATTAGAACAAATATTATATGAAGAATCAAAAAATGAGGTTTACTTTGGTAATTTCAAGTGCTGTAAAAATTCGCATATATGCACCAAAATGAGCTCTGTTAAATAAAGGCCAGTAAGTACACATACATAATTGCTGTACTTCTACCCTGCAGTACAAGAGGTGTTAACTAGCAAGAACATCAGAAATTGAGTGATTTTCCCAGTCCTGCAATTCAGATAGTCGATAAAAAACAGAACCTGAAATGTTTTACCGTAAAGAAAGTTGAACTACCCTGCTAAAAACTTTGCACCTCTTAATAGTATTACATCCAAATATCATGACGCCTTCATGACATATTGATGTTCAAAAGACCAAAAATACTTGTTTTTCACGCAGCTGTAGGCAAAATTTGTGTATAACACATGCTTTCATATGTTTCATGCCTAACAGACTCATTCCATAACTTGTAGTGCCAGTTGTAGTGTATCTCTTTCATTTTCTGATTTTCCCTAATACTGTCTGCGTAAGTCTTCTCTGATCAAACAGTGGCTCTGAACTCAAATCTCTTTAAACATGTGACTTTCATACAGTTTCAAATAAAAGCTACCTACCTACCTATAATGATCCCTTTTTATATTAATTCCTGATCTAGTGGTAATAAATTAAAATTCCTTGACACTAAAAGTGGGCTCTGCAGTGCTGTGTATCATGTTGTTTACAACTTTCCTAAGCAGTCATTCTGTCTTAGTTGCATTTTTCCTACTATGAAGTTGCTTGCAATCTTAAGGAAATGTCTTTGTTTCACTGTCCTTTTATTATGTAGTAACAAGGATAATTTTTATTAGAACATCCCATATTATTAATGAAAAAATATTAAAAAATTTACATGTATTCTGTTTTCTTACTATCATATGCATTGGTTGATGTTCCATGCTGTCATCAGTGCTTTCAGAATTCAGCCTGAGACAAAAGAAAGGATGTAATGAATTCCTTGTCACACCATGGTCACTGGTCCTGGGTTTTGTGTCAACTCTATCATACTTTTCGCAAGTCAGCTTGTCAACTTGCTCTCCAAAATTCCAGATGTGCATTACAGCACAGATCTGGTTCAGCCTAGTCACCTGTGTTTTTTCCATTTTAAATGAGTTCTGATTTCTTTCAATGAACTGTATTAGCATATCTGAATATAGTATAGACGTTGCTTTTACAGAACTTTAATTTTTTTTTTAAGTGTAATTAAGAACATAATAAAAATTGCAAACAATTGCCGTCCTACAATCTGTTTGTACAAACACCATAAACTGGTTATGGCATTTTGATATCTGTAGTTTGAATTCTGCAAATAATCTTTATTTTCCTTTTTTTTTCTACAGGCTGCTCAATGAGAGCATTGCTTTTGCTTGCTTTGAAAAGGTTAACTAATTTTCCAGCTGGATTTATTTGTTATGGAATGTTGTATGAAAGCCTGATGCTTTCAGAATCACACAGATATGCATAATTTTATGAAGAAAATGTTTTTTATTTTTTAAAATTTTGCTTAAAATTTTGTTTTGCTAAGTGTTATTTTGACAAAGTGTTGATGTGGTACATGTAGGAAAGAAAGGAAGGAACTCTTGAACAAAATCAGGCATTTGGAAGGATGTTTTTATATGTGTGATTACTTGAGACAAAACATGGGAATACCTCTCTTGCGGGTAACAACTGTGATGACAAATTACCTAAATTTTACATTACTTATGTTTGCTGATACTGGACCCTGGGTAGCACTATGCTAGTCATGTCATGGAGCTTTTTTCTAAGCTGTATCCATGAGGGAACATTTCAAAGCCATGTGCTTTTGCATACTGTCCACATAATGAACAGAGCTTCTATTTCAACTTAATTCCTCTCAATGCTTGGCCAAATCAGAGCTTTTCTTCTTGTGATTCTTGAAGTCTACTCTAGTCCACTGCTTCTTTGTAGCACCTTGATGATTCTGCATTAGCTACCTGCTTTTCCATCAGTCTTGCACATTTCTGTTCCTATCTTGGCTTTTAAACCAAATTCCTAGCTTCATGCATTTGTTTTTGATGCTGTATGAGCCTTTGAAGCCCTCCCCCCAAAACCTGCTCCGGTTTTTTTGAAGGAATCAGGGAAAATAATGGTGTCTTTTGACCCATTCTTTTAACTCTTTCATGCCATCTTTAGAACAGGACATGAAGAGATATTGGCATCTGAGCCACCTCAAGTGCCTCAGTTAAGTTATGGGCATGTGGAAAGAAGAAACATAGCATCATGTGTTAAACTCAGCTTCCTTTAGTAGCAGTACACCCTTGTAATTCTTCTGAGACCACAAAAGTCCTCCAAAGGAAATCTAAGAACACCCCAATGCATTTAAGTTATATTGCCCCTGCATGCATGCACACGTTTGACATTTTTTATCAGTATGCATGGCCTAAAAATTTAGCAGTGCTGATGAAGATGCTATTTGTTCATTGGCCACTAAATCATCTGTCCACAACTTATGTAGAAATGGGGCTGAGAGACTCATTCCATAAGCTTTTCCTCCTCCTCTGTTTCTATCTCTTGAAGAAGAGCAGACTATCAGTGCTGAGAACCTTTGGAACTCAGGTCTCAAACACAAGAAAAGTACAAGCCTTACAAGAACAGAGGAGTTCATTCTTCCTTAAGCTTTTCTTGGAATCATGTCAGTTGATAATGGATGTTTCTTACCACTTCTTTTTTCCTTTATAAATAAAACCATTAGTCTGAAAACAGAGTTAATCAGTTCTTTCCTGGATCCTGCATGGACTATTTTGTGGAGCCCAGGTTCTTGTGGCGCTATATCTAAAAGTAAAAATAGACTAAGCCAGGAGAAAATGCAGACATTTTCTTTGTTCTCTACAGTAAGCTCCTGCTACAGGAAGAAGAAAGTTAACCTATTTCTTTCAGGGCTTATAAAAAATTGATGTTTTTCTAATGTAATTTTTCTTTTCTTTTCTTTTTGATTCATTTCAATTCCATGTTGGCAATGGGTCTGCTAATAACAAAAATAAGAGCTACTGTTCCAAATCGGTTCTTTTTAGATCTTGTCCTACCAATTTTAGGAGACACCTTCATTTTGTACTACTTTAATGTCGGAACCCACGAAGCCACACTTTAAAGTAAATTTGTCTCTAGGGCACCTGTCAGTGCCTTTGGCAGCACTGTACGATCTATAGTGGCTGCACTTGCCCTGAGAAGACACTTCCTCAGAACATGTTACTCTGTGTAAAAAGTCTTCATTTAACACCCAACAAATCTGGGTTCAGCCACACTCTCTACCCTAAGTTCTTCTTTTATGTTCCCACCAAGAACAATCATTTCCCTTAGATTACATCTATATGGGCTATAGCTCTTCTGATAAAAATTCCGCCCAGGCAAAGCAATCAGAATCTCAATGTTCAATAACTAAGGTTAGTGTCAAGTGTCCTCTGGTACCAATGCTATCAGCACTACAAAGTCTGTCTTCAATTTAAAAACTGTATAAAAATACACTAGAGAACTCTACCTTCTCCACTCTTATAGAAACGACCATTATGTTCTCTTTTTAAAGTATTCTTCAGGTTTTCAGTTTACCAGTCAAAATTGCAGTGCCTGTGGAAGCCTAGTATAGTCAAACAGGCTTTGTATAGTGTACCCCACAGCTACACAGTCCAACTTCTGGACATGTCAGCTTCTCAGGCTCTTTTCACAATACGCACTTCAGACCAGATGCAATCTTAACTGTATTTAGAGACTATAGAACCAAGTCCCTTAAGAGATAATGGGAGTTTCATGACAATAACCTTATGTATATTTGCAAAAAAAAAGTGATTCATGTTGAATCCCTGTTTAAAATATAAGAATCTAAATACTTAAACTGAAGTTCAGTAACCCCCTTGCTTCCACAAGGGAGATTGCTTTGCAACTCACACTCTGCAGGATGTTCTATCACTCAGTTTTCACATCAGAAATCCCTGCAAATCATGCTAGGCTACTAATAGTCAGCCTATTGTCAAAGACAAGCAATTCATGTCCTTCATCTTCTGATGTGACAGCCTTTTGAATCTTTTGAATGCTGTCTTCTGCATTTATCTCTGAAAACAGTCTTTATGATCTCTCCTCTACAACAAGGACAGCTGAGATTCAAAGTCTTATAGTTAATTCCTTTGCACTGTTTTCCATAAGGACAAGAGGTAGGATCTATCTGAAGCTTTTACCTAAAGAGAATTCTGACTTTCATGTACTGAAGGAAGTTAACTTACCTCTATTCTTCCTTAAACTTCACACTTTGTCTCTGGAAACAAATCTCCAAAAATTAGATGTTGTAATGAGGACATGACCTTACAAGAGCAGTCTGTTTTTCATCAGAAGCTGAAAGACTCAAGGAACTGCCAGTGCCCTGTCAAAGATGTCTGGTGTGTAAGAACATCATCACTAACTCTCTTTTTCTTATGAAAGGTCCACTTGGCTGTAATTCAAGCAGAAACAGAGGCTTTCCCCTGAACTTCCTCATATTTAACATTTGCCATACAACCACCTGGAGCTCCTTTCACACTTTTGCTAGATACTATGCGCTTCCTGAAGTGTCTCAAAATTTTACGGTCTTTGAGAAGTCCATCTCTGCGTCTTTACCTAACTGAGTCTGTGAAGAACTCTTCTGGTTTGTTGCAAGGAATTCTACTTGGAATTCTTATTGTGTAAATTTAAAAATAATAGTTTCTTACCTGAACTGTTATTCTTTAAGATGTTTGTATATATACCCAAAGCTCTGTCACATCGCTCTCCATTTCAAACCCTTACATAACTTCTTAGATACATCCTTTTAGAGAAACTGAGAAGTGGAAATATGGTCTGCCTTTTTTATTACTATGTGGATAGAGGACGGCACAGGCAAGTGTCTTAATGGAAATTGCTAAATTTAAAACAGTTGAAGTACCAATGCTTGTAACTGCATTGGTAGCCAACTGGTAATTGTAGTATGAGCTAATGTATATTCAGTAAAGATTGCAGCATGATCTTTCTTCATATCCTATTGATTATTCTTTTGTGCCAGTGCTATACAGTTGTTGATAAAATTATGTGCCTTCTTTAACAAAAGAAGATAATGTACTCTTAATCCACTTCTAATAAAGATATTAATAAAGTCCTATCACCTCTTTTGTAGCCAGACCAAGTATAGGTACTTCCCTTAGAGCAGCAGAATTTGCTTAGACCTGCATCTTTCTATAGCATAGACCGTTTTGCAGTCTCCAGACATCCAGAGCAAAATTCTTTCCCTAGCAACAGTTCTCAAAGCAAGTAAATATATTTTATCTATTCTATTTTAATGTTTATACTGATCTATAAATCAGATTTAAACATCAAATGAAGTACTGAATTAGCTCCATGGCTCATAATCCAAGAGTCTACTTCTGACTCTATTTCCAGCATCAGATACTTCAAAGTATTTTGTAATATACATTCAAAGTAATGTGTAAGTCTGCCAAGTTTGCCAGTTAAACTCAGATACAAATTTCTGTCAAATTCCAATTCGTAGTAGTTGGTAGTAATAGTAGTTTTGTGGGGAGTTTTCATTGTTTCTTTGGGTTTTTTTTATCTTCTTTGTTTTTGTTTTATCTTCTTTTTAAAGCATGGCAGAGTTTTTTTGCTTTTCCAAAGAAACAGATATTTGAACTTACAGTCAGTGGACAGAGGGACCAGTCACAATGGGAGGGCATTGTCACTGCCTGATTCAGCACAGACTCCATTGCACTTCACTGATTAGTGTAAAAGTAAATGATTAGTTGTTTAGTGATGTAGAAGTCAGATCTAATTCCTCTGTTAACATCAAGTCATTGAGAATGCCTCTAAAAGAATTAAATTTTCCCTTATTTCTCTCCTGGACCCCTCTATTTTGCATAGCCTAGGTAGGATAGGATGAACAGATTGCTACAATATGAGAATGTAATACACCATAGAAGTTATTCTTAGCTCTCATCTTCTTTTTATATAGCTCTTCTAAAATATTCCATGGCCATGAATATCACAGGTTAATAGTAGAACATGTCAGAAAGCCTGATGGTTGTCAATATTACAATTAAACAGTACTCTGTGTATAACCAAGTCTAACAGTTTAAAGAGCTGAGAAACACAGTATAAGAAAGCAGATTTACCATACTACTTCAAAGCATTAGTCTATCTTAACCAATGGTATGCTTCTAGTTGTAAAGGCCAATATATTTATTATTGTTTGTACATCACAAAGATGGCTTTTTCCAGTGCTTAATTTAATCCCATTGACAGAATTAAGATTTCTACTATATTCAAGAGAACACCCTTAACCTGCATGGTATGTTTAGTATTTGCTTGTCGTATGGCTGATTCATATTTTTAAGTTTTAGAGAAATGGTGCTTTTCAGTTCCCAAGATTTTATATGTTAAAATACAAATTCATTAGATTTCAATTGAATTGTATCTCTTATGAATACAAAGTAAAGCACATAGCGTTACTTGGTGCCATGTTTTATTTCTACAAAGGAGGTATAAGTGGGGTATTGAAACCTAGAAAGTGCTGATTTTTAAGTTAGTGGTTACTACTTCATTCTTCATGAAAGTGTGTCAAATGGTGAATTCATTGAAATTGGAGGAGAAAATCTTAATAATAGAAATTACTATTCATTATTTGCAGGAATTATAAAGATAGCTAAATTAGTACTTCAAAACAGTTTTCACAGATGTCTTCCAAACCTGAAATAACCCGTGGTTACATATTACAGACACAGAACAGTTTGTTTTCAGAGGTGCACTTTAGTATGGGGTCAAATTTTAGTTTTTAAGTCTCAGGTTTAAACAAGTTTCTATGCTTGTTTGTGTAGGCTTCATAGATGTGAATTTCCACTTACAAAATTGAAATCTTGAAACTTGTAATGATTGCATTCTTTTTCTTTGTGGTTTTGTGTGTGTCTATGTGTTATTTTATGTTTCCTTACAGGCATACATATTTTTATGTAATTTCTCCATGCTGTGTGTGTTAGAAGCGACATGATAAATGTGGAAAATTGTATTACATTATTGTTTATTATGCTATTCTTCTCACATATACTAAAACTGAATTACACACTTCCCTCTGAATTGCCAAAAGTGATGACCTTGCTTTAATATGTTCATTGCTAGATATCCCTACAAATTCTTATTTGCTTCTGACTCAAATCTGGTCAAGAATAACACCTCTGCTGGTGTCAGAAATCATGCATGGATTATCAAAAATATGAGGAAGTGCTAAAATTATTTTTCCTCACCATGTTACTGTTTTCATTCAAAGATTGTGAAACATTTTTTTCTCATGATTTACATGCAAAGAGCAAAAATTCCTATACTATTTAAACTTTTTACGTTACTGTGCTTTCACTGGGAAAATATATGAAGCCTTTTGCATATATCTGTTCATTTTCTTGGTGATCATAAATAGCTTCTATATGACTTGACAGCTTGGATGTTCCCTCCTGAATTAAGTTCAGGCCATTTGTATGGTAGCAAGGGGAAACTCATATGGCAGATGCCTACACTGGCAAGCCTAGAAAAGTTCTAACAGCACAGTAGTTGCTCTTCAGTAATTATTCCTCTGTTAACAAAAGTCCATCTCCCCCAGACAATTTAAAGCATATTTATTAGTTTGGAAGTTAGTTTTAGATAAGGTGTAACACAAAAGCTGTCCAAACCGACTTGCATTTTAAAATATTTCTGTATAAGTATTTTGAACTTTCTATGGATTTATGTATTTTCAAAAGCAATACTGTACTTTTATGACATCCATTCAAAAATGCAATTTAATAAAGCATAAGCCTGGACTACATGACTTACAAATACAAAATTGTACACACTTCTGGTACTGCACATAGCTTCAGGAATTTACTTTTTAAAAAAAAATTAAAGACCTCATCTAAAATAATCTATAAGAATAATCTTTTTCTGAACTGCCTCCAAAAACAAACACGTATGCTGAGCAACATTAAAAGGTTTTCAGTAGAAAGTAAAAGTATTCTTGACTTCTGAAGTGGCCTTTAAAAGTTTGACAGTATTGTCCATATCAAATACTGCTTCCCAATTAAAATGAAAATGTAAACATTAATAAAAATGTGTAGGAAAAAAGCACCAAATCCTTACACGCTTATTTTCACAGGAATAGAAAATCATTTACATAATGCTTTTCTTTCCTATTCTCACACAACTGAATGGCAAAGCTAATAAATGTCCTTTCCCTGTATGGACTCATAATCATTCCTGTATCGGCTGAAACTGCTTTCGTGTATTTAAAGCTGTGGCATTCCCTGACTCCATTATTGACATGCTGGACTCTAGATTGCATTTTTGTACTAGAAGCTGCCTGGTAAAAGAACAGGCTTTGAAAGTGCCTACACCGCTAAGGAAAACTAAAGCTTTAAAATGAGAGGAGGGTGGCCTAGGTCAGATGAGTACTTTGTGAAATACCAGGGAGCAAAAAGGTTCAGTGAGGGAAGGAACAAAGCCATAAGCAAATGAAGTTTGCTCATATAAATGCACTACACTTGCCTCTAAGAAAAACTTTAAGTCCAGAACATCAACGTTTATTTTAAACAGTTTGACACTGTATTCTTATTTCGTATTTTTAAAAAATTATTTATTTATTTTACACGCACACACACACACACACACACACACATATACTATATGTGTGTATATATATGCTATATGTGTATTTATATAGATGTAGATATATATAAAATTTGTGAGGAACTGCTACTAATATATTATATGTATTGTAGCCTGCTCCCTTCACTGGTACCTAGAAGCTCGTCTGTTCTATGCTCATGTGCTCAGTTTCTGACAGTGTTCATCTAGCGCAAATGAAAAAGCTACTGTATCATTTTTTTCCCTATGAATCGATGACATCTTTCTCAGTAGCAGGAAATATCTACCCCTAAGTTTTCAGTGAATAGACAGATTGCATATTCATTTTACCTTTCCATAGGACCAGCCTGTCTCCTCGTGTTTCACTCTGAATCTTGTTTGGGGCACAAAGAAAACAGGACAAAGAAGAGTTCATCTTTTCCATGCCACATATCCAATGCACAGGAAAATATAAAGAGATAATTCTTTCATCTTAAATTTTCTCTTTTCTACAATGATCTTTTAATTTGTTCCAAATATTCTGTTTGGTTCTATCATTGTTTGGTTTTGGGAGCGGAGGAGGGAGTGAAATAAGATACTTCTTCGGTAGCTTCTGATAACTTATTAAGGCCCCAGCATTTTGTCCTGTTTCCTGTCTCATTCATTATTCCTTTTCTGTGCCACCTTTTTTTTTTCATTGTTTACCTTTAGTTCTTTGTCTGGGAAGAGTCATAGAAGCAGAAATAGGTGGTATTTTTATCAGCATGCTTTAAGAGCAATTTTGACAAACTTCAGAACTGATGAGATTGAAGTTTGCTGTCCTGAAAAACAGGGCATTTGTATCCATACAGCAGAAACCTGTTCCAAAGACTGAGTTGTATACAAAGTGTCTAAAAGAGTAAAGAACTAAAATGTAGTCATATGTGTTCTTTTCTTACTATTTTACTTAAAGATATTTCCTTCAAATAACAGAGTTTCTGCTGTTGCTGCTTTCAGACATAAACATTCAGATAAAAGGCAACATGGGATCATTGCCAACAAGTTGGCAATCCTTATGTCTGACTAAAGCCAAAAGCCCTGGTCTGAAGCGTTTTGGATAAAGAAGAGTTTAAGGCTTTTCTTAAAAAGAATGTGAGACTAAAGGTTTGCTTGCCATTTGAATGAGAAGGTTTCTGTAGCTCAGTAAATAATTTGGTTATACTTCTTCCCTTTCACCCCATTACCCCTTCTCCCTAATCACAGAAGTGAAAACTGAATTTAAGAATTTTGGAATTTTTGAATCCTGCAGGTGGTATGGTACACAGGATAGAAAAAGAGAGAAAAACAGTGATTTTACTACATGGATTTCTACCTCAGTAGCAAGAGTTGCAGCCAAATGGTCCTGTTTCATTTAACATAGTTTGGCAGAATTGTACCTTCCTGCTGTGGAGAGACCTAGATCTGAGCTGGTGAAAGGACTGGTTCTCCAAATTACAGCGAAACTTTGCCTCCAGATGAGTATTAGTGACATAATTTGCAGTGCATTAGGAAGGAGTTCCTTTGCAGCTTTTTATACAGATCTAACTTGTCAATTAATGGTCTTTCAAATTTTCTTGAGAGGGAAGACTTACTTCAGAGATGTAGACCAGCTGCAATTCAGTTTATTGTGGAAGCACATGAAAACATCACTTTTTTTTAGCTGATAATTTACCCCAGGGCTGAGGCTTTTTCTTTATTATGAGCCAATGGACATAGCTTTACATCATGTGTTTCAATAGAAGTTGTTGTGAGTTTTTTTTTTTTCCTAGCCTGTTTCATGCATATGTGTTCTTAAAAATCAAACCATCTCACTACAAACTCAAAGAAAATCCAGGCTAGATCAAATAGAGCAAAATGTCTGTTGGACTTCATTTTGATTTCAGTATTCATTCCAAAGAATAAGATTAGAGAAATGCCTCACTGAGGACACCTGCACAGCTCCTAGACTTTTCCAGTGCTAGGAGTTTATTTCAGAAAATTAAACTCTCAAATCCCTGAATTTAGAAGTGAAAGCTGAAAAGAACGTTTTTCTTCTCAAGGTTTAGTGTTCTTCCTATAACAAGCTGGAAGTGGAAACAAGCTGACTAACTTTGTTTTCTCATTTACAAGTTTCCCCTTCAGTCTTACATGTTGCAGCAACGTCATACAGGATTGTGGATCTTCGTGCTGTTGTGTGTATGTACATTGTGTGCATCTCCCACACACTGTTACACACAGATCTTCACAGTGAGGGAAGTGTTCTCTGTGTAGGCAAATTCTGTTACCTCTGTGAAAACACATTTTCTATCTTCAGACTAAGAAAGTGTTTTCTTGGTGCTTGCACAGGGCAGCAGTTGTGATATGGAGGTTCTTCAGGAAGGGTTATTTTCTCAAGCAGTAGAACTGTCATTCAAGTCACTATTACAATGAAATTGATAGGATATCAAATGCAATGAAGTCTTGATAGAAGGGAAAGAAGGCTACCTCATATGGAAGCTCAGAGGTAATGTGGATCCCTGGCCTTTTACAAAATATCATGCCCATGAGCCTTCTATATCTCAGAGACTTCAGAGAAAAAGATTAACTGAGTGCTCATGGGGTATTTGGAACCACCAAAAATTAAACAGTAGAAATACTCCTTTCACTTTTTCCAAGAGTCATTCACTAGTTCTGACCTGCTTTAGTTTTGATAGCTTAGCGTCTCATGGGCAGCCGTGCTTCTTCCCTGGAGTTTAATTTCGCTTGACAAGTTGGGATCTTAATATTTGTTAATTAACAGTTCATTCTCTCATCAAAACTGCTGAGCTCACAGATGAGTGGCTAGTATGTCCCTCAAGTTGTGCCATACATAATTGTTGCACCTGCTACAGTGTCTTGGGGACTGCAAGTCCATGAAATTTAGTTCATTCTGAAGCCCAATATATTAGTACTTTATTTTTTTCTGTGCTTAATAAATCCTTAGCATCAGTGTGCTCTAAGTCATTCCTCTGCATCTCAGTTGTCATAGACCAGTAACAATTTTCTGATAGAACGGAATTTTCATAAGGGTAAAGAAGTCTTTTGTCAGTTATTTAATTCAAGTAATGTTGTAATTCAACAACAATTCTTGTTATTCAACTCTTTGATGAATTTGAAGATGTCCTTCATTTATTAATGCCATGTTCTTAAATCTAATTGATACCTTTTCATAGATACTGAAAAAAATATTTATTATTTTTACATGATTGTGTGTGCAAGATTTCTGATTATTTTCAGTTGCAAAACTATAGTTACAGGAATCTAGTTATAACATCTTAAGTTATGCAGTAACATTTTCTTTCTGACCGTAAAAAGTAAATATTATAAATGAATGAAGCCCTAGTTGAATTTGCAAAGGAGACATTAGTTAGAATATGTAGAACGAATAAATGAATAATCTCAAGCTGATTTTAATGGAAGCTTATAATGTAATTAACTATCAAGCAGTACAGTATAGAATCCACCTTTTTTAATTGTCAGGTTTTTAACTAACTCCATTTAGAACCACCTAGAGATAGCAAAAAAAATCTAAATTCTTCTGACAAAGGAGTTAACTCTTTTTGATTCATGCTGATTTATGGCACAGGTCTGGGGTTTTTCTATGTTCCACTTTTTTTGCTTGCAGAATGATGCCTCCATCTTTGATCTGACACATTTTGTAGATGGGTATACCTATAGGAGCTCCACTTGCTCATTATTCTGGAAGAAACACATTCTACAGTTCAGTTGCCTGATACAGCTAAGAAAAGGGTGGGAACAAATTCGTACAGTTTAGCAGAAAGACCCAATAGTCTCAAAAAATGAAGCAAAAGACTATAAGGTTAGAAGTTACTCTTAATGCTTATGGCTGCAATCCCTATTCACTATCACTGTGATCACTATTATCAGACAGAGTGAGATGCATATAATTAAATTTGAGAATTGATTCAGAATTTGTGACTCACAAAGTATTTCTAACAAATAAACCACAGTAAAAGTAAGAGAAGACATGGTACCAGCATCTCTGAGATTCACAAAAGATGCATGAAGTACTGAACCAGCTGTCCTTTAAAAAACAATGAATTCTTAAGGTTTTTTTAATAGATTTTTCATTGAAAACCGAATTCTTGAAACTGCAGGCAATAGGATGCCTTAGGCAGCCAGGCATATCAAAATATGGTGCATGGAGTGACTTTTACTACTCCTGCTATTTGAAGTCCTATTTTCATGAGCTTATTAGCTACTAGTGATCCCTAAGGAAAAATACAATTAAAACTTAATCATACCAAAAGCTGAGGTTCTTCTGATTCAGCGAACTTGTAATCTTGTATATTTAGTAGTTTACTTGTAAATGTCTTGGTACTGAGAATGTAAGATGTATCAATTAGGTTCAGTTTGCCATAATGCTGTTCCTCCAAGTTCAGATGGCAGATTTTGTGTGTGCTAGAAGATGCTAAGGAATTCTGACTGGAAACATTATTTATTTATCTTTTTTACATCAGAGAAGAACCTTTATTCCCTTTAACAGTCATATTATATAACCTCCCCATACCCAGTCCTGTTCTTCACAGAAGATTCAGACAGTTAAGAAAAGTTAAGTGTGAAGAATATAAACAGCTTTAGAAGACAGTCTGTGCATACAGTTGTGAAACTAACTTTTGTGGCTATTCTTTTTCCCAGCTGAAAACTAAGTGAAAATAATTTGAAACAGATTTTTTCAAAGTTTTAGTATCTGGGTAAAATCGAATGGAGTAAAGAATGTTTATTTTGTGTGAAAATAGGGCTTTCATTTAAAATATGAAAGTCAAATATTTCTAATGACAAAATTATAGTTCAGTAAGTTCAATGTGAGTACTTTCGTTAATGTTTTTTGTACTGTTTTTACTAAGAAAGTTTTTGCAGAAAAGTGTTTCATGTCTCTTCTGATATGACTGAATTTTAGAATGGACGCAAACATACAAAAAGAACTTTGCAATGTTTCTGCGTTTTGACACAGGAGACAAATCCCCTTTTCAGAGCTTGACTTGTTTTCGACTTGTGGCAAAGCCTACTTCTGTTATTGCTTTGATAACACAGTAGATTAAAAAATAAAGAACACATGGACTGTGTAACATACAGTTAATAACCCTGTTTTTCAGTTTTCTGGTGAAATCCAGAAAAGTAATGGGACCATTTACACTATTCTAATCTGAATCTCTGAACTTCTGAGTAATTGTGTTAGATGATCTACTTGTTATTTATGACTGCTTAAATTAAGAAAAGGAGAAATTTACAAATTAAGTAAGGTATTTCACTTACTGTGAAAAGTTCGTGTTTCAAACAAAGACACTTTTTTTACATAATTCACAACTTTTTGACTAAGTGGAATAGGAATATATTTGAGGTCTCAATTTGCTTTCTTCATGACTATTCCTTAAATTCTGGTCTGTTGATCTCACACTGCTTGGGTTTCTGTGTTCAGTCTCAGTAGTGAACAGGCATAAACAACCATGTTCAGAATCAAATTAGCCGTTTTACAAAGATGGTTTTCAAGAAAAAATTATGACAGGCTCTGTTTTCAAGCTACAAAAGATCCGCGCCTGTTAACAGGACCCAAATTCCAGGAGGAGAGTTTGATTTTGTTCAAGGGAGATGTTAGCTTTTTAAAAACTAAAATTTTCAAAATAATTAGGAAAAATATTAGTTCAAAGGAAAAAAACGCTTTTTTTCATCATGGGAGTTTAGAATAGCATCCTTACTAGCCACTCTCTAGGAAGAAATACAATTAAAAGACTCAGAGAGAGTCTTTTACCTTTGGTAATTTTAATCAGTGATACATTTCCATAAACACATTTTTTCTGTAAACAATTTGCAAGGGAATGTATTTCATGCTGTTTTAACATGCTGAGACCAACTTTATTCTGATACATGCAGGTCTTTTAAAACAACTGAAATAGGACCCATTCTGTGCTTGCTGGAGGGCACCATGTCACAAAGATTATAAAACTATAAACTGCCTTCTCCCTATGACTAGCCTTGAGACATCTAAAATTAGTTATTATTAGACAGTTTGCAAATAACCCTTTCAAATCTTTCATCTCATTAAAGCTGTATATTGTTGGTTACCATTCAAGTTGTACCAGAATTTTATACAATCTTAAATAACTTTCTGAATTTTTCCACTGATATGACAACACAGTTCTTGTAACCAGTTTGAAATTTAAATATAAACCAGTTTTGCTATGCTGTGTGTGGTCTAGTCTTAAACTTCCATGTGTATGATCACAGAGGTCAGAATTGTTCTGATATGCATGAAAATTTGGTTTTCCCAATCTAATCAATAGGCAAATTCTTCCCAGTTAAAAGAGAGTCGTAGGAATGTTCTTATCTATAGAAAGATCCTTCTGTCAAGATATATCTGGTTTTCATCAGAGATATTCGTAGCTGTTCATCAAGGTGTTTATTAACACTGTTGTCTTGCAAAGCCTTTTGATAAGAAAACAGGAAGAATTTTAAAAATCCAGGGGAAATGTGTCATTCAAGAAAGTGTGTCTGTATGGAGAATTTCAGCTCTAGTGATGGTAGAAACTTCTTTTGTACAGGAATGAAATTGCCAGTTCCTTTCAGCATTTAGACCTTCAACTCTGTGTCCAAAATAATGGTTGTGCAATTCCTGTTGAGTGATACACCGCTTAAAATAGTATCTACAAAACAGATGCACTTCCACAAATTTATACTCAGTTAATTTTGTATTATTGTTCTAGCAACTGAGCCTGCTTTTCTATAATTTTTGATTAAATCCTTAAGAACTGCTTTATCATAACAAGTCTCATGGAGGTTGTGCACAGGCACCTAGAAACAATCTGTACCTCCTTGACTTACAGGCAAATAAAGAGAGCAAGAAATGAGACTAAGTTGCTAAAACAATCTGGTGATTAAAGATTTCCAAGACATCTTTCAGATACAAAGAACAATCCAGTTTCATAATGGTATGAGCAATTTTCTATTCTCTGTGTATCACACAGGCATCACAAAAGAGAGAAATCCAGACACCACTACTAACAGATAAATGAATTGATAGCCCAAGTGCACAGAGCAGCAGTATCCTTTCCATAAAGAAAACCCCCAGCCCTCCCTATGAGGAGTTTTATTTCTTGGGCCACACTAACTTGCAGTATGAGTGAAATGTGCTAATGGTTGTCACTGGTTGATCATCTAACCAAGAAGTTTCAACTGCTCTTCTTACTTAAAGGCAGTTTACCAGCGCTGTATCTTTCTTTCCTGTCTCCTATTTGTATTGGATTTAGGTATCCTATGACCTCTAATTGCAAGAATTTACATCCCTTAATTTTCTTGTACTTTCTTTTTGGCATGAATTACTCTTAGATTGTGGTGATATTCTGTTGGTGATAATGTCTTGTTGTTGTTCTGGCTTCCACTAAACTAAGCTAAACTAAACTACCAACACAATATTTTGTCTGTCTCATTCTATGTCTTAAAGAACCATAGACTAGTCAGCATAATTCCTGCTTTTTTCCATCAAATCCACCACTTTCAACAGCTGCATCTCCTTCATTGTTCCACAGGCTGTGGCAAATCACATACCCATATACATGCACATACATATAGGTACATGTATAGAGGTTATTCAAGAGAATTCCTGTTTTTGTATCAAGTGGAATTGAGGAATGTTTACAAATAAAGAGAAGGAACAAAAATAAAGGAGCTTTTTAAAATAACAACTGTTAATTTCTTTAACTTTTCTGTAGTGATCTGTACAAATACACACAATATAAAAAATTTAAATTCCTTCAGCTGTTTTTCTTAGTGTTCTCTGAGTCCTATTTATAGAAATTCTTCATTTTGCAGACTTACCTTATGCCAAAATGTTATACTCTACATAATTTGTGCTAGGAGGTGAGGGTTTTTTTTTGTTTTACTTAATTCTTACAAGACTGTATCAAGTTTGACTTTTTGTCTTGCATTTTTTCTTTCTATGACTACATGGAAAATGTAGTGTAAGTATCAATACAATAGCATTACATAATTTTTAAAGCAATGCAGGAATAAATGAGAGAAGAATATTTGAGGTAAATGAAAATCAAGAAATGTCATAAGGTAATACATCTGTCCAGTTCCATGTTAATGTATACAAATGTTTAACATATGCAAGGACAGTAGTGACTGGTATTTCTATTTATTTTGGTCCATTGCCATGTTTGTTCAACAGCAGAGAAGAATCACTAAGTAGGAGCAGTGAGGAAGAAAAAGAAATTTGGAAATAAAATTTTTCATGACTTTTTATTGAATTAGTGACTTGGCCATTGTCGTGGAACTAAGTAGGCTTCACTAGGGCACAAGCTATTTCACTTTGAAACAACCTGATTGGAATGACTTTTTGTTACACTGCTCGATGTGGCCTTGTGTCCCAATGGATTGTTATGTTCTGTGTGACTGACTTCCTCCTCTCCCTTTGTGCACGTGTGCATAGTTAGTGATTCTGTCTATTAGACCAACCAAGTAAACATTGTTTGCCTTTTGGGAGCAGAAATATGACACTGGCAGTGGTCTGCAGTTGCTCCCTGTCACTGTCTTTTTAGGGTCATTTTTTTCCTGTTTAGCTTCCTAATGTTTCTTTTGTTTGACAAAGGAAAACATTTTGTGCCTGAAATAAGGTGTAATAAGGCAAGAGTTTTACAACTTGTTTTAATCATCTATTTTAATTAGGACCATAGTTACAAAAACTAGATTTTTTTCTAGTAATGTTTTTAGCTTATTAGTTAATTTGTTGCATTTTCACATTCAGTAAAGATGCTGACAGAAACACTTTGACTATCTTTTTCTTTATATGAATACTACATTTTCTTACTAACTATAGGTATGCCGTGAGTTTTCTGTGCACCTTAGGAATTTAGGTATGTACTTCCTGACGAGCAAATTTCCCACTTGCCAAAGGTTTCTGGGTTGCTGTGATACCCTTACTCTGGTCCACATCCTTGTAATCTTAACTCTACTGGAGCACATGAGGCTGCTCTGGTTACTTCTGAATTTCACAGAAGTGTATCTTAGATTCAGACATTTGTTAAGACTGTTACTGTTCTGCAGTCAGTTAGGTGACGGACACAAAAAGATTAAAATTACTTCTGGCAATCTGCCATTGTTCTTTAACCTTAATTAACCTCAGATGTCTTATTAACTTAAGCTTGGATGCTTTGCCCAAGATATTTCTTCCTCTTACTTCTCTGCCTCTTCTTGTTTACCACCCCACTCCTCTGATGATGATAAGGGTAAAATTTACTAAAGCGCTTCTTTGGCTGCTTTAATGCAACAGTTTTATTTCCCTAAGGAAGAAATGTTTTCTCATTGTCCATTTTTTTCATACCTGGCACCAGTTTTGGTGAATGAAATTATTTTGCTCTCTTCTACCATTCTCCTTAATATCTGGTAATCAATATTTCATTTGAATTTCCTCCCCTTTCCCCTTATCGTCAGGTTGCTCGTCCTCTAGAGGCTAATGAATCTAGTCTTTTTACTAGATTCATAAAAAATTTGATTATAAAGCATAATTTAAAGATAATGTTTACAAATGGGGAAGGTAGAAATGCTATGTCTAATGACAGCTTTCTTTCCCGTGAACTCTTGATTTTCCTGTTCTCTATTCAGATACTCTACCTCAACACTGTCATAAATCTTCTCCTTGAAATCTAAATCACTCACTCTACCTTTATTTTCTGTCATTTGATTCAAGGTGATTTCCTGTGGTCATTATCTGTCCAACTTTTCTTCTGTCATTCAGTATTCATTTTAAAAAGCTTGTCTTTTATTCAGTAGCTCTCATGTGTGTTTGTTAGTGTATCACATTTCTGTAAATCAGTTCAATTCAATAATAATTACATTATTGTTCATGAAGTGAAAGCTCCTTTATTGCTATCCTACTGTTTATATATTTCAGAAGGCTGCCGACAATTAAAACATAATCACTCTACATTGCAATGCAATCCTATTTAAAATGGTAGCTTTCAAAAAACACAGAATAGTCATAAAAGCATAGATCTTTTTTTAAAAGATAAACATTATACTTCTTCTTTTACATATGAATACCAAATAATATTATAAGAAAAAAAATAAAAAAGGAAAAGAAGGGAAAATTTTCAATAGCACTGTGTGTTCTTGTGGAGAGAATTCCTGTCAAGCAATATTTGATTAGTAATTTAAATAAAGCTATAACTTTACTGCTTAAGAAAGGTCAATTTCCTTGTTTTCTCTCTCCCATTTTGAGGTATCTTATTTATATTAATCATAGTACAGATAGTATTTAAACCACATACACTGCACATTCATGCAAGAAATATTTTTATTTTTCTATACTTGTAAATATTGATGCACAGAGGTGTCCCTATAGCGTATACAGAACTGTAAAGTGGGCAGTTTGACTTCTTAAATATGTGTTCTTTCATAAATAAGCTTGCTATTTACCAATTCCTAAATGTTTCTTTGTTTGTTTCTTTGTTTTCTTTGTGCTTTTAAATAGTTAAAGCTCTGTGTGTGTGTGTGTGTGTGTTTTGAATGTTTTTTTATACAGGGGAGGGAAGTGAAATAAAAATTCAGCAGACAAGGAAGTTTTCACAACAGTTGGAATACTCTTAGATTGCACATATGAACAGCTTATCAGTGGATTTTCTGTTTGCAAACATTGTGCAAATATATGTTAGGTAATTGGTGTGCTATGCTAAAATAGACAAAGAAAATTAATTGCCAATTAAAAGCGGGGCTATACTTAAAAATTTATGGAATAAAAAGCAGACTGATGATAAGATCCATCTTTCTTAAAACTAATTTTGTCCCTAAAGCATCAAAATTAGGATTTTTTCACTCTTCAATAAGAGCTTCCAAAAATAGAGATGTTTCTGTTGGAAAACATACAACTTTAAAAAAAATCTCCTTGTATTCGCTTGTATTGTTTTCAACTAAAATTCAGAATTGTCTTTTCTAGTCACTTTGTGGTTTTTTCCCCCGAAAATTATATACTCGGAAAAAAGGTATTGCTTTTGACAATACCAGAACCATTACTGAGAGTGTAATATTAATGGCCACATCATTAGAATTTGAATATATTCAATAATTTTTCTAGCTGACCTGCAGTGCACAAAAGAAGAAAACACTGATAAATTAAATATCTGAGGAAATTTTTAGTGCTAAGCATGTAGTAATAGGCTTCTGCCCCATCCATGAGGTAAAAGCAGAAGTAGTTCAGCAAGAATTAAATATAAATATTTAGATTTGTGTAAGATGGGAGATTGTTTTTGTGAAATTTATGAGAGATATATTGATCATTTTGCTTCAGGATACGAAATAATTGCCTCTAGAGACTGTTCCATTATCATGGTACAGCAGTATAGGTACATGTTAGGCTGTTCTCTTAGGAGATACCAGTTAAAGGTCACTGCCTGAAGCAAGGTGACAACTGGAATTGATGGGCCGTCATAATTTTCAGTAATGTGCTCTGATTTAGCACAAAAGTGTTATCTGAAGTGAAGAAAGATCACAGTAATCCATTAATCAGTTATTTTTTATTTATATCATTTGAGTTCTTTAACCTTACTGAAATAATTCTGGATCTCAAGTTGGTTTATGGACTGAAAGAAAGGAAATGGAGCAGTGCAAAATAAAACTGCTAAATGTAAATCTCTCCAATCTCCTACAGATATATGAGCACTTTTATTTGGAATTTCAATAGTGGTAAAGTCAAGGGATTGGCTTAAAAGAAAATACATTATCCACTGCTTTGCATATATTCCCACTGTCCCCTTAAAAGAAGAACTGCTTTTTGTCTGCTGAGACAGATGTAAGGCAGCTCTGCATGTGATCCGTAGCTTGAGAGGAAATAATCTGTCTTTCCTCTCTGCCCAAGGAGTAGACTTTGATTTTGTTTCTCAAAAATGGTCTTGCACTGTACCTGCACTGAAATTCGCAACATCCAGGAAGATTGGTCTTCTGCATAAGTTCCACATTAATTCCTAGTTCTGCCATAGTAATAGCAGAAAGATGACCCAGTACAAATAGTAATGGCAAAAGATGATCTAGTACAAATCACAGCAATTTGCAGTTTATGAATTTTTTTTTTCATTTTCGAGAGTTCTGTGATTCATTTTGTGTAGACAAAACCTGTAAGAAATGTAATGGATGGCCTTGAAGGAAGTATTTATTGCCTCATGTAATACCTTGTTGCTACTTACTAAACAACACTACTATTACCACTATTTTACCTTTCTTCCCCTGTGTCTTAACTCCCAGCATTCACGTTCAGAGAGTTACATGAAAATGAAGAATGGAATTGTCAGGTTGATTAGATTTGATAGGAAGAAAGACAATGAAATTGGACTTTTTTTATAATCTATGTTTGGTATTGTTATAGTAGTGGTACTCTATTGAGTCTATTTCACCATCCCTTCAAATTTTGTATGCATAAATATATATTAATGGCATTAAAGAATATTAATATAGGAACTAAATAACTAAATATAGGAACTATCTCCTAAAAATTCAGCATACTTACACTATCTGTAAATAATCCTTGGTTCTAGAAATTTTTATTACAAGATCATTAATTCCCTATTAAACAGTTATCAGTAGGCCGATTGATTCTGTAAAGAGAATGTCAATGTCATTTACTCAAAAAAAGTGTGCAGATTTAGTGACAGTGGATTTATTTTAGAATTCAGTACTTCCTATCAACTTGTTTTTTGAGAAGGAGCTGCTGATTTATAGACCATTTATAGAACCTCCAAAAAACATCTACTTTCTTCCCCTTTTGGTATTACATATTAGAAAATTTTGTCAGTACTTCTGCATTATTATTTCCTCAAACTAATTAGTGGCTTAAACAACTGAAAAGGGCTGCAGTGCACTTCTGAACCAAATAAGTTTTCTGTTGCTAAAAACAGTGGCTATTTTCTTACTTTTGTTTTATTTTATTTTGGTTTTATGTCCCTGCTCTCTACAGTTTTCTATAACACTTGTGCTTGGTTTCTAAAGCGTTGTCCTATATTCTTCTGCTTGCTGGTATATAACTTTAATTTCCATCCAGTCAAAATATAAATAAACTTACTGATTATTAGAAATCTACTTTTTATCAGAAAACACTTTAATTGTCCAAATTATTTTTTATGTAAGAATTGTTGAATCCACTTTCTACAGTATTCTTTTTCACCTAGGAATCAGGAACTTCTATGGGCTGGATTTTTCTAAACATACCAAACGGCATTATTGTTTCATACTTCTGGCAAATGATGAAGTTAGTTAATTGTCAAGTTAATGTTTTTAAAAATATGAGGGTTGAGGGAGTCACATCATTTTCGATTGTAAGTAAAATACTCAAGTATGCATGCATTCTTTGAGAAGAATTTGTTTAAGCTCTTTACTGTTACCAATAATTTTGAGTAGTGGTAGAGGAAGGAATTAGGTCAGTCTTTAAAAATTATGTGGAAACTTCATATTTTTTTGTAGTCAGTTAGTGATAGAGGTTAAGAGAACTCAAATTTTTTCTTTCCATCTGTTATGAAACTTAGGAAAGAATGCAAGTATTGACCATAGGTGTATCAAAAATTAGACATGCAATGACACGTTAGAGTCATACCTTTCTCTAGAAACATAGATATATTAATTTTTTTAGATTCACAGCTTTTTATAATTATTTATATTATTAGGCAGTATAAACAGAAATTATTGTTTTGCTGGATTTTCTCTAGAAGTCTGAAAAGTTAGCAGAAAAAAAAACAGCTACACTGCAACTCTAGAGTGAGTTTATGCTTTCCAACAAGTGCTACAGCTTTGTCTCGGGCATTTTTGAACACTCATTCCCTTTTAATTAATTAATTAAGTTTTAATTTCCTTACCTTTTCCAAATAAGAAACCCCAGGGAGCATTTTCAAGAAACTTCATTTACTACATATTCTTTGTTATCAATCCCATTCAGATTGAATAAAAGGCACAGAGAGGAGTTTGGATTTCATTAATTAATATAACCTCAATTGCCATTCAATGGAAGCTGTTTTTCCGACAATCTTTGCTAAAACACTATTTCAATAGTATTTATGAACCACATTCTCTTTCATGCATCCCTCTTCTCAAATCACAGTTTATTATGAGTTTATTTGAATGATGTCTCTGGACTCTGTGTGCACTGGACTGTCTTGCCTTGTCTTGAGCCAGGGACTTGGACAAGGTCACCTTCAGACATCCCTTCCAACCGCAACCATTCTGTGATCTTGACAGTCAGCGTAAGGCAGTAAGGGAGAAGTTGGCACCTTCTATTGGAGTTCCCACATTTATAGACATTTACTTCATTTATATGAATGAATACTCTTTACTCACTACTCTTTACTCGGTACTCTTTACTTAGGATTGAGTTAGATTGCGGGTACATCCTTCCTTGCGCACATGTCACAAACAACTTTATGCTGCTTCCATGTCATCTGAAAAGTTTGGGATGAATATTTGGGATCCAGGCTGTTGCGAAAGAGTGCCATAACTTTAGGGTTTAAGTTTATGATAACCTCTGATGACTGCCATTAACTTCAAATCAATGTTCAAAGTGCATGCTACACTAACTTACAGTGATCCAAATGAATGATGCAATTTAAATGTTTTTGCAAAATACATAGATAGATAAAACAGTTAATCTAGTTGTCTGAATAGCAAATTGGAGAGTCTTCTTTTATCATGTCTGTGGAGACACAGATAGATATGCCTTCCTGATTCAGTTGCCAGGAATTTAATCTTACTGCACATTTTTTATCTCAGGTTACAGACTGAGAGTAGGGGCTCTCTTGTTTGGAATATAGCCACTTAAGGAATCCTTCAGGACTGCAATCAGCTTGAATCCACTTTGCTCATTTCCCTTTTCTCTTGCTAAAGCACATGTTCACTTCCAATTCCTTCAGAAAATAGCCTCGAAGTCTGCTTTTTAAGATACAAAAGTTAGTTTGCCAAACTTATTTCACCTTTTGTACTTCATGTATCAATTTGACTTAACAGGTTAAACCTCACACGAAACTGAATGCTTGTAGCTTTTAAATGTCTCCATCTACTGACCCATATATTTCTTACCTATCTGTACTTCTACAAGTATCTAATTTTGATTAATACCTGTAATTCATTATGACTGAAACTGGATACGATGGCCTCTGGGGGAAAATGGTTAGCGTATTATGAGGTATTATATTCCAAAAATTCATCATTTAAAGGCATTAGCTTCACCATTTAGCAAAGCAGTGAATTCAGATTGTTTGACTAGATGGCCATTTGCAACAGCGGAGATATATTGGTGTTTAAAAGCCTTTGGGACCTCTGGAAAAGAAAACATGAGGCAGCCTAAAAAAATATGAAACTCAAGTAATAACATCAGAGTTAGAAAAAATATAAACATTTGCATGAGGAATCAAGAAAGAGAATGGGAAAAAACCCAACATTTGGATGATTTATAAAAAAAATTTGCTTTGCCATACTCTGAGGCTAGGTGATTCTGAGGCATGGCAGATGCATGGCAGGTGCAATATCTGAATCATTTGAAATACAGCATGCTTTATTTGAGAACACAAAAACCATCAAGCAAACCAATGGCACAGTGAAAATTCATTGAAATAGAAATACCAGTTTATGAACACTAGCAAATAAGTATCTGTGTTCACATGCACACTGAAGAGCAAAACTCACCAAGAAATCGGCGAATCAAACGGACTGCAGAAGTCCACAAACCGAACATTCTTAGTGCTCTTCTGGGTAAGGAGTATTTCAGTCTGATTACACCTAACTTCATTGTTTTTGCCATTGGCTTTCATGAACTAATTTTTGAAAGTCTCCTAGCAATTTTGTTCCTTCAGCCTTCATTTTTACTAACCTTTAATTTTGAAGGCATTTTTACATCTTATCATGCTCATACAATAATCAGTATCTGACAAACATAGACATGCAGATGAGCCAGCTGCAGTTAGGTACTATTTAAAAATATTTAAACTTCATTGCATTTTAAAAAGTCTTGAAATTCAGCAATAATCCTGAAGCAGGCTGGAATCATCAGGAAATATCAGTGCTGATAGACTGACAGATGCTTCAGACTACAGCGGAATCAATTTCATAGATTTTTACTGCTGTGTGTGTATGACATGTACGACATTATGGCATTTTTCCTTTCAGTAGTCCCCTCTGTTGCAATTTCTGTACTACTGGCTCAGGATGTTTCATAAATCTACTTGAACATATTCACACACAAAGGAAAAATGATTGGGGTGCCTGAATGTTTTTCTATTCTTAAAAGCAGTATTTCTTTCAAGTATTTTGCAAAAACAGCAACAACTGAGAACACCCTCTCTTTCCTTTATTCTCACTCAGGTTTTGAACAAAGGCAGGGTAGTCTATTCTTGGAATCTATCAGACAAACCTGTTGTTCTTACTGCGCTCAGCCACATATTTAGAAAAAGAGGAAAATAATAGAATGACTTTCCTCAGCTTCCAGAAATCTACAGCTTAGGGAAAATTTAGAGCTAGAAGTCGCACATTTGAATTTACTAGTCCTTCATCAATTTTTCTTCTGTTACTTTGCCCATGTAAGATCATATATCCTTAGTATTTTCCATGCTGTGTCATGCACATTTGGAGTGTAGCAGTGGAGGTTGCTTTCAATCTCATTGTTTTTATTGGCCTACTTTTAGTATTTGTGTTGTAGTTACAGTTTCAGTTCCTGGTTTAGTGCACATTTATAAGATACTGTACTTTTTATTTTGAAGTAAAAGGGGAGCAAGAAAAACTGTTAGCATCCGGCAACCACACCTTGATGCATTATAGCCCCCAGAGTCTTGGTATGGTGCATTAATTTTTCAGTTTGTAATTTGCCAGATGCATTTAATGGAACCAATTTTCATTACATCTGTTCTATGGTTCAAAGAGCTCTTTTAGTTGCCAAAGGGAGCCAGCTTCACACAGATTCAGAGAGGGTGCTAATGCACTGTATCTTGAAGTATTAGATAACTAGGGATGGTTTTTATAGCAAACGGATTATTTTTTAGAGAGGCAAATTCTATATTCATGACTTCTAATATTAGAATTCAAATTTAAACTGCTTAAGTCTCTTCCTCAGGAACCATATACTGATTTTCATGTAATTTTCTTCATAATACTCTCAGATTACTTATCTTTTTAAGCAATTATGTATTTCTGTTTATTGCTAAAAGAGGACATAGTTATACCTAAGTAAATACTGGTTTTAAACTAAGAATAGCTTAGTAAAGCTTTCTCATGAAATACTAAAATATGTGAGGAATAACTTTTTGTAATTTTCAGCTCTAAGACAAGATGGTTTATTATACTGAAACAAACTTACATTACCAGGATAACTGTACATGTTGTGCATAATTTTAATCTTCATAAAATGTGTAACAGTTGTATGGTATTAAATTCAAGATTTCACTTGACAGCAACTTTCAATGAAAAGGTTTTTCCTCATGGGCTGAAGAAAATTTGAAATGTTCTACTATACTTTGAAGTTCTAAAGCATCAGCCATGTGAGAATTATAAAGCATTAATCCTGAAGAGTTTCCACCTGACAGTCATGAAATAGCATACCTGTGTGAAAAGTGACTCAGTTTTACTTCCTCAGGCAATACTTTCCTTTTTTTCTGCTACTTCAGAAATATCATGCGTCATGTCGTAGTGAGAAGATGGCCTTGGAATGACTGAATCCATGTGAAATTACTGAAGTCCACAATATCAATGTATTTATCTAAGACATTTCAATGACATTTTAAAAAGTTGTTTATACTAGGAGTTTTATTTTAGTTTGATAAGCCATGTGTGAAAGTTGTTCCAAAAGAGTAATCAAAAACTTATTTTCACTGTGTTGTTCTAAACACTTGTTGTTTGTAAAGATAAAATGGTAATAGAAGGAGCAAATCTATTAGCAAGAGTTCATGTGCAATTTAAGAATATTAGACAACTCCCAGCCACAAGTAAGATCAATCATGGGCTTGCCATGTGGCCTACATTTAGGTTTTACATTGGTCGTTTTGTAAAGTCCACTTTTTTGGGCTTTGGGCACCAAACAGATGATATCTTTCTCTGCCTAAGAGAGAAAAGATATCCACAACAAGCAGTCCTCCAAGAATTCTAATCTTTTGTCTTCTCGCATTACATGGAAGCATAGGAAAATGAATCTTAGCTCTATTATGCACTCTGGCAAACAGCAGGATAGTGATGTTTCCCCCTTTGCTGTCTGCCCTGGTTTATGTTATATACTAAGCTAATGACCACATTTACATTTTCTTGAGGTAAAAACGAGTCCTTATATTGGTGGTATTTTTTGTCACTGAGACTGACTGAAAGGGGAGTTGAATTTGAATTAGCCATTATGAGGTAAAAATGCATGGAAGAAGGAAGGGGCTGAGGGATGAAGGAAGATATTCACTCCAGGTCTGCATTTCAACTTCAAGGTTTGGTGTCACAAAATTTATACACCAAGAAGAACACAGAGCAAGAACGGCCTCGGAAGGGAAATGAAGAGTTCTCAAATATGTTCATATTGCGTTAATTTTTATAGAGGAATACTTAATACTCACTTAAATTAAAATTCACAACAAAAGAAGCAGCTGGAGGTGTCTGTAACCCTGTGCCACAACTGGAGAGTTACAAATAGGAAAGGATTATAAAACATGATTATGTAAAATGAAGCCATTTGGGCTTTTCTGTAAACAAATGCATTCTAATTTCCTTTCCGCATTACTCTACCTCCTATTTTCATTTCCTAGATATTGTTTTTTTATATTTAGATGCATTTGGAATTAGGTGTTTTTATGCAATAAGACTCATAGTATTTCCATTGCAAAGACACAAAAATAGCTGTAGGTGTAAATTTCTGATTGAAACTGAAAGAATAAATCACATTTCAAAATAATCCACTTATAGTGCGTAAGCTATAGTCATTTGTAATGCCTTTTTTTTTTTTTTTTCCCCATTTCTGGTACTAAGCAAAACATGAGTACTTGGTAACATCAAAATTCTGACAACTCATTTTTGCCTGAGATCTGGCTTTGCTACCAAAAAGCTCACCATGTAGAGTTTTTGCCAGTGTTCCACTGTGGGGTTTTTTTTAATTTCCTGACTGAAAACTGCTTTTGCTTCAGCCATTGAGAAGGTCCCAAGTCACATTTTTCCTGGAGTCCATAACAGTTGATAACAAAAATGAATTTTTTGCCAGAAAGCAAGAGGTAGCAACTACAGTGGGATGGCCTCTCTCATCCCAACTTTAAAAATGCAACTAGTGAAAGGGAAAGCCGATGGACCAGAATTTGCTCATCAGTATATTAAAACTGACAGATTTCAGTCCATAGATTCAACTTCACCTAATGTCACATCCTGGGAAAATTTTATTTTAAAGAATAAAAATCCCTCTAAGAATATCTCATTAAATCAAATTTCAACATAAAACCTTTTTCTTCCTTAAAAAATTAGTTAATAGTGTTCAAATTGCATTTAGCCATTTTCCTGCACTTTATGTAAGGAGGGATGACCTTTGATACACAACAGATTATAAAGTTAAATATTACATTTAGCGATACATGAGTATTTTTAGGAGTCTGGATGAGAAAACATGAAAGGAATAGAAAGGTATGGATATTTTCTCTAGGTAGTACTGCTTACTGCTGGGAAAAGTTAGATGATCCAGATGCATAAATAAACTGAGACTAAGGACTGAGAATACTCCTAAGAGACTATTGTGTAAAGCACATGAAATCTCCTTGCTTTTTTTTTACTATTTTCTCTTTTGTTCTCTTCTGAGTTTGCCTCATGTGTCTGTAGAAATATTCGTGTTTAATTTATGATGAGAAAAAGTAACATCATCCAGAGCGAACTTCTCTAGTCTTGTGGAGAGCACACCTTGCTCACTGTGCATTTGTGATGTGATGCCTCCTTATGTGCTTAGGTTGCTTTTCCAAAGCACCTACCTTCTAAATGTACATATCTTTCCAAAATGCAACGCTGCCTTCTTTATAATACAGGCTTGGCCTTATGCTGCTCATGGCTTAGTCCACATACTGAGTTTTCATGGCCTATCTTTTGATTATAATTGAACTCTTGTGATTTATAATATGCAACAAGGCTGTTGTCAAAATAAAGACAGTAAAAGTTGAAAGAAATAAGTAAAAATAACTTACATGCCTATCTGATGATACTAACGAATCAAGCACTTGCAATAGTTTTTTACTGATGGATGCTGTGAATTTAAGATCTTTTCATCATTAGCTGGACTCAGGGCCATAATGAAAGGTACTAGATACAACCAAGTATTTAGGAACCTGCAAGGCAAACCCGAATTTTAAGTTCTCCTTCCTCTCTTCTGCAGCAATGCAAACTCCTAACATACATCATCATGTTTTTTCCTGTGTCTGCCTTTACTTTCTAGCCCTATCCATTACATTCTCCAACATGTAGCTAGCCTTGATGGCAGGGACTGGCCGAGGGAAAAGCAGATTTGTGATTTTTAGGCTCTAAATTAAACACCCAGGTTATCATATATTGATTGTTACACTAGGCTTTTTGTAAATGATGTGAGGAAGGGGTGTGGGGGTGGACAGATTGAAGCACTGATTGTCCCCTTTGTGGCACACCACAAGATTTTTTATATTTTCTGGTTTGACCAGTTGACTAGTTTAAAGTCTTTAAAGACTGACCTAAATTCTGCAGTTAGTCAAGATGGGTCACAAATTAAGTACTGACGTTTTCAGGACAGGGTATGTTCTAGGTTTGTATAAAAAAAATGCACAACTCATATTTGCATTCAGTAGCACTTTGGCACTTTTGTGTATTCATGGCATCTCAGGAAGCTTTAACTGTAGTTTTAGAACTAAAATGCGCATATATCAACTCTCATCCCAGTTGAGGTGCCTAGACTTCTTCACTTTGCCAAAGCTTAATATATTGTCATTGTAGAGATTAAAAAAAATGCTCAAAAGAATACGTTCTAGAGTGAAAATATAGCACCTATACTGTACATTTAATAAAAAGAGTCAGATCTGATGTAAGTTTGTAGTGGAATCAAACCAACATTTTGACTCCAGTTCTTTTGAATATGTGTTAGTGATAAAAAATGCACATGCTGAGTGATCCACATATCTATCAGATATGATTGTGACAGGAGTATGCTTACTTATAGAAGGTTCTTTTGTTGCCTTTCAGCCATTTCCTCAGAATTGGTCTTTATTTTCTTCTAAGAAGCTGCAATCACTTTCAGCTTGAAATTGTAGAGGAATTTAGCTATTGTACTGCGTGTGCCTTTGGCTTGGAAAGAACCTAACAGTCTGCTAGCAAAGACTAAAGTGGGCACAGACCTATTCAAGAGAGGTCGCATGAACTTCATATTTTTTAGCTAGAAACCAAATGTTTAATCAGTAATCTGTGTGTGTTTTAGCCTGCTATGTTTTCAGATCATCCTTTTTTACATTCATATTTCTGTGACAGATCTGCAACATGACATCATTATGCCATGTGATTCTGATTTTGATCTTATGTAATACTATGGGGAAGATTGTTTTACATGCATCACCAACATCAAATTTTAAGCCTCTCTCAGTTTATTTTTCTAAAAAGTTTTTTAAGAAAGAAATTTACTTAGTTTTGAATACTCTGTTTTATATAGATCAATATAATTTAATATTTTTACTATTGTTTAGGTTAATCTTAAAAATATTTCATTATCCCAGCAATTTCCTAGGCACTAAAAGCAGAAGCACTATTCCGAAATAATTTTTCCTTTTTTCCCCAACAGTACATACCTTCAAGTAACATTTACTCTTCTGATACTTCTTGTAACTGCTAAACATTGGGATACTGCTAAAGCTTTTTCGCACAATAGGTCGAATTTATTGGTTCTGCTATTTTTAATGTATTTTAGTGGCACAAAGTCTTTAATGTACTGTCATTTCAAAGGCTTTCTCATTACTCCTTTTCGACAATTACTAGACTCTACTTTCCATTATGATTTTCAGTCGAGATTGAAACAAAAGCTCTCTTTCAGAAATCCTTCTCCCATTTAGTGAGTTACTTTCCCTATTTCACCTTAGCTTTCATTGTGGTCCCCTTGCTCTTTGTCTGCCCAAATGCAGCCCGGTCCCCCTGCCTTTCTTTTGGAATACACCATTTTGTACCTTATTTGATACAGTAGTTGGCTTTTGTTAAAGGATGTGTTCTTATGTAAATACTCTTTGGTTATCTGTATTTCTTTTCTAACTTTAAGTTCTTTGCTGTTTCAAGTTGGTCTGCCAGCACAGAGACTACGTTATAAAGTCCTAAGGTGAGAGTGTGCCTGATTTATGACTAGGAAGTACATCTTCGATGCTACCATAACTAGTTGCTGTTAGTGTTTCCTTTCTGCATATGAAATAAAGTACACTTTTCAGCAATGTCCAAGAGATCTGACAAAATTACTACAATGAATTTCTGTTCTGTTAAATTTTTTCATAAAAAATTTAAATTTTCATGAGCATATTTAAATGGCAATGAAAGCAGTCATCTTTCTATATTTTTATTTATTAGTAGTACATTTGCCTGTAAACAACTATAATAATTATAACTGAATATGCAACAAATTCACTTCTGCATAGTAATACCCTGAGAATCCCATTGACTTCAGGCAGTTAAAATTGTATGACACCCCAGAATCTGACCAATTAAAACTTAATTAGATTACTGTTAATATAGTTGAATAATGTTTCATATAAGGAATGCTGAAATTAAAAAAAAAAATTGAATCATTGTATTGTTTAAAAAAATTAAATTCCCTCCTAATTCATGGCACAATATGTAAGAGTTGCTTTGCAATATTTTAGTTCAGTTAAACGTCTCCTTATGAAAAACAAACATCCTGATTTATTATTGCTTTGCAGAGTAAATGTTAATGAGTGAAATTTCACTAATGATTAAAATCCATTTTCTAAAGTATAATTTTTCTTTTATGGAGGCTGAGTATCTTTGTAATAGACATGTTTAGGTTTAAAATTATTATTGGTCCTACCTCAGTTACTATGTAGTGTATATTAGAAGAATATTTTAATGAAATTTAAAGAATTATTCCTGTTTTTTAATATGTTAATTATGCTATATATTTGAGGTGTTTTTAAAACTGTTAGGCTGCTTCGCTACAGCAGGAAGTAGCTTCCTCATATAGTATATTTTTGTTATACAATCCACATTTTTATGTATTTATGTCATCTGAAAATTACCAAGTTACTTGGACTTGACACAATGCTAAAAAAAATGTAGGACTCATATTTTGTGCCATACTGACTCAAGACACTTGCATATGTGTTTTGAGATTTATTCTTAACCTGAGCTATCACACATCCTTTTCCCAACAAACCAATATATATATATATATATACACGATAATATATATTATATATGTGTGTGTGCGTGTGTTATATAAATACATAATACATATCTATCTATCTATAAAATATAGATATCTCTTTATTTTGATAGAACTACACCATGGTGTTTGAAGCAATGCATTCTGAAATTGAGACCAAGGAGGTGTGCAAAGGAAAGCTTTTACACCATCTAGAAAAGAGGAATATTCAAATCTGTAACCAAAGTCCATAAATTTCCCATATGTTTCTGTTTTCATTGTAAGGGGTCATAAAGGAGAGTCATAAAGGAGAGAAACAATGTGAGACTGTTTCAGATTTGCATCTTTGTTACAGTTAATACAAGTTTTTAGTTAACTGTCTTCAGTTGCTTTTGTTTAATTTCCTTGTAATTTATGATAATTTTAAATTGTTTAGCCACAAGTTGTCTAGTCCAACCTATTTAAATCAAGAGACAGATAATAAATACTTGAGAAAGATATTTTATTGCATATTCTATATATAGAATAGACTGTTCTATAGTCTATTCTCTGAATGATGTAGATACCCAAATTGCAAATGATCCTATCATATAAACGGTATTCAGTTTTATTGTTAGTTTAAATGCATGACTAAATATTTACATATTAGTCTTAAATTCTTGGCATTGGCAGTTGCGGGTGCTTTGATGTTGCTGTGTTGAAGTTAGATGAATCTTGCATTTGGTTTCTATTTTTCTGACATAACATGTATTATACTGGCATCATAAGACACTATGGGATTGCATAATACGAAATATATAGCAAGATAAAAAGCAAGGTAGCTTTATGAGGAAAGACAAAAGCAGGTAATAAGAGAACTGAAGAGTATCTTGATAATTCTCATATATTTTTCACTAACATATCTACTTATATATCCAGCTACTAATTTTACTTACACAGTGAAGAAACAGATGAAATAGATACAAAGGCTGAGGTAAAAGAGAAAAAATGAGGATGAGCCTCGAGACAGATGCACACCTTATGTTGAGAGCTATAGGGAGAAGAAGAATATGACATGATATAACAAGGCATCACCAAAAAAAAAGTGAGGGCAAGTGGCATGGGAAAGAGAATAAGGGGAAGACATCTCTATAATACCTATGTGTTCCGTATCTTTCAGCATCTGTTTTCTGAGATTGATGAGACAGAAGGATTTGCTCTACTGTACTAAAACACAAGTTCCTCTTGTACCAGCACAGTAACAAGATTCAGGAGCTAATGGAAGGACTGCTCAGGAAGGCACCTAAGTAGTCTTGAAAATGCCCAAAAAAAGAGTCTCTAAATTTCAAGCTCTCAATCAGTAATATTTATAATTCCTAAAAATAGTTTTTACTAGATGTGACTTGTGCCAGCTGAAAGCTGCTCGTAGTTGTTTAATGCTGGTGAAGTCTGTTGCTGTTGAAGGCTCACAGGTTTTCTTGATTGCCTACTTCAAATCCTGCAGCTCGTATGCCTGCAAGAGGTACACTGTAAGGAGTCTCAAGGGTTTGTTTGGTAAATCTGCTCGGTTTCCATGGTAGGTGATAGGTAACTGCCTGTCAATATCAGTGCCAGCATCTTATTGATTGAAATTAATCTTTACGTATAGCTCTTTCTCAAATTCAATACTGTAATTCTCAACAGTGCCCTTTCCCATTATTTTCCCAAAAGATGGTATTATTTTTATATTTTCTTTCACATTGTATTGAACACCATTTAAAGGCCATTGCCATTCTCAATGATACCTTTCAATTAAAACTTGGAGAAAAATGTAACAGATCTTTTAAAACGGCATTCCAGGCATTTGGGATGAAAACTAACATTTGCTTTTTCTTTTTTTTTTTTTTTTTTAATCTTCAGAAACAGGTTTTTCTGTTTCTACAGACTGTAGCTAGTAGTTACCCAAGAAGAACATGTTTATACTATCTATATTGCAGAATCTGGGCTAAAACACAGGGATTTTGTAAAAATCATGGGATTCAAAAGGAGTCTTCTTTTGAAGGACACATAATAGCAATACTTGTATGGAATTTCCTAGTCATTAAGAGAATAATGGCTACTCACATTTCCCAAATGCAGTCATCCAATGTTTAGAGAAATCTTTATGAAGAAAATGACCAGACATAAAAAGTCCTTCTCTTGTAATGCAGGCACTTAATTGACTGCTCTGATCATTAAAATAAATTAGACTGCATTCTCCACAACTCCCCATGGAACTTTTATCTCAAGAGAGAATTGTAAAACAGTTCACTGTTGCAATGCAAAACAGAAAACCATGTTTTCTATACAGTAGCTGTGCCAAAGTATGCACATTTCTTTTCTCCATTGTCTTTGCTCTGTTGTCCCTTAAACCAGATTACTTAAACTGTGTTCACTTCCTTTCTCTCTCTCTCTCTCACTCCCCTCTTCTTGTCAAGACAGACTTCAATGTCTGCTTCAGCCCTACTACAGTATTTTTGAAGTTTCAGCGAAATATGATTTATCAAAGTGATCTAACTTTTTTCATGTGTTTTAAGAGCCGTAGCTGGAGGTATCAATTCTAGTAAACATTGTTTCCAAGATGCCACATCTTTTGTGACTGTTTAATTAATTTGGCATTCCACATGCTAATGTTGTATTTTTTCTGCTCCATCTGTTGTAGTAATACAGTATAACTCATTTTGTCATCACAGAAAGCACAATCATGCAACTGTTGAGGTAACTGCTATACTTCTATTGGAATTTTTACCTTTTTTTTTTTTAACTTATAATCAAAGATTCCATGTCTTCAGTTTCCTTTAATTTACTTTTCTAAGGTGATCTTAAAAACTTTCTATTCACTTTCTAGGTGCTATATAAATCTTAGAAAAGGAGGGCTTGAAGGTATCTCGAGAGGTCATTTAATCTTCTGCCAAAGGCAGAATCTGCTCTGCTTATGTCATTCCTGTCAAACATTTTTTTAATCTGCTTCTAAAGACCTCTAACCTCTTCAGACAAATTTTTATGATGCCTTTCTATAATCGTAGTTTGAAGGTTTTTGATAGCATATAATTTGAGTCTTTCTTGTTACAGTGTAAATTCAATAAATCTTACCCTGTTCAAGAAGAATATAAAGAATATTTCTTTTCCCTTAATTCATGTATCCTTTAGCAGTCTTTTTGTTTTCCTAAATCCATGCTTCCTATAATTTTTTTGAGTTGTATCTTCCTCAAGGCTCCATTCCTAAAATTTGACCCTGTAAGCACCTGGTGTTTTGCCAGCGACAGAGAGAATGAAAGACAGATTTCCTCTGTCTTGCAAGCTACCTTTTATTGTGGTTCTCAGTCTGATTGCTTTTTTCATAGCAGTAAAATGTATGTTGACTTATGTGAATGCGTGATCCCCATATTCCTATCTAAATAATTATCAACAAAGTAATCCCTGTCATGCAGTTGGTCATTCTTGCCTAAGTGCTATATCCTCAATCAAAAGATTTGCTCAGCTACTTGATCTCATTGTCTCTGCTCTGAGACATATAAATAACTTTAATCATGAACAGACACATGAGCAGCCTAATATTTCATCATAGGACTTCTGCAAAACTATAATCATACAATTTCAGCCACTGTCATGTTTGTAATTTTCAGATTGTTCTGGAAACTGTGTTCTGTAACATTTGCAAATAATTTCTGTTAGTTTTCAGACATTCGAGGCTTCATTGAGAGTTGTAAATAGCTATGTATACCCTTTTATAGATATAGATATATACACACACACACTATTATTGTTTATTAGGTTCTTGTCCTAGAGAAGTCACTTTAAAGAAGCAGAAAAAATGATAGTGTTGCCATGTTGTCAGATTTCTTAAAAGACTGATAATCAAGCATCAACTTCAACTTCTTTTTCTTTTCATTTCTTAATTATTTTTCTCTTCACTACAGCTCTTTTTGGGGTTTTTTTATGTTTATTAGTTTACTCTTTAAAATGCATCTACTTATTTTTGTACATTTCATAAAAAGATAATGCTTCTTTATATTGTTGCAAATTAATTACAGGAGGAATTAAACATGGAATATGCAAAGACAAAAAACCCACAGATCTATATGGTTATGTAGAAATGATAATCATAGGAATACGGAAGTGTGTCTTTTCAATGGCACAGTGATTTTTTTTTAATCTAAGTATCTTTTAAGACTTGTTACATGCTGTGGAGATCAATGAGTAGCTTTAAAATACTCCTTCTCCTTCCCTGTCTTATTTCATCTCCTGACAAAGATCTTGATTAAAGAGTTTTATCATTTTTCATTAGGAAAGAGAAAGAATAACTCATCTTGTATTCTTTAAAGGTATAACACTGCATTTTACTGTATGTTTTCCTCCTAAATAATTATGTGATGGTTTTGTTTTTGTGGATCTAAAGTTGTTATCCACGACAATTTATTACATTTTTGGCTGTGATCTGTTCTCAGTTTAAAATAATTCTTCTCATCTCCCAAATGCAAACTCTTCTAGGTTGGCGTAAACCAATGAAGCTAGGAAAGTAAAGTTATTTTTAGCAAAACGTTCAACATATATACAAACAACTGTTAAAGTTCCTTAGGCTGTATTCAGCCATTCTAAGGTGTGACTGATTTTGAACAGTTTACTTTGGCCCTATCAACATGAAGTTCTGGATTTAAAACATGACATTTTGGGGGTGGATCTTGCATGTATCTCTTCAAATTCAGCAGATTTTTCCCTGGAGACTGGCTTAGTAGCCTGCCACTTATAAAAGTGTGGTTTTTCCAACTGTGGATTTATCTGAAAACCTATTGTTGTTTATTTGTTTTCATTACGAGAGTTAAAAAAATATGTGCTTGACAGAACTTTAGATTTGTGTGTGTGATGCAAGTGCCTGTGCTTTTTCCCATTTATGGGTTTCCTCTCTCAGCAAGAAGAGGGGGTATCATTCGCCCCTCTTCTTCCTTTTCTTCCTCACTTACTTTTTCTTCCCAACTTCCGTACTGCAATTTTCTCCCCTTTTGTTAGCCGCAGTATTTGATTCTTCTCTGAGCCACTGAACACTTTGAAAAGGCAGAAAATTACCCAGGTTGAGTTTTGCTGCCATTTTAGTAAGTGGTACTTGCCTTCAGAGGGGCTCAATGCTAACATAGTACTGAAGTGGGTGGAATACAGGAACAATTTTTAATGACCATGAGTTGTTCAGTTGGTTCAGCTGTTTTTTGCAGCTGTTGTCTCATTAAGCTGAATAAGAATATTGCTTGTCCCTGCAAGTCTTGTTTTTCTCATCTCCATAAATGCTCATGTCTTCAAAATGATGATTGGCAAAAGGCAACTTTTGTCTAACCTGTAAATCATTCATCCCTAATATATACTAATCAAGATGTACGTTTTTGTTGTCACAAACAAGATAACATAATCAAATAATTAAGTAGAAGAAGTCATCAGCTACAAATAATGACTTAACGCTAGCAAATGAAAGTTACTCCCTTTTATACAATACACTTTCTTTCTGGAAATTGAAGGAGATGCAGCCCCTGAATTTATTTGCACAAACATGCAACGTGCAATCCCAAAACACACACAGCTCAAATTTGCATTTAATTCAAAGGTATGACTAAAATTAACATTAATTAAGACTCTTTTTTTACAAAGTGGATCTTGGCAGTTGAGTTTGTTTTTTCATATCTTTCGCCTTTTGGTGGAGCTTTTTTCTTTCTTCTTTTTTAGGTTGTTTGTTTAGCTTAATTTTTCTCTTATTTCCTCTGTTCTTCTGGTGTTTGGGATTTTTTGTTTATTTGTGCATTTTTATGTGGGTTTGTAGTTCTTTATGGGGTGGCTGCTCTTGTTTGGCTTTGTATTTGTTCTGATTACTTTTTTATTATGTTAATCTAAATTTCGGGTTGCTACTGCTGTCTTCTGGGGATTTCTGCAGTTAATAGGTTTTCTTACTTTAAACAGCTGATACATGTAAAATTTGACATTCATTTTTAAAATGGAGGCATCTCTTTTTGATTTAATGACAAATGACTGTCAATTTCTTTTCTCTGATCTCACTCTCAAGGAATTGCTAATAATAAGGAATTGCCACATCATACATCTGACACATGTCAAGAAAAATGGTAAAGGAGATAATTGTTTATCATTGTAATCATTCAACTTCCAGCAGGAAAAAAAAATTGTATTTAAGTGGTATTTGTTATTAATACCAGTATAAAAGACATTGCCATGGTGACAAAATAGTCATTTTGGCTGGTACTAAAACACATATTTTTTGTTTGGTACCCAAAATAACTCCAAATAAAGCACAAAATAAGCCAGTTTTCCAGATTTCAATGCAAAATGAGGTATTACAGAGCAGCTGCTTGGTTGCTTTCTTTAGATATGGCAAACTTTTCTAAGGATGAAGACTTTTTTAGGAGAAATGTAAATAAGTAGTATAAATCTGTAGGTATTACTATATAGAACTAATGCAAGAGGTTATTCATCAAAATGTGCTTCTTTCAAATGGCCATCCTCCATACTGCAATGATAATTATCAGTCTTCGGTGAACTTCAAAGAAATAAAGCACAGAATACAAGCACTGTAGATCAAAGAAGGGAAAACATATCTTTCAAAATAAGCACTTAACAGAAATAATGAATATTTGAACTTGAAGACTGAATTAGAGTACTGAGCTTAACGTAATGGCTACTGACTTGCATTGTTATATAAGATGAAAACTTTGTAGTTGTTTTGAATTCCTACACACTTGGCAGACTCTGCTGGAAGTTACCATAAAAATGTTATTCTCTCTCTCTAAAAATTAGCTGATATTGCTCACAGATTTCCTCCTCTCATAAAAAGCAACACGAATTCATGAAGATAGGGATGATAAATGACTTTTGGGAAAAATTGCAGTTTAAGTGGTAGTGGAAAAGCTCAAGACTTCACTTAAAATAAATCAGCATTCTGAGTTTATGGCTCAGAGCCGTGAAAACTTTCCATGATACATTTCGTACCTTAGCAATAGATTTATTTTGCTTTTTGAACAGATTTTTCAGATCTGTCTGAAAAGTGCATGGAAGGGAACTTGCACTTATGATCATCTGTGTAAGCTGGATGAATCGGAACAGTCCACAGTTCTACAGAATTTATCTTGTTTGATGTGACCACAAGGGGAAAAAAAAATCTATAATTCTAGACTAGATAGATATACCTGTTGATATTTAGATTTATGAAACCTGAAACATCACAGCTATTGTTTATGCTGGAGCTGAATCTGGTGAAGGATGTCAAATGCCATGAGAAGGATTTCTACAGGTACATAAGCAGCAAAAGGAAGACAAGAGAAATCAGGAGCCTGGTGATGATTGGGGCAGGGACACTGGTGATAGAGAGTATGGAGAAGGTTGAAGTACTGAATGCCTTCTTTGCCTTAGTCTTTACTTGTAAAAAAGCCTTCAGAAATACCTGCTAAGAACCAGGCGGTAAATCTGGAGCAGGAAAGGTGTACCTGTAGTGGAAGAGTATCAGCTTAGGGAATACTTAAATAATCTGGACATACATAAGTCCATGAGTAGTGATGGGATGCATCCATTAAAGCTGGTGGAGGCAGCTGTCATTGTCATTGCAAGTCAGCATTAACTCACAAGGGGAAGTCAGATGTTAGCAGCCTGATAACCTTCTATGATGGAGTGTCTGGCTTGGTGGATGAAGGGAGAGGAGTGGATTCTCTCTATTTTGATTTCAGTAAGTTGTTCGACACTGTGTCCCACAATATTTTCATAAAGAAACTGTGAAAGCGTGGGCTGGATAAGCAGACAGTGGGGGGCGGGGGGGGTGGTTAAGAAGGGGTGACTGGTCAAGCCCAGAGGGTTGTGACCAGTGGCTGAAGTCTAGTTGGAGACCAGGTGTATCCCATGGGTCAATACTGAATCCAATCCAGTTCAGCATGCTCTGGATGATTGACTGATTAACTGCAAATGAACAGTAAAATCTTTCCTTTAATTCATTACTTTTTTCATCTTATTATGTTTGGACAAATACTGTTTTGTGCTTATTTAGCTTTCTGATACAATGGATGCCATAAAGTTAAGAAAAATATAGTTTATTGTCTTTTGATTCAGATGTCTTCTGTCATCTATATAGGCTGAGATGGGAAAGCAAACATATCTGACAAACTATTTCCAGACAATCAAGAGCAAAGACAACAAAAACTTGACTGCTGCCTAAAATATTGGCTATTATTCTTAGGCTTTAAAGATTCACTTTTATTTTCAGAAGTACATGGTTTTTCCCTTTCCTTTTCCTTTTTCCCTTTTCCTTTCTTTTTTCCTTTATTGTGTGGTTGTACAGTGATTTTGCTTGAGCTCATAATGAAGTGCTTTTGATCAGCACTAAAAAAGGTCTACTGGTTGAGTCTTTAAATGCAAAACTTGTAATGAGAATAAACTTCAAGGTCTCAGAATGCACTTATCAGATCTACTGTATGAATAAGTGTCAGGTCCCAGAGCAGATTGCATAAATCTTTCTGGTTGAGCTTGGTGAGTGCAAAGCTTAATACCCACAGGCTTGCAATCTTTTTGGAAATGATTATAATTCAGCACCAGCTTTGCATCCCGGATGAAGGATCCCCTTGAACACAAATGTTACATGCTTGTGTGCTAGTGATCAAAATACCCAAAAGGTTGTCGGTCTTGCAATTCTTAAACCTGCAAAATGATGTTAAAATGCTGCATTCACTGTAAATTCAGTTATTGTAGATTGAAGGCGCAGTTCTACCTTATATGCCAAAAACTAATTTCAGTCATAGTTTGTTTTTTTTTTACCGTACTCCACGGTGCAGCGTAACTCAGAAATTTAGTGGAAGTTTATAATTGGTATGTATAAGATTTCATGACTTGTTTTCCTTATTTGCACCTTCAGGTAACAATTACTGTCTGAGGAAGCAAATATGTATTTAATTTTCCAAGTAAATACAGGCTGTAGATGTTCATCCATGATTGTTTAGGATAAATTTGCAGTCATACTATACAGAGTTTGAAGATTTAGTTGTTGATAAGGAGCAATATATTAATGATCTGTTTGTTTTGACTCTTCATTTAGGTAATGGTCCCAAGCTTTTCAGTTTCACAATTCTGCTAAAAAATGTTATTGTGGTTTTTTTAAATTTACTGTGAGTTATAAATTTTGTAGTATCGTCTCCAACCTCTTACTACTAAAACACTGAAAATAACAGATAATAGAGCTTGTTATTGTAAAAGTCTATTAAAAATACTCTTGAAACTCTATTAACGTCGTACAAAATATGTTGTTTATTAAACCAAGGTTCAGTGTGATCTCAAAGGTTAAAGAATATACTGCTGAAAAATTCCTCCTACTTTTAAGAGCGTAGCATAAACCAAAGTATAGCTCAAAAAAATCCATAACATTATTTTAGTAATTATTTATCTTTGTTTTTCAGTGATTACAAAGTAACAATCTAATTTCCAAAATTCACTGATTCACATGAACTCATGCTTCCAATCCTTGATCAAACATATTTTAAGCCTACTTAAGCTAAACAATTTAATCTTCCCTTGACAGTAAAGTTTTAAGATCATTTTGTTTCAACCTCAGTACATTCCTAGAAAAGGAATATAAGCTTTTTTTGCTTGGAAAACAAGTCCATTTGTCGTTGGGAAGTATTACAGAACGCTTCTTCCCTGGCTTTGTGGTCACATCTAAAACATTGTCTGTAAGGTCGAATGAAGAGCAAAATTTGTTATAAATATGTAAATATGTAAAGTTAAACTGGTTTATCAGATCAGTAAGTGGACTCCCTCTTCCACTAAAAACAAAAAAACAAACAAAAATATTCTTAATAGTTGTAAGCTATAGAGATACCTTTGGAGAAGTATACTGATATGGGTTAGAATGACTCAAAGTTTAGCTATCTCATACTGCTGTGTCCTGTTTTATTTTTATGTTGATTTCAATGACTATTTCTTGTATATAGTAATATAGCGTGCCTGTACAGGATCTAATACACCGCTGTTACATGGATATTAGAGGCTGTAAGGTAGATACATAGCCACAACAGGATCTTACTCATCACAGCAGTACTGTTATAAGCAATTAAGTTACACTTAAAACCTATAAGGTGGCGAATTAATTCATTTTTTGGTAAGCGTCCTAATATGAATTGATGTTTACATTCTTCCTATTGCCTGTTTATCTCCCTTTTCCTTAATATATAGATAAACATACATACACACACAAATATGTACAATGATATGTACAATGTGTGTGTGTGTGATGAAATGTGCACAAATATGCTCATGTTTTATTAAATCTTCCCTAGCAGTTGTACCTTTTCTGTTGATATGTATAGCTTGACCAGAGGCTAGGAAAAGAATCATCACTGAAGATGAACCAAGTCTCCCGTTCTTCAATCTATTCATCAAGCCTATGTACAATATCAAGTTGTAGCAGTTACTTGTAGCCATAACAGCATTTATATTTGAATTCCATTTGAGATGCTGTAAGGAAGTTCCAGCAAAGTTTATCATAGTTTTCACTCCTGTGTTTGTATTTAAATCAGTATAAATAATAGTTATACTGGGATAACACCAGTCAAACCAGAGGCTGTAGTAAGATCACTGTTTTCATTAAAAAAACCCTACCTATTACTGAGTCTGTTAGAATAATAAAGCTTCTTAAGTCCTGATACCACTATGGACATCATGTTGTTCTCATGCTATTGAGAAGACTGTATTTCAACCTAACCAGTAGCATTGAGTAAGTCAGTAATAATCAAAATATTTCACTACCTCTGTTTCCCTAAATTTCTGAAGTTATCTAAGGTGATATTGAAAGCCAAAAGGATATTTTCCTAGGCAGATTAATTTTATTAAAATACAGGAAACTATGATCTGTACAAATTAAGATATTTTGGGTTTTTTATCTTTTGGGCAGGGAGGTATTTTTCCCCCCTTCAAATTAGTGTATACTGTCAAACTTCTACAATCAAGGATTTTAAAGGTTCTTTTGTTTGTTAGAGGTGAAACACTATTTCTCCTAAATGTGAGGAAACTGTATTGTAGTTACCAGGACTGCCAAGCATGTAAAATTACCATTTTGGAAACAAGTGAATGCCATTCTTGTATGCGAATTTTTACATTCTGCTGCTTTTTTGAAAATACTTTTATTACATAGGCTAGTTTATCTTAAAGAGAAACATAAAAATATACCACAAATTTTAAAAAAAAATTAAAATTTCCCATGATAAGAAAAAAATGAAATAGCTGGACCGGAGAAATACATTGATGTAACAGGCACTTATAAAAAAAATTGGAATGAAACACTAGTCACTTGAGTCCACTGCTATGCTGGCTATAACACAGTATTCAGGAATAATTATGGGGAAAACACTGAAATCCTTTTTCAGGTACTTTTTTCTTTCCCCTTTTTATTTTACATGCAGAAAGCATAACCATTTTGCGGTGGAGGCTCAGGCAACCAAGGCTCCTTTCTATGGAAATAAGATGCTCACTTGACAGTAGTGTCCTTAGAAATGTGAACTGAGATGCTCCACTCTGGTGAGTTAGTAGTTCCTAAGGTCACTCAGGGCAGCAGAACTGTAGGTGCTTGCTGTTTCTGAACAGTCTATGGAATGAGACATGATTCTTATGCATAGCTGTATTGGCTCTGAATATCTAAATTCTACCTGAACAACACTTTATTTTACCCAATATTTGTCTTCAGTTTCTCATCTAGTCAGTTAATGAGATCAGAATCTCATGTATTTCCCTATTTCCCGTTTCTGTATAATGTTGCAACTTCCTCTATTGTGACTTTGGATGCTATTGTTTATGATAAATCTTATTTTTTTTTATCGCCAGGTTTTGAAGAGTCTGTCAAAATGATAGGAAAAGAAACATTAGCAATATGATCTGAAACTGCATTCCCTTTTGAAACACTTGGCACTTTACATCACAAAGTTAGTAGTATTCTCTGTTTATTTTCATAAATATTTTTGAAACATCTAATCCTTTGAGAATGGCCATCAGTATATTTTTTCCCCAGCTGGAGGTGGTGTCAGTAAAAGCATAGCACATTTACAGCTAGTGACAAGTTCTTGACTGACTGTAGCCAGCAAGGGGTGCTTAAGAATGCAAGAGTCAAACTCTTTTCCTGAGAGACTGTGCTTTTGCTTTACAAGGTCCAGCTTCTACTGACTTAGTGATCAATTTGATATCTTGTTTCAGAATCTCTGTTTTGAGCAGGTACATTAGACAACATCAAACTAGCTCCCTCCAAGAAAACTTGTTATGTATGAATATCCTTGACCTTATGTGAGATGTTATGGATCTGGTTCAGGTAGCATTTTTGTCGTGTTGTAAGGGCAAAATTGTAGTTGAACTTAAAATTCCTGCTGGTTCTTGGAGCATAGGTAATGTACTGCTACTGAGAAAAACACAGAGGGGAAGGAAAACCGGAATAAATCCCACTGCTTGTAGCTCCTAGGTCCTTAAAGCATACAGATTGGTTTGGCTTTGGTTTTTGTGGGGCTGTTTGTTTTGGTTTGGGTTGGGTTTTTTTTAATAAATGGAGTATTTCTCATGTTTTATAAGAACATTTTGTAGCAAAATGCACTCTTATTTCCCGTCTAACAGATAAATTTTTTGACTAGCATTTGTCTTTACAATAGCTGAATCTAACAGATTAAAGAATAAAATCCACAGTGTGCACAGATGAAAATCCATGCTGATTCACCTGTATGTTACCAAATTAACACCTGTGCACCATAATCCTTCACCACAATTGCCTCTTATCTAACTACATATGTCCTCTTGTTGCTATCTCTGTGAATTTGTCTACCTTCTTTAAGCTACCTTGAATGATAATAGTGATTTCAGTGGGAGTGTTTATCTCAAAGGACACTTTTTCAATTGTATTCAGCATTTAAAAAAAAAAATCTTTTTAGTGATCCTGATTCCTATGCTTAGACTGCATTTATTAAATAGGAACCAGATTTATTGTCTGACTGAACACAAAAATACCAGGAACAGTGTTTCCCTACAGTATCGGTGATGATACACGTTCATCACTTACATTTATAAGTAAGAGAAAAGTGCATGCTTATGTCTGGTGTACTGGTATGCACAGATATATATATTTCTGTGGCAGTCCTTCTGTCCTGATTTTGGTAGGCTGAAGATACCACTTTAGGTAAACGTGATCAGTTGGAACAATCAGGACTGGATTTTGAATATCTAAGTTAATAGAGAGTCTTCAGTGACTATAGTAAATATTTTTTCACTCTATTAGAGCAAAATATTTTTATGTAGCTACTAGTTAAATGTGAATGTTACTAAAAATTGCATAACACTTTCTTATGACAATATGGGAATAAAATCCCTTTAGTGACTTCCTTATGTTTGGTCTGTATCAAAACAAAATAGCTTGTAAAAATAATCACTGTGACTGCAAATACTGGTTGATATCTATACTACTTCCTGACATATTTTAGTAAAATTTCATTGGGTTAAATTGAAATCAACCCATTATGTTTCACAAGGTTTGACTGTTAAAAATAAGGAAAATTATAACGCTTTTGACTTTTAAGACACAAAGATAGGCACTGTCAATATGCCTAAAACTTGGATTTTAAAATAATTTAAAAGACATGCAGATGAGGGTAGTAAAAGTGTTAAATATTATTTGCTTTTGTTGGAAGATTAAGATATAATAAATTTTTTAGTAAATTCTCCTGCTTCTACTTGATGGCTTGAAAATGAAGAGTACTAGTAAGGATGTAGGAAAAATGGATTGGAACCAGTCAGGTAGCCATTCCAATAAGCATGTGTGTCTAAGGCTTCCTATGAGTTTCTTGTGACAAGTTATAAACATGACTTAACATGGCAGACCTTGACGATATCAAGAACAAAGACTGTGAAATGTGGTGGTTGTGAACAGGTTCACATGCCTTTGTAGCAATACTGAAACAGCAGGCATCAAGGAATGTTCACTACAATTAACATATCAACCTGAAGGATCCTTCATATGTATCTTTGCTTCTTATTATCTGAAATAGAGCATACTCACTATATTTTCTGTGATTACTCTTAAGTGATTCATTTCCTACAGATGCACAGTGAGCTCCGCTTTGAATTAATTAGTGTATCTATATATGTGTGTTGTCTCTACAAAAACAATGCTGTTGGTCAAAAATTACCAGAGTCCTGAAGTTTTTCCCTAATCTGAAGTTAATACCTAGTGTGTCTTATTCACCCCAAAAAACAGATGGAACAAGACAATGACTAATACAATCTGAAGTTGTCAGTATTTAGGCTTTGGTGAAAGTACAGGCAGCATAAAGTCTAGGGGTAGGAATCTATAGCTGAGAATACTGTATCACTAACCCCAGAATTCAAGTTGTCATCATTAACCTTGACAAAGTAAACATGATCTCACCATTACCTGTTCTCCCCTAGTCTGTCCTATTTCTATTTTTGAGGTGTGTAAACTTTTTTGGCAGTAAAGAATATTTTGTTTTGATTTCAAGCATAGGTGTCTTTCTCTTTCCAGTTCATACTGAGCATTGTTGTGGTTTAGGAATGGTACTTCCCAATCCTGTGCCCCAACTGAGACTCTCCAAACCATGTGCTGCTCTTTTGCTCCCTGCTTTCCCTTTTCCCTTCCCTCTGTGGCAGGCTGGAGAGGAGACTTGGAGGTCCAGAAGGTAAAGATCACAGGTTGAGATAAGGACAATATTTTGGAAACAGCCATGAAACAAGAACACACCTAGTGTCGTTGTTCTCGCCGTGGAACGGAGAGACAACACAGACTCCGAGCTCAGGGTAGAAAGAAGGCCAAAGAGATTTATTAGCTTCTTGGAGGGTTTTTTATATGTTAGTTCGCAAAAAGTGTAATATATGGCATAAGGTAATTGGTTCTTTCCCTTAGGGTGACTGGCCAAGTTCTAAGGCACCCATCTCTAAATATTTTTCTAGTTGTAGCCATAACAATGGTGGACAACAACCTTGCTGGTGCAGAAGTTTACAAAACTGTAACATTATTTTGACTTACTTGCATGGGAAAGATAGAGTTCTTACAAAATGCTGCTGAGAGCTGAAGAAATTCCTTTCGGAAGCTTTTTCAGCATCCATAACCTAGTAACAGCAACAATACTAATGACAGAGGGTACAAGAAAGAACAGATTCACATGAGAAGCCCAGGACAATACAGAACACCGTACAGCTCCCTCTGCCACATTTACTCAACTGGACAAGAACCCCTTCTCAGAAGAGAGTCCATTTCCCCTGCCACCAGCAATGATATGAGGTGGTACAGAATAACCTCTGAGTCCTAGCCATGCTCCCTCCCAGCATTTGTAATAATTAACCCTGTCCTTTCCAGAACCAGGAAGGGCATTTAATGGGAAATATGGGGAAAAAGCAGGGGAAAGCATTCTGTGTATGGCTGGAGGAACAGCTACCACTTGCCATGCAGCTGGTGTTTGGCAGGCTAACACGGCTCCTTCAGATTGTCACATCCTTACCTGAGCAGCCTCCAGACCTTCATCTATACATTCTGGTCCCAAAGCATATTGTGGTATGTGGCTTTGGAATCATAGTCACCTTAAGTCACTGTCCTCTTTGTGAAAATAGCTGTTCTTCTGGAAAAATATAGGTGTATATAGAGTAGTCTAATTGGCAAAATGGAATTTCACTTCTAATTATTTTCTGACTTCTATGCTGTTTCACGTATCGAGCTGAAACACAGAAATAGTTAGCAATAAGTTTGGAGATGAATTGTGAAAGCATCATATTATTATTCCAATTTTAAAAACTATATCATAATAATATAAAATAAATTATCATCTCCTTCAATTAATGAACGTTCATTGCTTTTTCAGATCCCCAAAAAGCATACTATGCTTCTATCCTCTAGTTAAAAGGGTAAAATAGAGCTCTGTTTCAATTTATAAAAGGATGTACTGGAGGCAAGCATAGGAAGTATGTGCACTGCAAAGCATACTGTTTTTCACATTTAATTTTTAAATATGCTTACTCAGGCATACTGCAGAAAATCAACTTTCATCATAGCCAGTGGTATTTCAACATGCACAACATCTCTTAGTAGGAAGCAGGACCTCACAAGATCAGTCTTATGAAGAGAAAAAGAAACCTGAAAATAAGAACTGACACTACCTAACAAAAGGCTCCTACAACGTTCTTGGTAATTAGAATTAGAATATCCAGTGATGGGTTGTGACAAAAATTTATATATTTAGCAGTTTTTAAACAACAGCATTTGGTTTTGCAACAGAAAGATAAAGGTCTCCATCTGCAGAAGACACTGTCTGTACTGAATGCTTCAAAAGAATCATTACAAGTTTATCTTAAGAAAAATATTTTTGTGGTTAGACGATATACTAATTATATGTATATCTATGTATTTATATGTAATTCTCTGTATATATGTTTCAGTGCCATGGTTTAACCCCAGCTAGCAGCTAAGCACCATTCAGCTGCTTGCTCATCCCCCTCAACAGCAGGATCAGAGAGAGGATTGAAAGATTAGTAGGAATATGTAGGAATATGTACTAATTTCTTTTAACTAATATTAAAAAGTTTTCAAAGGACCATTTTTAAACATACATTACAAGATTCCCCACTTTCTTTTCAAATCTCTGCAATACGATTATGAACGGAAGTAAATGTTAGAGAGTGCAGGGCCGTAAGTTTACCTCTTCTAGCTCAGAGAGTATGTATTGATTGTTTTCACATTAGCTGCTCTAACTCCAACACCATTAAAGGATTAATATATATTCGTAAAATTTCATTTTCCATTATAGCCAAGCAACAAGCACAGGCTCTCTAGATGTAGTACCTAAGAGTGGTACAGCATATTTCAGGCAATAAACTGCAAATTTTATATCATCATATTATTTTACTCTTCAAAAATCACTCAGATATTCTCAATATCGTTGACTTAGAAGTATGTACATTTCTTAGATTCCTACTATACCATGGTCCCCAGGCAAAGATTTCATGGGAGTAGGAATTTTTCTTGGAAATGGGCAATTAGCAAAAGAAAAAAAAAATCAACTTCTTATCACTTAGCTAGTCATAGAAGTTACTGTAATCTCTCATATCTATTTTTCATTTAAGTCTCCAAGTTATTTGCTAAGCATGAAGGGAAGAAGGAAAAAAGGAAAAAAATTAAATCCACTGTCTTATATCAATAAGAAAGCTCCTGCTTGCTGAAGAAACAGGATTAGTACCTCTAAAGAAAAAAAAAATGGCACCAAAATCCAGCCTGTCTACTAAATAGCTGGCTACTGCTATCTAAATAAGGAATAATATTTACATTAAACACCTGAGCTGCTCACAGAGTGGACTGATTTCATTTAAGATGATGAATGAGAGTTAAATATTTGGGAAAGATAAATTTACTGTCTTGTGTTACATGTGTGCGTATGTCAGTGGAAAACTTACATATGTATATACATTTCACGTAAATACAATGCTACAAGTAATTAGAACCATTGGAACTCTTCAGTTCCAGTAGTGGAGTTTTGGTGCAATTGGTTTATGAAGCTCTCATTTGAAGGAATATTCAGTGTAATCCAGTTTAGGCAATATGTGTTAAGCTCTCCTTCTGCAAGTTGCAATAATATGGGTGATAATATGGTTAGTCTCTTATCCCTGCAAGGAAATGCATCAAGTAATTTGCCATATTGCAGTCATGTCATCTAGGCTGCCTGGAGCTATTTGTAAACACTATTTCATAGAGCCCTAAAACATGAAATATAAGAAACATAATAAGCCCTTTCCTATCGTGATATCATCCTGCATTTAGTTCAAAGTAGTTGAATTTGTCTAGCAGATTATTAATTGTGGAAACAAGTACATGTGGCTTAATCTGTTTATAAACTGTCCTAAGCATAGTTATTTTGAGTAATAAGGATAAGTAATAAATACCTCAGGATATCACTTCAATAATGTAGCCAATTGAAAATTACAAGTTATTAAAGTGGAAGTCAACATAATAATTTGAAATACACCAAAGCACTTTCACACCAGTATTAGGACATGGCAATGAAATATTTCGTTTTGGTAAGAAGTTAACAAAGAAAAGGATTATGTACAAGAAGTCACATTATGAGTGAACTGATATATTTAGCAAGCTTTTTAAGATTTTCTGTTTAAAACAGGAGTTTAAATGGTTTGCCTCCCAACCAAGCATTTTATAATAAAGAAGTCTCACATTCTAAATTTTCAGATGTCTCTTTCTCAATAGAGATAAATTTTATGTATATTTCATTGTATTAGGCTTTAGATATCTGGATTGAATTTAAACATAAATTATTAATCACACTAAATGTGTTACAGAATTTGCTTGAGTCATTTGAAGTAAAATCAAAAATGTTAGGTGACAAACCTGAGAAATACTCAATAAATAAAACTACATAGTTCTATTCTACTCGATACACATTTTCATGCAGAATTGAGTTTAGAGAAGCATTTCATAATTCATTGTTGGAAAAACCCTTGCTGATTTACTCAAGCAAGAAAATTACCCCCAAAGCCCACAAGATTTATAATGCTTAGAAAACAAAAAGAAAAAAATGGCAACAAAAGATAAGGGCAATTCAAAACCTAATGAGACATTTTAGGCCTCATTTAAATCTCTAACCTGATGCAATTCTTCAAAATGTTTTTCTTACAAATTTGCATACTAAAAGCTTATTCTTCCTTAACCAAAAGGATGATGAGATTTCCCACACTATACTAAAGCTAGCATTAGTTTAAAAGCTACTTATAGTCACTTCTAAACGGTGACTAGTGTATCATTTTAAGTTCACACCTCTGTTAGAGGTGATAGTGCAATCAAATACTTTTTTCTTGATATATGATCCCCGTAAATTTAAAACAGAGATTTTATGGATCATTACTACAAAGCATGGTGATTTTATCGGTGAACAGCCTTTTTTGCTAGACAAGTCTACTTTTTTTAATTAAATGTAAATTTAAAAAAATTCAAGTATGTGGATAAATGTCTTTCGATTGTGTAAGCATCATCTGGTGAGTAGTGTATGTATAGATTTCCAAAAGGCTTTCAACGAAAACCCCTTGTCAAAGCTTTTAGGGAAATCAAGCAGCCGTGACATAAGGAAGGTCCTTACATGGATAACTAATTGGTAGAAAGAAACACCCCAGGCATATGTTCCCTGTAATCAGGAAAGCAAATTGAAAAACTAAGGTTCCCTTCACCAGAGGATACCCATCTTATGGGCTATGTATGTCTTTGCAAATGTATGGTTAAAGGACCAGTCTTCTAGTTCTGTTTATGTTTTGATTTTCAATTGCAGTTTGAATTTGAATTGAAATTTGGTATTTTCAGAAGTAGAATAAATACTGTTGTTAAAATAACAAGAGGAAACAGAATATCAGTTTATTTTTCTTAGCTGCATACGAATTTTTTTTAATCTGGTTCGAAGTTTAGAATATTTCATATTAGATGAAATATTTAGGGCTGAGGTGAGTAATGGAAATATTTAATGCAAAAGAGAAATAACATAAAAATGGAACATTTTATGATGTGTCTAAAAGGACACAAACTTTAGGTGCAAATAAGAATGATGAGTGATATCAAATATTATAAAATGATGAAGGATATAAAATGCAAGCATGGTATGGATTTAAAATTCCTTTTAGGGCATAGCCTTTACACAGGAAAGTGCTTTTTAGGATAAATGCTTACCTAAGAATTGTTAAATTTTTCATGCACAGCCCTGAAGCGAGAAATCTGTCACCTGAAATTATCTTTGCTTTGTGTGTTTTCACACTTCTGTTAACAGTGAACTGATAATTGATATGCACAGGAGACACCAAATAAAGCAAGATTTTGGACAACATGCTGCCACTTTATGGATTAAAATGCTCACAAAGTTTCCTCCAATAACTGATAATAAGTAACTTTTTCTTTTATATTAGCTTTTTACATCATGCTTTGAATATATCAAAACTGTTGATCAGTTGTAGACAAATAAAGCAGAGGAATAGAAATCTGAAATAATTTTCTTGAAAGTCCCCTGAAAATAGTTGTTTGAGTAGAGGGGAAAGATCCAAAATTATATCCCAGTTCTATAGAAGGAGCAAAATGAATTTAACTATATTATTGTAATTCCTTAGATATTAGACAGAATGAAATCACATAAATCTTTTTATAAAAGTGCTGTTTATGGAAGTATCTGTTTCCTAAACAAATGAGACTACAAGTTTTTAGATGCCTGTTTCTTCGTACCCAGTAACATTAGGATCTTATAAACCTATGCAAGCTTTATCTGAACCCTTTGACAGGCGCGATTACTATCCTAGGTGGATGTAGTATAAATAGGTGAATATATAATTTTGTCTAACACTTCCTGAAGCATATTTGTCAAGCTATAGCATGTTAAAGTATTAGACCAAGGTCTACAAAAAGGGACCCAAATTACTCCTTAGAAAAAAATTAGGCTTCTGTGTCCAATACCTATTTTAGAAATTCCTCTCTTAGTTACTGCCTGACTCTGGAGGGACCTTAATGCTAAATACCCTGGGTTTTTCACCTAAAATAACAACAGCCCATATTTCTTTGCATGAAAAAATGCCTTGATCTTAGCAACTGAGTAATGTTATGTCTAGCTAATTCCTAGGCATTTTTAGGGAGCCTGTGGTTTTATCCAAGTCCAAGAATGCAATCAGTCCAGCAAAGCTTCTAGGATTACATCTGCCTTCTTAAAGAATACTGCACATTCTACATGCTACATGCTATTTCTGGATTGAGATGCATAATTAGAAATTCTTCATCTCGTCCTAAAATTATGTGCTGTGCAGAATAAAATTCAAGGTTCCTTGGGCCAGCAAAATGACCAAAAAAAAACCCCACCAACCTTAAATTTGTAGCCTCAAAACAAAAACAGTACAGCTGGAAAAATAAAAAAGCTTGGCGTTTACTACTCTTGTTTTTCTACGCAATAACCACATTAAAGTACTACATGTCAGCACCTTTACATTCCCTGTTTCCTCCCTCTCCCCAGGGCAATTCCCCTGAATAAACAGACACACTTTTTTCTTACCATAACATTCATTAAACAGAAGAGAAGTGTATCCTCCTGAAATAGTACTGCAAATGAAAATGAGGGGAAAAAAAAAAGACTGCCCTCTTCCTCAGTTTTGGAAAAAAAAATGACTTATAGCCTCAAGTTTTAAATATGTTCTCAGAGATGGGATGCCAAGTTGAAGGAGGAACCTCATTATATTCCTATGCTCTGAGATTTTAGGCCTCAAAGAGACACTTCAAACAACTTGTGTTAGATATTGCCCATTATCTATCTGTAAATACCTGCACATAGACCCCTAAGTGACCCCCCAGCTCAGTCTATTTGTCTTGTGCTTTAAGAACCAAACTTTGACATCCTGCATCAGAAGCTTTCTCTTAAGGAGGTCTGAATTCCATACTGCAGAGCAGTTGTCTAAGCATTAACTATAGCATTATTATAACTAAGCATTATTTAACTTTCAACTTTGTTAGTCTCTTCTAGCTTTTTTGTTGATCAACAATCATTGTGAAAATATAAGAAAGATTTTTCATCACTAGTACTAAGAACCTTGTTCACTGCAAGAAATTTTCCCACATCTTGTGGCAGGCAAACTTACCTTCTATCGGGATTGCAAAATCTTACTGGCTTCACTTACATGACAATGACCTTTTGTTATTCTCATGCTTTATAAACCTCTCTGTCATAGTTATTTTCAGTAGTTCTTTGCCCTTCTGTCTCTCGTCACCCAACTACATTCATGTTGGCGTACAGAGCTCAAGTTATTTTCTGCCCATATGGTCTCAGTGAGTTAATCCATTCCTAGATTGTTGTACGTCACTGCTGAGCACTCTTAAATATTTTCTTGTGCATTTCCATCTGGAAGTCAACGTCTCGCCTCCTGTCTTTCTAATATCTTTTTGTAGCGATTGCATAGATTCCTCAGAGCACAGGGAAAAGTGAAATTGCCCCTTTTTAAATTCTGTTACTTTTGCTTTTCCTCTTTCTGCAGCACTGGAAGCTGGCAGCTACTGCATTATTGTCCCAGGCATTTATTTTTATTTGAATTGCATGTGTTAATTAATTAAGATTAATATTTCAAATTAATAAAAAAACCATCTGTAGCTGTATTTTCCTTTAAAAATTGTTTTTAATTTTGCAAGGTGTTGGATGATTGAGAGAGGACAAACCTGTATATAGGAATCTATGTTTTTTTCACAAATGTAAACGTTTCTCATTTATAAATAATATAGGGTCTTCACAGTTTGGTCTGCCTTGGTTTTGGTAGTAATATTTTAATATTTTTCTTATTTAAACAATGTAATTATTTCTAATATTTCAGTATCATATAATTATCTTAATTTGTGATGCCAAAGAACCAAGCAGTTCTACTTTCTCACTTTAAATAAATTTGTCACAATTCATCATCTCTAAATTTCAGTAGTGTTCTTTTCTGGGATTCCAAAATTTAATAGAACTTTGGTAAAGGTCTTTGTGACAATAAGATGCATTAAGCATGGCCCTTTAAATGTTTTATTGGTTATTCTCACTTTATTAATTACCTTTCTCTTTCTTATTTTTAAAAGATTAATTTTTAAATACAGACTGACATTTTTGTCTTATCCAAATCAAGATATCATAAGAAAATATCCATGGGAGTTATTCATAATAATAGTGATTTATCTATAATTTTATTTGTTTTCGACATTCCAAAATTAATTAAATGTGTTTAGATAGATATCTATATTTTTATTTCTTTTTTTATTGTTTACATTTCCAACATTCTGCACTTAGAAGTAGCACAAGGGTAGAGCTAATGTGTTAATTGTGTCTATGAAACCAGAATAGCTAACCCAGGAGAGTGGCTGCTTTGCTTCTTTTGTCACCAGAGAAGTGTTGTGCTGTAAGCAGCAGCAGTTAATGCTGTACTGTGCAGGTGTGCTACTGTGTGACAGAGTACACTGCTCGCACAGCAATGGGAAGTGCCTCCTTTTCCCTTCCCCAATCCCCACCCTATGCCCCAAATTTATCAGTGGCTAATTGAAGCTCTGAAGACATTTTTAAGATTTTTCTTAAGCCTGGCAAAAGCTGAAGTTAAAACAAAGATTTCTTATATCTTTCTGATCTATAGATGATATACCAACCTTTTAAGTCTATTAGCAACCAGCATAAACTGAGTTATCTGCAGCCTGCCATAAATTATACTGAGATCCACAGCAGGATGAGTATTGGAGAAATGCAAAGATCACAATTACTCATATCCATGTTCCTTAGACACTGATGAAGGTTTTTAGCTTTCAGAACCTTTAGTAAGCCCTGTAATTTTAAGGATTATTTTAAAATTATTCTGATAACACAAACCAGTTGTAGATAATGATTAAATTTATACTCTTCACATGTTATAAATTGTAAGGACATGATTCCACAAAAGTACACTTCAGAAGGTTTTTCAAGATGTTTCTGTGAATTTTTTTCTTGTATGTCAGATGTCTATTCTAAATAATATTACAAAAGCGAGCTAATCTTAAGGTGAAATACATCAAGCTATTGTATATTGCATATCAAATCACAACATATCTAGCTATTGCTTAGTATGACTACAAAGTCCATTTTAGAAATTTTTTTGTTCCCTTATGAAAAATAAACTCTTCTAGATATATATATGGCTTTGTATCAAAGTCCTTAACAAAAGATAAAGTGAATTGCATAATGATTTATAAGTGAGCTGAAAAAATAAGCAGGAAAAATCAAAAAAGTATTTATAGGTCACAAAGTGTAATCAATACAATATAGAATATATTCTTGACATTTTTATTCTTGACAGTTCTAACAAGTACCTTCACTGTGGGAAAGCATAACCCTCTGAAGATAATACAGAAATTTCAGAAAGCAGGAGCTAGTGAAGAGGCACCAAACATTTTTAGAGGACGTTTGTATCTTTCAGGAGTTGCTACTTAAAAAAAAAAAAAAAGAAAAAATGGCAGCTATGACAAGATCAGTAAATAGGACAATCTAACAGGGAATGATACTGGATAAAATTAGCACTTAGAAAATTCTGAGAGGGACCAGGGTATCTGCTGAATGACTGAAAATAACATGTAGATGGCTCAGCCTATAGTCTTTCCCAGAATATGCATTACGATATCTTTTGCCCCAATTCTCTTTTTAAAATACCACCTTCCCTTCCCTTTTCTTCTGCCAGCACAGTGATGAACTAACTATTCGTAGGTGCTGAGAAAAATACTTCTGCTACAGCACTATGGAGTTGCTAAGATCTAAATCACTTTAGTGGTGAAAAGAACTGTTACTAGTATTATTGTAAAATCTTATCATTCTGTCAGCAAAACGAAAAGAAAAGAGCAAGAATTTTTTATGCCACAAAGCCATATTTTCAACTGAGTTTTCCTGGTATTACATCTTGATTGGTGAATCAGTGGTAGATGGCAATAGACCCCTTACGTATAATGCTCAAAAAATTAATATGTAACCACCACCAAACAAGCTAAAATCGTAAGTATAAACTGTCAAGTGATTTCTGAAGAATGGGAGGAGTAAAGGATTTGGTTTCATAAAAAAAAGTGTGAATATTAGAATTCTGCTTATCACGTCAGAAAAACGCCTGTACACTGTACTAGGTGCAACTTGGTGTCAAACAGTGCAGGAACATGGACATTAAACATCCCATGTCTCTTTCTACCCACTCATCTGTGACTTCTACCACATCCTGAGATGTATATTGCCACATCTGGTTCTCATATTTGAATGTACACACCATGGATGTTATAAATGTTGCCTTCTCTAGTGCAATATAAGGGCTTTTTGGACAGTTGCAAGCCATATGTTCTCAAATAAAAATCTTTTCCAGTGTACTAGTGAAGTCAGTTTGACTTTTTTTTCAAAATTAATATGTAGCTGCCAAATTTTGCATGGTTTGCATCATTCATTTTTGTCACATCTCTAATTCTGTTTCATAGGAATCCTGGCAATATTATCTTTGAGTAGTGCAAAAATTAATTCTGACTCACACTTTCTTAGAATATTTTTATTATAGTTAAATGACATTTTTATAAACGACATCTTTACCTTTTATATTTTATTACATTTGGCTCAAATGAAGATGTAAATATACTTAGTGAACAATAACTTACAAATATGAAGACCTAGCTTGCTTGAATAGGCAGAGTAGCATTTTTGAATCAATAATTTCTCATAATTTAAAGAAATCTGGTTTAGGGAACAACCATTTACCGTTATCCTTTACTTCATTCAATGACCCGGACTATGTCTTCTGCTTGCTAGTTTTTGCTTATTGGGAGAGAGTTTGTGATGTTTTGATCACTTCACAAGGAATTAGACCGAAAAATCACCAATTTATTTATCATAATCTGCTAAATAGCTCTCAGGTGGCCATGTCTTTTGTTAACTGGTTTTGACTTTGTATTTGCTTATTTTATGTACATGTAGTTACTAGAATACTACATAAGCATGCAAAGGTCAAGCACCAAAATAACTTTGCGGAATTAAGGCCTTGGCAATGTGGAAAATTCCATCTTCCATTGCTCCAACAGAAACTGTGCTGTGTAGTGAAATTGTATTATGGTGGGCAGAATCACGTGTGCTCTAATGGAATTGTTGTTACAAAGGAAGAGTATCCAACAGCGTGATTTGCATCATGCTGTGTGAGCCGCCTACACTTTTCAGCAGTTGGTTCTGTGTCTGTAATTTATTGCTCTAGAAACCATTATAATAATACAAGAAATGCTGCAGCAAGTGTGGAGGAAAGAACACATCACAGTCAGACTGTAATGACTATTTAGACTATTTAAACTCACTGAGCTTGTTTTACATCAGAAAAACAAGACCTTTTCCATTACCTATTTTAAGCATTTTACTTGGTTTTCTGGTCTCATAGTGGTTGAGCATAAATACACTAGTACACATTTTAACATGGTTTATGATTGTAACTGCCCAAAAATGCAAAACTAAATATGGAACTGTAAAATCAAAAATTTCCACCTTGAAGAAAAATGATAAAAGGTATGCTATTTCCCGAATAAGAAAATGGTCTCGTTCTCACATAAGTACTCCATAGTGTGTGAAAAAAGCCTGATGGCATCTCTCTGTACATCAGCTGTACAATTCATTGTATTTGTCTTTTTAAAAACAAGGACATTTAATATATTAACATTATGGACTTCTTCATTAGGTAGGAGGGACATAGTCAGGCTGGGGTATTGTAGCTCAGCTTTTTTCTTAATATAAGTATCACAGGGGGGAGGCCTAGCATAAGAAAGAAATGCCTGAGGCTGCTAAGAATCCTTCAGTGGACCAAACCGGGACTTCCAGCTGGTGGTCCAATTTCAGCTTTTCAGTCTTGATGTAAGCACAGGACATGGCCCACAATTTTTGTCCTCTGGAATTTTTATCCTATGTCTTTCAGCACACAGCTTGCTTCTGTGTTTGTACTGTCCTGCAGAATGGAGAGCAATTTTTGTCAAGGTTGTTGTCCTTTTATCTTCTGCAGGATGAAACCAATTTTTGTAACTGCATATTTCTTCCTCAGGCATCCAAATTCTTGTTTTGACAGGAGGAAATTACTGTAAACATTGATGTAATGTTCTGATTTCATTCCTTGTCCTTAATTTCTTCTCAGTTCTTTTCCCTCTGTATTTTGCATATTTTTTCTTAATTTTCTAAAATGCATAATCTAGAGTAGAGATGACAAAAAGGTTTTGATTCTAGAATCCTTTAAACCTCTTTTGTTGTAGATTTCTATACTGCCCTTTCCACAAAGTTTTCTCTTCTGCCTGTCACTCACTGACTCCACTCCAATGAACATTCCTTTTCTCTTTTGGCAGAGCTCATTTACAAATCCTAAATGTTCCTCTCTGTCAGTTTACCTCTTTGTCTCTTTTATTACCATTGTTTTTCCTTCCCAGAGCTCTTTTCTGGCACATCCTTTGCTTCTAGCCTGTTACTACCTTTCCTTAAGCTATTTCTGCATTTCATTCATATTTAATGTTTCCACAGCTCTAACATCAGTAAAGTCACTTCCTTAACCTCCCAGCATAAGTAATTTCTTCTGCCTGAAATACTCTCTTTTTGAAACCACCGACTGCTTTGCTACCATATGCCTATCCTTTCCTTGGGTATGTTAAGCAGCCAGTGTACATTTGCTTCCTTATCTTTTACATGCCATGTGAATTTATAGACATCTTCATGGCTTTTTAGCATTCAGTACAAAAACTGAATAGGTACACAGAAGCATGATGTACCACACAAAATGGTATTGTAACAAACCCCTAGTAGGGGGAAGAACCACATCTTCCTTAGAATGCTGCTTTCGATAATTTTTCCTGGTCTGTTTACAATAAAACAGTACACGGCAATGTCATAGATAGGAAGGAATAACTGCTCGCACCAAACCTAATTTAATTTTCCCTGATATAGCCTGATAGAAACAAAATGCTTAAATGCTAAAGCATTTTCACCAACTCAGTAAGCATCTCTTCAGAAGAATAGGTACAGTCATCAAGGGACTGACCAACTAGAAACATCAAGGGCAAAATTGTATTTTCATCCTCTCTTTTATTTGGTGCTTTGTTTATCTCCGAGTGGTTGTTGGGCTTTTTCCCCACAGATTTATTTGTTCTGGAAAAAAACGTCATTGAATAGTCTGTTTTCAGCCCTTGAGTGCATATATGGAATTTGAACATACTTCAGTACAGCAAGTTCGAAATACATGTATATTTAATTTCCATGGAAGTATATAAGTATACTAATAGCTTTTACTTTTCTGATAGAATGTAGTCTGAGTTGTTATTATCTAACTTGAGAGAAAATTCATAAAGTTACTCATGGGTGTGTTGTATTCCTTATCAGAGCCTGATTTCATAGGCAGTATTTTTCCTTTGAGCAGAGTACAATTAAGCAGCAGTTATGTCACATTTTCCAGAACCACTGGAAAAGTTCAAGAAACTATAAACAATAAAACCGTATTAAAATTGTTAACAGTATCTATAATTAAACAGATTAACAGCCCACATTTTATATTGGTTTGGTTTGGTTTGGTCTGGCTTGTTTTTTTTTGCCAAAGCATTTACTATTTATTTAGGAAATTGCAACTAATAACAATACAACACGATAATACTAAGGTATTTTTATGACCCTAGAGGTTTGGGAATTTTTTCACTCTGTATGTAAATTTTTTAAACACTCTTATAGTTTATTTTTTGTTTTTCTTAAAATATGTCACTGGAAATGTTTTCTTTCCTTCTTTAAATCACTTACATATGCTCCACAAACAGGTGCAACAGACAAGCCTGTAATTTTTCCAAACTGTTGTTCAGTCAAATGCATTACTTGAGCAGAGATGCACTATTGCGTTTCTCTGAGTTAAAATATTAAAATCTTATTTTTATGAACTCGTTAAAATTAGAAGACTTGGTTTTCAGCAGTGACACCTAGCTTAGGATTCTTTTTTGGTGTTTTGCTTCTCTCTCCACACCAGGAAAAATGCTTTTTACTTCTGCAGTGTGATCAAGTAAGATCCTAGATATTTCCTATCAGAATTAGCAAGAAGTTCACATTTTGTTAGGGCTGCTTAGAGTGTAAAAACGTTTGCACAGATCTAGCCCTCACTAGTCACTTTCTTAAACTGTTCTGAGTCAACCCATGAACTTTTCTTACACATCAAAGCTTATATCCAACTGGGCATTAAAATCAGCTTAAGCCATAACTGATCCTGCCTGATGTGGGGCGCCATCTGCACCATTTCTAGTACCTTATTGAACTTCTTTTAAATTTTTTTATCAGTAATTATGAGTGTATGTGATATGAAATAGAAGGATTTTAATTTCTCCCTCCCCACCCCGAGTTTTACAGGCTACAAACCATAAAGTGTGACTATGTAACTGTCTAATTCCCTATTATTGCTGCGTCTGTTGCAAGTAAAAACATTTTTTATCATGTAATCCATAGCATTTTATAAATCTTACTAATTTATTCTACTACCTCTGAATGTTTTCCGTGTTTTGCCTTACTTTTTCTTCCTTCCTTTCATGACTTAATTACATGAGCTCAGCTGCTCTTCCCGCGTGGACATTATTTTGACTGAGTGTCTGTGCTGCAGCTGCAGACGTATCTTCAGAACACTGCCAACACCGTCTCTCCATTTACACAGCCCTTACTGCTTAAGCTTTAGTGCAAAGCACAGCATAGAGCTTATGAACATGAGGGAATTATGCCATCAGATATCCCTGTGCTTAAGATCAACAGGTGACTTTAGAGCTGCAGTATAGACACAGGAGGTGGAGCCCTACTGTGCCTGCTGTCAGTGACTAGAAGGGCCTTCCTTCTCTTTTGAAGGAAGCTGGCTTGCAGTAGTCTGTGTTCACAGTCCTGCTTGAGATGCTAAATGCTCTGTAGTACAGTGCTGTTGTTTAATGGTTTAATCAATGAGTCAGAAACCAAAACAAACCTTAGTCCCATTCAGAAGTTGCTATGAGAATGAAAACAGTTTACAAGGGAGTAAATGCTAAATGTATTTCTAATTTAAAGTGACTCACCATTTTCACAGGTGGATAATCACTGTAATGACAAAACAGTATCATGATACAAGGCCACAGAGGCCACTATGTCCAACCAAATCAAAATATTTTCATCTCAAGCCATAACTTTATTCGCATATGTTTATCCTTATTTGCTCACTGATGCTTTTATAATCCATTTAATGACAATCAATAAACACTTTTGAAAAATTAATGGCAGTCTCAGAGTAGGTCACATGGCATTGGGCTGACCCTGAAATGACTGACAAGTGGCAGCATATCTTATGTTTCTAGATCTAGCAGGAGGAGTAAGCAAACATTAATTTCCATCATGACTTGGGCCCAGATTTTTCAGGAATTCTGTTGACAAAAAGTGTCAAATGCATGAGCTTTAAAGAATTTCCTATAAATTTACTTATGAATCTAAAGTAATATGACAGTACCTTTTACGATACACCCCTTTGGTGATGTAAGTTTATAATGACCACCATAAAATGTTTGGAAAATAATTACCTGTATCTACAGATGTCATTTTTGTCTCCAAGGCTGTGTGATTCTGTAGCCTGTCTGTATCTTTCCTCACCTTGTGAACCTTGCTGTTATTATTAGCTTTTATAATGCAGTGATGTTCAGTGATCACTGTAAGTTTCAGAGCTCTTTTGTGGTGTGAATTCTCCAAAATCAAAGACAGCCCATATACCAGAAAGCTTAAAACATGTGCTAACACCACAGTCCAACAGGCAGAGCCAGTGAACACAGCAGAGAGAAAACCTAATGAAAATACCACTCTATTTTTCTTATTCAAACAGAATGTGACCAGTTGCCACCTTCTCGTTATCTTCTGGTAATTATCCATGAACATTACAGTAAGAGGGTTATGAACAGCGCTTTATTTACTGTAGAGCAATGACTGTATGGGCTGTTTCTCTGAGGTTGTTTTATATAGGGGTTCCAGTGGAAACAAAGGTGCAGATGATTAAATTAGAATTATCAGTCAGATGATGAAATGTGTAAGTAAGATAAAAACTAAAAACCGAAAGTGAAATTTTAGTGAACACCAGAAATAAGGAATTGTGACTTGGATGGTATGATGAAATGGGTCTCAGTAATGGAGTTTTGGGTGACTGAAGTTACCCAGCAAATGGGGGGTTGCAGCTGGAGAAGAAGTGAGAATTTAGAACAGACAGATGAGAAGCATCATATGTAAAATAAAACAAGGGGGGAAATAAGGAAGGAGAAAGAAAAAGAAAAATTTCTTTCATTTTGGGGAAGACATATCCAAAGTATGTAGAGTAAAAGGAAGTACTACTCCTATCACATGTGAACGTGTTAACAGTGCAAAAGAAAGAAGTGACAGTCTGCTTTGGTCTCCACCAGCTTCAGAAGAGAAAAACATGGAGTTTTTAGATTATAAAATAATTTATGTGGAAAGGGATGTTGGGAGTCCCTACTCCAACCTCCAGATCAAAGCAGGGTCAGATACAATTTCAGAGGGTTTTTTTTAAATAATTCACATAAAAACTATTTATAAAATAGTTTATAATAATCTGACATCAGAAGATGAGACCTAGTACTACTACTGTTACAGTCTAGAGAACATACCAACATGTATGTGGCGTTCCTCTGGATGTGTTTGCATGTAACAACTAGCAAACATTACACCGATCATTTTATTATTATATTTTCTTGTATAAATGACACGGGATGGTGCAAGCAACTTCCTAAAGTCAGACTGCATGGTTGTGTATCAAACTAATCAATGATCCTGAGCTCCAAAAGCAGGCAAGGCATCAGGGTCTGACTCTCTCTCTCCTGTTCAGCAGCCGTAAAGGAACTAGGAAATGGCATGTCATATCCTGTTCTCTGCCTTCCTTCTATATCTACTTAAAGACTAAAAGGTGTCAGATTAACTACCAAGCAAGAGATGGAGAGACAGTTCTGGGAATATGAAAAGTTCAAGGGAAAATGAAGCATGCTGGTCAAGGCAAGTCAGAGTCAGATGGCAAAGGTCAAGGGGACAACAAGATATCGGTCACTGTGATAGGAATTGGCCTCAGACAATTGCAAACTAGCTATTGCCAAGGTTTTCTGTGTATATCATAAAGTGTGGAGAAGAAATACTTTAAACAGGATTTTTAAGAACAAAATGGTATCTTCATAGTACATTAAGCCTCCTACTGAGACCTAAAGCTTTTTTTATGATAAATAATTACATTTAAGGCGTAATCTGATAACTTGAAAATGCTGTAACACTAACAACCTTTGGTTAAATCCCATTTATTAGAGTAATCATCCAGCAGAATTACAAAAAGGCTTGGTTTTTTGTCCTTAGCTCTGACTTAGAATACCCTATAAACTTCTTTACACTTCTACGTATCTTAGCTTCCCCAGGTTCAAAAGAGAATGATAGTTCTTTACTGACTGATAAACACATGCAAGGTTCATTAGTGTTTGTCAGACGGTTTTGATCACAATCAACATAATTAGCAGAATAAAAAATCATGTGAAAACTTAGTTATGCAGCCTTTGGTTGAAAAGGACACTTGGCAAAATGGAGACTGTCCGTCCTACATGGCACTGGTATCCTATTACTAACACACATACTTAAGTACAAAAATTATAGCATTTAAACAGTTTCTAAATGATTGGTTAACACTTCTGAAAAGAAAATTAGTTTTTCTTTTAACTAATGACTGAAAATCTCTTAAAACCAAGAACTCTTCACTTCAAATGTCATGGTATAAAAATTCAAACAGTAAATTCAGCTATAAATTATATTTTCAGTTGAAAGTCCACATACTTTTCTGTTGCTGATGAAGAAAAACTGCTTTTTTTTTGAATAGCAGTCAATAACAATGAACTTTTTTGCTTTACTTGCTCTTCGACAGAGAAACTAGTTTTCTTTTGTGTGTTTCACATCTGGGGTTTGTGCTTTGGTTTTGATTTTATTTTTTTTTAGTAGGAGTACAGGCATCTTTATTTTATGGTCTGCATATAATAAAGCCATACACCAAATTACCACCACTGACTATATAAAATATATTGTGTTCATGTGATAGTGCAATTTGGGATGAGAGACAACTAAAATAAAATAACAGCATAAAATCCAAAGAATTCTAAAAGATTAATTTTTCTTGCTGCTCAAAGATGACTATAGAATATTTTTCTGCCATTGAGGCATATTCGAGATGTGAGAAACATTAACAATGAGGAGGGCTTTAGGTCAGGATCACTGTGCATCATAGATGGCATTATCTGCTGATTTAGCTGAGCTGAAAACTGCTGAAAAATAATCCTTTTTGTGCCCTTGTCAGTGGCTTTGGCCTAGAGTAATATAAAATCAGCTTTACCTGAGTCAGATAATCATTACAAAATTAATTTTGTTCTTGACTCACAGAAATAATTGGGAGAAAAATATATTTCATAGATTGATGAATATTATTTTAAGTTAAACCTTACTGAGATGTATAAAATACTAAGTGCTGCTGGTAATTGAGCAACTCTCTGTAACTGTAAATTAGCTGCTTGAATTGAAAACAGATGATTACTAAAAGCACTTTTTCCCCCTAGAAAACTTGCAGTTCTCTTTTTCCTTAGCATTCACCAGGGGCATCCAGTTAATCATACTGAGGTCTCTCCCTTAGCTCTGCAGTAGCTGATTACCCAGCAGGAGGTGCAGTTCCAGCAGGGTAAGTCAGAATGGTGTTGGTTGTTCCCTAGGGAGGGACATCCTGTAAAAACACCAAGGTTGAGAACTGTCATATTCACAGCAGTAGGTGCATTTTCCTCAGAAATTAATGGAGCAAGCTGGGCAAAAATGTTTTTAAACTACATCTTCCCTAGAGTAAGATGCAAATTCAAAGCTCTTTTGAAGCATTGGAATGAAAGTTGAAGATAAGACTTTTTAGTTTTTGACATTGATGATATAGGCAACACTAGCACTACGAATATTAAATTGAAATGGAGGATAAGTGGGGCAAATGTTATTCAAGCAGCTCCAAAATGCACTCCTAGCTGTTTCAGAGCTAGTTTAACTAAGGTGCTTGTAATTATGGTTGTTATTATTGCAGAATAACTGTCACACATTTCCTTCCTTCAATTTTTTATTAATTGATCGACAGTTTTTTCCTGAAATAGGAGGATTGGATGTATTCTTGCCCACTAGACTTCCATCCAACAAAAGAGGGTTAGAAGAAGGAGTGAAGCTTTGAGATGCAGCTTTTTTTTCCAGCTGCAGTCTGTGCTGTTCAGCGGCATGCAGCAGCTCTAGTCTGCTTTCTCAGTTGCAGGCAATGCAGCACAAAGTGATTGGGATCTGTTTACAGAAAGATTGTGCAGAAGCATTAAGAGCCTTGTTAGCTCTGTCCTTTTGAACAAAGGCATAAGTAGGGTCTATTTATAATACACAGTTTCTACAGATTTCTTACTAACAGAAGAAGATAAATCCTCAAGGATTGTCTCTAATAGATTCTGTGAGGCATGTACAACCTGGTCACAAATTCTGTTTCCCACGTTTTCAGCCGCTATGGTCTTGTCATCTTGTCTTTGCTTCATCTCAGTGCTGCTTTTTTGTGCTTCTTATGTGATTCCTGTGTAAGCTCTTACCCTGTGTCTATTAACACTGTGTTATAAGAACATGAATGGCCAGACCTGAAATCCACCTAGCATGGCATACCAGAAACCTAGATAAGAGTTGAAAAAAAAAAAAAAAAAGGGGGGGGGGAAATTATAATAAAAAAGAAAAGGGAAAAATAATTTTCTCCATTAATTTCTTTTTAGTCTGCAATAATATCTAGCTCAAGGACTTCCTGATCCAGAAGTGATATCTCTGTGTGAGAATATCCCATTAAGCTTACACCGTCAGTCTTTATTTCTTCTTTAACCAATAGGCCCTGCTAACCCTAACTGGCAATCCACTCCCTAAAACAGAATTAAAGATACCACTGAAAACGTGCGGAGACACAAAGCTTGCAAGGCTTTATTTCATTTTCATTTATGCAGATTTTTATTGCATCTGTCCCATAATTACTGTCAAGTAAATACCAGTTCAAAGTGAAATTTATGACCTTTAAAATCATTCCAGTATATTCTATATATTCCAGTATAGTCTATAAGTCATTAACTGTCATAAAATACTACCCTCAATTTCACTTGGTCACCATATCTGTAGAAATGTTTCAATGTCTTTTTATTTAATGCATACGCGTCTGATAAACCATAAATGAAACACTCAATATTAAATATATTTTTAAATTAGCTTTTATTTAATATTTCTTCTCTGTATACCTTAAATATTTTCAGTATCTATAAGTAAAACATAGCCTGATACTTCTAGAAAAGGGGGACAGCATATGAGATGATAAATGTGAAAGGCAACATCAATTAGGAGTTCTGTGTCACAAAACAGTATATAAATACTGGTGTAATATCTCCAAAAGTCAAGTGACAAGACCTTCATTGTTCTTTAATAGGACCCAGTTGTTCATGAACATATGGGAAGCTAGCTTATTAATAAAATTTTTCTTCCCTAGTCATCTTAATTCTGCCAGATTGTAAATTATGCAGCCAGGGTGAATTAGAGTAACTCACTCTTTCCAGACATCCTGAGAGACTGCTTTCTGTAAAGAACTTAACATAGTAGGTTTCTAGCTTCTCTCTGGACATTTTTTTACGTAAATTCATTGCATACTTCCAACAGTGTGCTGAAAGACAAATATAGTTTCAAACCTAGTGTGAATTAACAGGAGATTGATATTCTGAAACAAAAAATATCTTTGTAGGCAAGAGATATCAAGTATCTATTTAGTCCATTCACACAGGAAGACAAGTTCAAGTCAAAACTCAACAATGAAAATTACCCAGGCTCTGACCTGATGTATTTTGCAATGCAGACTTGAGCAAAATTTTGCAGTCTGAGATAATATCTTTTAACACCTTCCAATTAATTCTAATTTCAGTTGTAAAATACATGTTTTATAAACTCTGCACACAGGGTAAATATGCACATTTACTCAGATTCATGAGGTAAAGGAGTATACCCTCCCTCCCTGACAGCAATGCACTTTAATATATTGCAGTGTTTAAATTTAGATATTTGAGGCTCCCACTAGACAACAAGTTATTAAAACATCTGCCTTTCCATAAGCCATTCTGTTCTCTGCCATTCCACATGTCCTTTTCTACTTCACCAGGCAAAATTGCCCAATCTAAATTTCAGCTCAAGTGTTTGATGGCTTTCACGCTGAGCTCAAACTGTTAGTGCTTCCCTGAGAGAATAGAATTGAAACGGGATTTAATCTAAAATAACAAAATAGAATAAAGGTTTTACATATAAATAAGTAATGCCCTGTATATTTTTATGAACACTTTTCTCTTCTGGATTTTGTATGCAGTGAAGTTAAATGTTAAAATGCATACATAACCCAAAGCTGACAGAAAAGAACATCAGTGCATGTTTTGCCAGTGTGCTCAATTAATTCCTATGCTAAATTGTATTTTAATTCCAATCCATAATAACTGTTACTAAAAAATACATTGAAAAACTAGTATTTTTATTGCTACCTTTTTCCCAGACTGCTGGGTATTTGTTTACTTTTAAGAAGTGGTAATTTCAACTAGCATTCCAAAATGATTCCAAGCATGCTGTCTAGTATTTCCAGTAAGAATAGTTGGAGTTTTATATGCTCACTGTTCAGGGAAGATTCATATTTGGAGCTAGATTTTTTTCACAGAATGTGAACAATTGGCTTTTTAACCATAAAACAGAATTATGAACTACCTGTTACCAATAGATATTTCAATATTTAATGATGGGGTACTAAAAACATTCAGGTCTTCTGCAGTAAAAATTATGGGATTAATTCACACTACTAACTAAAATCATGTGCTTGATAAGTGAAGCAGAACAGGGTCAAGTTGTTGTCCTTACCTTGTCATTTTTTTTCAACATCTAGATAAATGGCAATTAACCACAGTTGCTCAGATAAAAAAGGTTTAGGTTTTGGTATTGCCTTGTAGCAGTGAAGGCTAGTAACATACTGGGGAGCAACAACAAGCAGCAGCTTGAGGGGAGTGATTATTCCACTGTATTGTGTCCAGTTCTGTCCCCCAGGTGCAAGAGACAATAACAGAGCGTGATATACAAAGGGAAGCTGAGGAAGGTGTGTTTCTTCAGCTTGCAGAAGAGAAGGCTAAGAGAAAGTTTTAGTTCCTGCTTTCAGCTGTATCATGGTGGAGAATATGGAGCTGCATCTTAGAGATGCGGAGTAAAAAGACAAGAGTTGGTGGTCAGCAGCAAAGAAAGTTCCAACTAGTGTCTTTTTTTTCACCATGCAGGAGGGTCTAAGCTGTGAAAGAGAGTCCTCAGATATTCAAAATTGGATTGGACAAATCCCTGAGAAACAAGCTTTTACTCTGGAGTAGGGGATCAGCATAGATTACTTCCAAAGATCCCTTCCAATCTAAATTATTCTGAGATTCTGTTCTGAGATTCATCAAGTAGATGAACTGCTAAGAAAAGTATTTGAAACCTGTTTATTTTGAAATTTTCACTCCAGGAATCACACCATTAAGCATGTCTTCAGTTACTAATTCCCTTTTTTAACTCCATGCTTCTATTCTGCAATATACACAGTATAAACAATTTTCTCTTCACAGTATTTAGGCTGTACAGTTCTAATTATAGGTATTACAGATGTTATACAGTAATACAATGGCAAACTTCAAATATTCCATAAGGCAGTCATTTTTCCAGGTATTAAATATGGGCATAAATGTAGGAGAGTGTTTGCCTGTACACTATGTGGCCTGATGACTGTGCATATTTAGGTCCAAACCATTGACTGGTAAATTTATTGCAATTATACCTTTCCCATATCAGTCAGACAGACATGAACTGAAACTTGTATGTGTAATAGCCAACCTTCCATTTAACTGGATGAATGACAAATGTGGACACTGCAGTTCCAAACAGCTATAAACTTAGGAAGACCAGGAAAAATAAATTTTTAAATTTAATTTCATTGCTCCATAAGGCAAATAAAATCATAAATTCTTCACCATGCAAAGTGGCCAAGATTTTTGCAAGAGGCCAAGACTTGTTAACAAGCTGATTGTGAATTGTCATTGAACTTTAAACCATGCAACAATAAAATACAAATATTAGTTGTTGTCTGAAAGAAGTCTCCTATTTTACTAGGAGACTTCTCAAAATATTTTCTTTTATGTAAAACACTGATCACTTGCCAAACTGCAAGCCAATAGCATGGCCACTTCATTATGTGTTAGCTAATCAGACTTTTTTCATGGAAAAATAGTTCTACAGAATGTGACCACAAATAAATTATCTCAAACAAAACCAACTGTACCTCAGAAATTTATGTAACTTCCTAACTTCATCTAAATTCCAGAACTGGAAAGGTGAAATCATTTGCAGTTTAGAGAGTAGGATCCAAGTGGTGCCATCTATTTATTACTTCTGTGAATTTAAATAGGTAGACATTTGTTTCAGCAGTCATTAATATTTCCTGCTTATCTTTGCTCAAGCCTAGAGACCCTGGAGGAGAGATGGTTCTCCAAGCATTAAGGAGTAAGCACAGGAGCCAGAACAGCAGAATCACAAACAGGAATATCTTGTTCTATCTACCACATGAAGGTGGAAAGCTGATAAGCAAAGGACCCTTATGAAACATGAAGGACAATTATGAAAGTACTCATTCATTCTACCATATTTCCTACATTTAACAGTATACTGAATGTGCTGTAGGTGGTATAAACCTACTGTATTTTCTGTTCTGGCAAGGGTCACAAGTAATTTTTTCTTACCTACTTTGGGCCTTTTTGCAGCTTGGCCCACACATTCCACTTCTGCAAAACTCCAGACTTAAGTGAAACATCTTTTCCTTTACAGTCAGTAATTTAACATTCCAGTGGACTGGTAAGATGAGCACTTCAGAGAATGGTTTGATTTTCCTAATGTGAAAAGCCTACATAGGTCACATGTAGTAAATTACTTGCTACCTTTGGCTACCATGCTCAGCTGATGAAGCTGAGCTGAAGCATTATTACCTTTCTTGATGACATGAAGTCATTAAAACATTCTGTGGTTTGAGATGTAATTTTAACACTCACAGGAAATAAGAGTTTTAGAAAGTGTGGTGCTGTCAGCTTGTAAATTATCAAACACAAGGCATGTGCCTACAAACTGCATTGGCACTGTTTAACTTAGTGAGGCATGAACAGATCAAAGACCCCATAAAATGTGCTCTGAAAAAAGAAATAAAACCAGAACTGTACTAAAGAATGAGGTGGCATAATTGTATTTCTGGTAGAAATGAGAATAGTGGATATTGTTCTTGAAGGAGGATTATTATTACCTCTTCATTATTTTCTAGTTTTGAGTTTATGTTCAGCATCTCTCAAGTACACATTCATGAAAATTATCATTAACTTCCTTAATCTATGCCCTTTCTGAGCCTTCATGACAATATTAATTTTATGTTTTTTATTTTTTCAGCCAACTTTTATTATTCGGCTATGTAAGTGTATTAATGAAGTGTTAAATGTAAAAAAACTACACATTGTTTTAATTAAATTTTAAGGACATCTTAAGGCTATTAATATAATTTTTACTGCATATATTGAAATAACATAAGCAGGGGAGTAGAAACCTCTTAATAATCATATGTATGACCCTCAAAATAGGTGTTTTGATTTTTCATTTTCTTTGTAACCTAGCATATTGCCTATTTTCCCAAATTTATTAATATCCTGTGGATACAGTGCTTGTTTGAAGGTGAATGAAAGTCCACAAACTCCCAATTATTTTCAATTTTGCACTCGTTTGATTAGAGTGCCATTGTCTGTAATTTTTACACTTGTTTTGAGCCTTCAAAGTGCATGATTCATGCCTTGAAAATGGGTTGTTTTGTGTTTCCCAGCACTGCTTTTTTTTTATCCCTGCCAGTTATAACCTGATAACCTGATTTCATACTGTGCTTTAGCACAACAATACAGTCATCAAACTAAAGCAACACAGTAAGTGGGCACATTAGCCATCATTTTACTTGATCACTTGGGAGAGATTAAATTTATTCATTTTCAGAACAGATAATGAAATATTTAAAACATTTTAGAGTTAACGGTGGCAGCATTTTGAAGCTCTGGCATGCTCTTTGCCAAAGCAGTGTACTATAGAGTGCACATGTAAGTCTCTTGTGCAGATGTTTGGGAAATTTCTGCAGGTTTTTTTTTTTCCTTAGGCTCATTTGCATTTAGTTTATCTAAAGTGAAATCCATTCAATTTTATTGAACTGTAATTCTGGTAATTTACAATATTTACATGCTGTGGTTAGATTGAAATCAGTCCTTAATTCAAATTCAATCTAAATTTACAGCATAGTAATTAGGGCTTTGTAACTGACACTAGGGGCCTATTGATTTAATGAAAAACTTAACCTTACAGTAAGTGTTTAATTAGTTGCTGCAGTAGATTCTGCGCTGTCCTAAATTGTGGACTTTAGAGAATTAGGTACTAATTTAAATTACATTACTATATAAAGATCAGAACTATATTTTAAAAGAGCATGTAGCCTTACAGATGAATTAATTTCTTAGTCTTTGAAAAAGTTAACCAAAAAAGACAGTAATCAAAGCAATTGCCTACACATCTGAATTCAGGTAAATCAGTGATAGGTATACTGGAAATTACTACCTACCTTTGTAAAACATTGATTTAAATAGTTAAAAAAACAACAACAAAAAAAAAGTGAGATTTTCTTTATGGATATTTTCCCCAGGAGGTAAAATTTGAATTTATATATACATATATATGTATATACACACATACGTACATGACTATAAATTATAGGTATCCTCTGAAGATGAAATAAAGAAAAAATCTAACTAGAAAATCCAATATGTTTGCAATCACTATGGAACAGATACAGATGTGACAGAAAATGAGTGTTAACATATAGTTTATATACAGAAAATGGTATTTTTATTTACAAAGTACTCAAACATTGTAAGCCATTATTGTATTTCTCCACTTTATAAAATATCTCAATCTAGATCAATGCCATAAATTTTCAGATTAAGAAATAATGAACTTCTAGTAACAGCATGTTTTTGTTTCTTCCTATTTCTTCCCCTTTTTGTTATCACGGCTTGGTACAGCATGGACACCAAGTCACAAGTTGGAAGTGACTGCTGTTCTCCACATCTGCCAGTAACATTTTGGCTTGATATATAGCTATTGTAACAAATTACAATTCATCAGCAACACATCAGTACACGCTCACCCAAAGCACTTGCTAGTAAGTTTGCATCTCTTTTACTGGCTGCTAAACCATCCTGGGGTAGCAGTGACATTGCAGCTTTTTGCCATTCTGCTCTTGTGTATCTCTCTGGCCCCGGTAATCATAGAGTATTTTGTATTAGGTACTCCTAGTATGTAAATTCTAGTGAGCCATAAATTTTATATCCCTAGAAGATCATCTAGAAGGTCATCATGGATTTCAGTAATTTTACTGTATTTTATGAAATCATAGTTCGTATAGAATTCAACTAAATTCTATGTGTTTTATTAAAACTTTTAATTATTTTGCTTAATTTCAAATGTACTGGGATTTTTTTCAAAATTAACAGAATTTTCTCTTTGGTGTCTTATCTGAAAGGGTTTTAACCTGTCTGTTATCCTGTTCATGGATTTTCTGGTCGTTCTGTGTTCCTAAGTATGGACATAGTAATAATGTGAGATTTTTGCACAGAAACCATGGAACCAAGAAATCTGCTGATACACTGTTGGGGTATTATGTCTATTCTAGCAAGGAGAAAAAGGGGGGAAAATTTCATTTTATCATTGCCTTTTTTTGTCTGCCAGTAGAGAAAGGCATAAATAAAAACACAGATGTAAGAGAACAGATGTTGATCTACCTCAATATTTAATGTAAAAATTAGTAATTCTTACTCTTACATTACTCTTTTTATCAGCAGGTAGCTGTTAAAATACATGAAAACAATTGTCTTTCCTGTAGTCACAGAGTAAAAAGTAGAAAGTAGATGTTTTAGTCCTGGTCTAGGTCCTTGTAGGCTAAGCTGCACTGCTTCTCTTGATCTTTATCATTTTATGAATAAGTCAGCACAGTGTCACACCAGACACTTTCTATATTCAGAAATGATAAATGGCTTCTGCCTGAATTAGCATTACAAAAAAGTGACACACATCACCATCAAAACCAGTTCTCAGAGCTAGAAGTCAATGTGCAGTCTAGGGGGCAGGTCAAAATCTCAACTGTAACAAGCAGATTAGTTTCCAATCTTGCTGCTTCAAGGAAAAGGTCATTTTAGGTTTTTTTCTTTTTTTCAGAGAAAGGAAAAGAAATACAGCACCTGACGAATTTTAACCCATCTCAAGTAGAGAAAGAAAGTAATAAACACAGGGAAGGGAAAGGAGATCCTGTGTGTGTAACCAGATACACAAGACCACAAAATAAAATAGAGGGGAAGCAGCACATGAAAAGCACAAATGTAGTGAAACTTGAAGAATTATGTAGATGGAGAGTTACATCAGAAAATTCGCAAGTTCCATTTTTAAATACCATACCTCAGCCATGATTTCCCAAGAGTAGTCATCTGTGATATATTTTTTCTAGAAAAGGCAGGCTTAGGCAGAAAATGTTTAGAATCCTAGAACCACCCTCCCCCTATACTGCCTTTGCCAATGGTTGCTAGTTTTGATGAGTCAGCAGCACAGTTCATCAGCAAAAGCAGCTTGATTAGTCAGTGTAATGACCATGATTTCAGCATAGAAATTTGCCATATTTGTTACTCTGTCATGGTTTTACCCTTTAGTATGTTAAGACATAATGAAAGCATTGTGTACTATTGGGGTGACCGTAGCAGTTTGCATCAGTAGATTCAGCACACTCAACCTTTGTTTGGCTTCCCTGAACTGCCAGATTAGGAGCCAGACTGCTAATGTCTCCATAGGCTGATACGATGAATATTCCCAAAAATAAAAAGTTAGCTGAAGCATTTCTGTGTCCTAATGACCCTTAACTTCTAGCATATGCCTTTTTAGGAAACACTGTAAATTGAAGATAACTTTTTAATAGAAATTAAAAATTGCTCAGAATGCAATGCACAATTCAGGAAAAAAGAAAACAAAAAACCAACAAAAGACAAAACAAAAAACAGCAAGGAAAAGGAAGGCCCTCCAAATTACCCTGGTTTTTTCTCTGTGGTCTGATCATCAGGCTGGTCACTGACATTTTGGAAAACCAATTCAATTTCCTTGAATCCTTTCTTCCAGCTTGGAAGAAATCTAGATAGATATCTACTAATTCCAGAGGAATACTCTGACTCCAGAGTTTTCTGGTGTCAGTTTCACTTGTCCTTCACCTGTTACTTTTGTTCCTGCTGCCAAGTGAATTTAGACTGACTACAGATGAGTGCCCTAGCTACTGCCTTGACTTCATGTCCTTGAATGTATCCAGCTTTTCTATATAAAATTGAATTTAAGTTAAGCATTTAATTAAATAAGCAAAACCAAAGAACCTTATCTCAAAACAACGGTAAAGTTTCAGGCTATTGAAGCCACACTGAAGTCTAGAAAGTAAGAGAGTATGATTTATGCCATTCCTACATTATTGGTGTACCAGAGAATGTCCTTGGTGTGATCCAGCTTATTTACAAACCCTAGATCCTATAGAAACAGAACACCATGAAACAATTAAGAAAAATGGCCCTTTTACACACTGCTATGTTAAAATTTTCAAAGCTGTTAGATCATCAGGAACCTGAGATGCTTGTGCTGTTTACTTCAGCTTGGGTTTCAGCTAAATTTTAATAAATTTCAATTCAAATTTATTTGAAACTCTTCATGGCATGAAAGCCTGCAAATTTAAAATTGGGGGTTTCTTGTTTCCCCCCACCAAAAAAAAAAATTTTTTTTCTGTTCTACCACTTTGTAGTTTTCTACTGGGACATCATTCAGTAACCTTCATTTTCTAGCTGTCAAAAATAAACAGGCTGATTGCACAAGGTTTGGGGAATTTTATTTGTTGTGGTTAAATCTGACTACTGTCTGTGAAGTGCCCTTGATATCATAATATTGTTGGTGTTCTCAAGAACAGAGCTCTCTTACTGAAGAAAGGATATTTTCCTTTATACATGTAATAAATTTGTTGTCATCAAAGGTCATTAGAGTAACAAACATTATAATAAAAACTAACATGCCCTTCTGCTGCTGCCAGTCTTTCCCACAAATGTACACATCAGTGTGATAGGAGAATGAAAGCAAATGTGATATAATAAGAGCATACAGATATGCAACTGCTGGCTTGTGATAGTTTTCATCTGCAATTAGGCAATTATCTTTCTTTTCTATTACAAGAACTTTCCATTTGTATTTGCATGCGGCAAGTCAAAGACAAGGAGAATGTAACAGTTTCTCTATCTTAGAACATTATAGATGCTTTCTCAACCTTACAATAAGCTAAATAGTGTAAAGCTTCCCACAAGATCATGGGATTTTACTTCAATGGCACCTGAAATAAATGAGATCAAATGACGAGACCGCTTTACCTTCCATTTTTAAATTTGTGCCACTTCTGCCCAAGGCAGAATCAGCAAGCTTAAAAGTTCAATGCACGTAGAAGCAAAAAAGGTAGAAATATTGCAGAGCAGCTCATTGTACAGTTTATGCTAATAGTCATCTGCCTTTGAACATGTTTCGCATTTTCCATAAATTCCCACCAGATATATACATATATATGTATGTATATTTATATATACCCATACATTTCCAGTACCTTTGCTCTTATAGTGGCATAATGGCTAAAAAGATATTGTAGTGTTTAAAATTTAATGAAGAAGTTTGGTTCATACAGTGAAATTCTATGAACTTATTTTTACAATAAAACATTGCTGAAATCACTCCTCCCAAGACAGTACTAAAATACATTCTAGATATACTTTCAATATAGATGATGTAAAAACAATTAGTAATTTATTATTATTCACTGTCTTTGTCAAATTACCAAGCTTCATGTAAAAATGTTTTTTCTTATTCTTACATCAGCTTTTCTTCTGTTGTTTACTGCCTTCTTATTAACATAATGCAGACGGATGGGGTGGAAATAATACATAATAATTTTTACAAACTCTACAGAGTGTTTACCTGTTTCTCAGCTCTATCTTACTTGTTTTGCCTAAGGTGAAGCTGATTAAACTTTTGAAAACAACAACATTATCTCTTCAGTAATCTTGGCAGATATTTGTATCACTGGAATTTCTAAAGCCTGCTTTAATCTAAGAGTCAAAATAGTCATTTGTTCACTGTTCCAGGTTGTAATCCTCCTATTTGCAAATTATTTAAACCAGCATGGGATAATATTAAAAAATGAAAATACTCCTCCTGCCTCTTAATAAAGTGAAAAAACTAGTATCCAACTAAAAAAAATTACAGAGTTAATAGCAGGTCTAATATCTTAATGGGATCTTTTCTGAACTGATTGCTTTATAAAAGGGCCATCTCTGGCAACTTCGTCTCTAGAAAGGCAACTGCATTTCGCAGAGCTAAACAAATAGGTCATTAAATTGCAGCAAATGTGCAGATCCTGAGGTTAGCTGGTATATACACCTCACATATTTGTTTCCTTAAGGAAAGCTATTCAGACTTGAGGTCAGCTCCAGTCTGAAAACCAGCTGAGGACATACACAGATGATGCGCTTCTCTGAAGGCCAAGGAGCTGTTGAGGGTGTCCTGCCTGCCTGGCTGACCACCCGCACTGAGTTGGGCTCCTGGCTGCAGCAGCAGAAGAGGGTAGGTGCAGCTACAGGCATTCTGCCCACAAGTTGCATGCACGTTGTCTGGCCAGCCAGGAAGCCAGGGGGGATGTTCACACGTGCAGGTTAGGGGGAGAAACACGTTGCCTTCTATGCTCTCACCCACTGGCTTTCCTCTTTTCATAAATGTAATAGGAGTACCCGTGCACAGGAGGAAAATTTGTATTTTACCTATGTGTATTATTTATCCACATTCCCATTTTCTGGCAAAGCATTCTCTGTGCCTTTTTCCAGTATTTGGGAAGGGGAATTGCAAAGTGCTCTGAGGTTTGTGGAGAGGACTGAGGAGAAGGAGAAGAAAAGATTGCTTGGAAGGAGGAAGATAAGAAGAAAGATGTAAAAATCAGGATAATATTACAGTAAAGGAGAGTGCAAGGTTATTGCAGCAGTAAGACAGGAACTAGATAACTCAGTGAGAGTGTCCAAGAAAGCCTGAATGTTATAGAGTAGTTTCAACTACTTTGTATCCCATTTGACAATATTGGGACTCTGTCTTCATGGAAACTCATTTTTAAAGAGGGAATAGACTATTTTAATCATTACTTTGAAAAATATTCCCTCTCCAAGTGTTTCCTCCCTGTTCTAATTGTATGTAGTAGTTATTTGTACTGCCAAGATACAGCGCTATTCAAATTAACATAAATCTGCAAAGAAATCTGGAAGTGTCCGTTTGGTCCCCAACAAGAAGAAACCTTTACACCACTGTATGCTGTACTTAATTATAGAAAATCTGTGGGGTTTTTTTACTATTTATACTAGTTTTATGTTCTGTCACTATCTGTTTGAAAATTTGGAAATACTGAAGCATTGACACAGACATACAATGTGATTCCAAGCAAGTAATTTTTGTCTTATAAGGCCTTTGGTCCTTCATCTATTAAATTGAGGCATTTCTAATTGCTTCTCCTTAACATTATTTCCTTCCTTTTTTGTGTATTTAGATTTAGATTTTTAGCTCTAGAACAGCAACTAACTTCAAAAATGTGCAATACACATACAGTGGAGCCCTTTGTATTGTCAATATAGCTGGATGGTAACATAGAGCAAATATCTAATAATTTTTAGTCAATTTGTGGTTATATAAACAGTTTTTTCTGCAGATCAAAATATTTATTCTTTTCTGGGTTTGGTTAAGCAGAGATGAGAAGCAAATAGTGGACCTAATATTGAAATCACTTTGGGTTTTTATAGCATCTGTGCTGATTTGAATCTCTGCATGCTGTGCTGTCTTTACACCTAAAATTATTATTTTATGGTTCATGTTAAGGTGCAGGAAAAATTTCATGAGCTTAATCATACTTGAAAAATGTTGTCTATGCATGGAGGATTCTCCTAACAGCTGAGCTGGGAATATTTCTGCCATTGAAGAATCCAATTTCTTCATCCACCTTTCTCCAACGATATCAAAGCTGGTATCTTTTTCATGTAGAATACTTTGTGCACTCCTAGAGGTTTGCAATTCTTAAAACCTCAGAGGTTTCTGATAAACATTCAGATAACAATAAATTTGCTAAATTCATTTTATAATCTCATTAATCTGTGACCATGTTTCCATTTCAGTTTGGAGAATGGTTGAGCGTACCACTGTGCTGCATTGCTTAAATATTATTATCAAGTTTGCTTGTTTGCTTGATGTGAATAACTGTCATTATCTCTGAGGTTTTATACTTTGTACAGATTTTCAGTTTTTGGAAGCTCATATTTTGATCACTCAAAATTCTGAGAAGTCAGGATGTTTTTTCTTGTATATTCTTTCATTCATTAATTAAGAAAGTAGAAGGTTTTGTAGAAATCCTTTCAGTAAACATTGTTTACCCGTCTTTTGCACAAAATGAATCAAAAGTTCTAAATCACGTTGTAGAAGTATTATCCTGTCAGGATAGAAATCGGACAAGAACTTTAAGCTAACTCATTAGCACACTAAATTTACACCTGCGCCAACATTTGTCATTAGTTTGCAATGTAGGAAGTCCAAACCGTCTGTACACTGAAACTTGGCTGTCCCATCTACCCTGGCAGTGAGATTGCAAAGCCAGATTCAGACAGACGAGAAAGGACACTGCACAAAGGAAGTATGGATTTATAGCAATGAGCAGGACACACCAAACTGGTCTACACATATCCTGTATTCTGGCATTGTAGAAGCAAGTCAGGAAGCAATATGAAAACGCTTTGCAGGGCTAGGGATTTTGGTCCACAATCCATCCCACTTGGTAAAATATGGTTTATGCAGAGTACTCCTGATTCCTCTACATGCCAGACTGTTCCCTCAGCTTTTTCCGTTCTCTCCAACAACTAATGAGACAATTATCCTTATTCATACCTGGTTCTAGAACAACCCTTAGGGTTTAGAAAAGCAACCAACCATATAGAAGGTGTCTGGCTCTTTTACAGTGTTGGGCTACAACATTCTTGGTCTATACAGTTTTCAGATGATTCAGCTTCTAAATTCTTAGCGAATCTCTCGTTAGCATAAGCAAGTTGAAATTCCCAGAGACTAGCAACATGTCCAAATATATGTCCAATTTTGCAGTTTTCAAGTGGTCAATGACAAAAATTCACTGACTCTCTCTTTAAGATTTCAGTTTTCTGCTTCTGAGAATGGAAGGTGTCTGATAAACCCAATTGTATATATTGCTGCTTCATGATGGTGTGAAACAAGGCTGACAATTTTATGGTTTTGGGGGAAGGATCTTTGACAATGGGAAAGTGCTAGCTTATTGAAGCATTAAGTTCTTTCCTCAAAAGTCATTAAGAAAATGATGACTGAAAGTTTTGAACTAAAGAGGAGCATAACTCAGTCATTGTTCAAATAAAATAATGGCTAATAGAAAAAAACATAGTTAGACCTCAAGACATGTTCTTCCAGGATATTAATGACAAGTGATGAAGATTCAGCAATCATGCTTTTCCATTTAGGGTATGTTCATCATTCCGAGTGTGTTACAGAAAGTGAGGGAAGACAAATACTAACTTTAATTAGCACTACATGGCCAGACACTCTTGATTTGTGGTTCTGATTGATGTGTCTATATCCATTCTTAAAATAGTTTTATTCACTGGGCCTTCCTTGGCAATGAAACCTCAGAAAAGTCTTGCATGTCAGCAACAAGAGTCTAGTAGATGCTGTTCTGATACTATTTCTGTGAAGTAGTTTCAAGATTATTTCCAATTTTTATGATATTCTGCATCCCCTAGGTTACTCAGTACTACAGATACATGTATACTGCATTGAATAAGTTTGAATAATGTTCTCTAGCTTTAACATAAAATACAAAAGAAAAATTAGAAACTTACTATGGGAAACATTAGTTGAAAAAAAAAAAAGTGCATTTGAAGTACATTGCCCAGCAGATAGTAGTATTGAAACAAATTAAATCAGTGGGACCTCTTTTCTGTTTACTTATTTTTCAACCCAAGTACAGATGCTTGAAATGGTTTTTTATGTCACAGTTTGGGGTACCTTTTTGTAAATTATTGAGAATCAAGAAGGTCTGGAATTGGAGAAAACATTAATCTTGTATTTTTTGAAAAACAATGCAAGCCCTGTGAGGCAACCAAATATTAGTGGCACCACAACTTTTTAGGTGTTTTTCAGTAAGTATGTACTTGTTGTATGTGCTTTAATTTAGTTTACCTGTACTTGATACAATAATAGTATTTATAGATTGCTGTTAATGTTATCTTTAAACGTAATTATATCTGAGGCATTCTGAATTGATATTTTTGTTTGTTTCTGTGATATTTTTAGGAATGGCTTACAAATTTCCCACAACTACAAAGTCAAACACCGTAGTCCCATATTGTGCTAATTTAAAGATCCCTGGATATACTACGTACAGGTCAAAAGAAATGTTTAACTTAGGAAATTATTTTACATCAGAGACTCCTTTGACACCCCTGAGACCCCTTTAATTTTCTGGGAAACAAGAAATATGAAGTTTGTTACTAGATATATGAGGAAGTAACTCAGGAACTTTATGAATTATAACAGTAATACTATTTTATTAGCATGAAGTATTTTCCAGTTTGAAGTGTTTTGTCTAGGACAAGCTACTGAGTTGGAATTGTTGTACCACCCGTGAATTCAATCTTTTGAGATTAAATGCTTGCATGTGACATTACGAGAAATTTCTCAGCACCCCACAGTTCTTGGAAGCAGTACTTGCATATAAGGGAAGGAGACAATTTCAATTGGCACATTTACAGACATTATCCATATGCACGGCTATAGAGACTGAGTGCAGGGAGAGAGATACAGCCAGCTCCTGCTATAAAACTGAACTGCATAAGATGATAACCATTGGCCACAGCACTTTTCAAATAAGCCAAAGATGTTCATAGGCAATTTGTGGAGAACAGTAAATGGAAAATATTCACAGGATTTGTGTCACTAGGAGGTTACCGAAGTTCGGTGGTGTTTAGAGCTTATTGCCTTAGAACAAGTTACTGCAGAAGTTCAGTACCATGTGATCCATTGGCTTGGCCATTTTTGTATGCTAATTGACATCCAGTTAAAGCAATTATTATAAGAGCATGTGCTTGCATATGCCATGTGTAAATTTTGCTGAGGAAAAGACCCTTGAAAAAAATACAGTAGGCTAAAAATAAGAAGTTACAGAGAGAGAGAAACTATTTCAATTCAGGACATCAATTAACACTGATTTGCACTGGAGTGCGTTTGAAAGTGCATGCAATATTCACATGCCAAATGAATTCATTAAAGACCAGTGTGATTACAGTGAATGTCAAATGAATTAATAACAATGGGACCTTTAAGTGTTACCATTAATTTCACAGTATGTTGCTGTTTTATACTTATGGGCTCTGAAGCTAAATGACACTCCACAGTTGTCCTAGTAGATTAATTGTGCATTAATAATCTATGGGTGGGCCAGCAATCTGGTGGGCACTTACATTTCATTGACACTTGGATACTAAAGATCATAATTTCCAGTTTTCAGTCAGGAAAGCCATTTTAGCTTTAAAATAGGCTCACATAATTTTTTCTGTATGATTAGGGTTCTTTAAAAGTGTTAAGTTTTTGAATTCTAGGTCCATGTTGAAAATTAAGGGTGATTAAAGAGTTAAACCTTTGTTTCTTTCTTTCTTTCTGTACATAGCTCTCCACCCGTGAAATATGTCAGGGATTTCTGCCTGCTAGTAGACATCCTGGTCTGTTCAGGGCATTTCTTTTGCTGCCTAGTATCTGAGATTACTTGAGTTGACCTTTTTTTTGAATGGGGTATTGCTTTTCTTTCTACCTCAGTTTTTTAGAATGAGATATTCACACATAAACAATGAGATATTCTATTTATGTCTCAATTGGAGTTGATAAACGGGCCATCAATCCCATATTTTTCATTTCATCCATTAAACACTCTTCACATCAAGTTTCACATGACACTTAAAGAAGAGATAGGAATTCACTTCAGAGTACTTTAAGTTTAAAATGAGAGAAAGTATTGTAATCCTGAAGCTCCTTCTAAATCTAGGAATGTTCCACCTATTAAACACTCTAGTCAGACTCGGAAACATTCCTTGTGTGCTAAACATAATGATGAGCAGATACCACCAGTTTGTGGTGATGTCACACAGAATATACACACACAGATACACAATGCATAGTCTGGACTTCATGTTCTGAGACTGCATAGGCAAAAAGTGCAGGAAATGGAAGCCAGATCATCAGTCAAGATTTATACCTCTAAGATCTTTATGATCTATGTGCTTTGTGAATTCCATTGTATAAATCAAATATTTATCACATTACACTGGTGAATAGCAGGAAAAAATGTAATCATATTTTGGACTTTGCTGAAATCAAAATATGCATTCACAAATTCCCTATTCTTTACCTGCTGAGCTTTTAACCTCCTATATATTTACATTTGTGTTTGATTTAACAAATGGAGATTGTCACTTGTCCAAGCTCATTCAAGAAAAAAACAGTAGCAAAAAATACATTTCAATTTCCATGTTTCATTATGAATGTATATATAAACACACACACATATATAAATATTCCTCTTGGTACAGGAGTCTGAAAGTCCAGTCCTTGGGCTATCTGGATAGTATTTCATGTATTTGTTAAATAGGAATGGATTTCCCTTGACCCAGGGATTCAGGATAATGTTTTGATTGGAAGGGATTGGGTAAATGAGTTTTTCACCCGTTCTATCATTTCATGACACTTTTCTTACATTTGGATACCATCTGCCTCCAGCCTCCCTATTCATTAGCAACAGCTTTGTGCCCACTCAGTCCCTGCACCACTGACAGTGTGGCAGGCTCTTTGGAAACTGAATATTGCCCTATATTTGTTGAGAATATTAGAAGCAGTGACAACTCTCTTCCTCTGCAGCTGATAGCAGTAGGGGAGTTCAGCCTACTGAAGTTTAAGACAAGCAATGCAGGAGTACATTCCCAGTTTTGCCCTTAAAACTGAGTACAGTCTTTTCTGTTTGTCTCTTGTTCCTTCTCCTCTGGCAGGTCACCTGCTTAGTATCCCTGTCCTCTTTCATGAAGTGAGGACCTACCTACTAACATATCTGAACTACAAGTGATGAGCAAATCTGGTATCTGGTTGAGGGTTTCCTCTGATTTCCTGTAGCAGTTTGTAGCTCAGCGGTATCATCTAGGTAGTTAGCAAAGATCTCAGTTTGGGTTCTTCTATTCATGAGGGTTTTCAGTTTTGAAGATCAGCTGCATCCTCTGTATAAACAATATATTTATATTGCATGAACTAATTTTTCAGGGGATGAGTGGGGAGATTGTTTCCTATTATAAAAACACTGGATCAGAACCATGTGTATATTCTAATGAGGGAGCTCAGAAGCATTCCAAAGCAGAATTCCATTTTAAACAAAGTTTTGATTTTAATTCAGAGGAAGGGCTATAGTGCTGCTGGGTCTTTCAGAGTTCTGGACATGAGTCACTATTCCTTCTGCATGCAACATGCTCGTTAAAGAGAAAGAAAATAAAAAGCAAAAAAAAAGAAAAAAAAAAAAAAAAGAAAAGCTAATCTTCCCTTGAAGCCAAGAATATCACTCGCAAAAAACTGTCAGAAGTTATCTTTTTTTTTTCCTACTTCACCTTTTTTCATTTTCTTTTTCAAAGTAAATTCTTCAATAAATATTTACTATTTGGAGTTTTCTCCTCACTGCTCTGTAACTTGGAATAGATAAGACTTCCATTGAGGTAAATGGTTAAAAAGACACAAATGGAAGCAAATCTTGGCCCAGAGTATAGGGAAATTATGATAATTATCTGAAACATGAAAAAGCTCTTTTTTTTTTTTTTTTGTGAGTTTCAAGGAGAATTAGGAAAATCCTCTGTTAGACCTTCTATCTTGAGCTGTAAGAGATTTTTCAGCACATTGAACTCCTAGATCCTAGCAGAATGGATAAACTCAGTGCATATGTTTTTATCTTAATTTAAAATAAAAACAATCCTCATTTGCTGGGGGGAGGTTGCGTATTAACATAAAAGTAGGATACACAGAAGAAGACTGCAGTTTTATTTTTAAGTGACTGAGTGAACTTGAGAAAAAGGAACCCAAACAGGAAAAACTTCCATCTCTTACAGTCATGAGAACAGACATGTGCAGCTCTGTTAGAATCTGGATACTCACCAGGGATCTTACTGGCTCAATGCATCAAGAAGAAATGTCTGTCAAACTCCTACAAACTTTGGTTTCCCAAACAACTGCCATATGCCAGAACTAACTGCATAAAGGCACTGTGAATCAAAAGCATCAACATTGTGAGATTTAAGGATGTTTGTAGATTTTCTTTAAAAAAGGTTCCATTAAATCTTTTCATCAATTTCCCAGACAGGTCACAACAGCAGCAGAGCACTCAGTAATGTGCATTTAATCCTTTATTCTTTTGGTGTGATGATATTTTGCTATTAGAGGAAGTTCAGATCTGATTCTGATGAATCATGACACTTTATCCTAGCCAGGAAGGCATTAAGCAGACTGACAGTGAGCTCTGCACTGCTACGGTACAGCGTTACGCTAGTGTTTCTTCCAATATGAAAAACAGTTCCATGCCTGCTGCAAAGCAAGTATTGTCATTAAAATGATGCTTAAACAAGCTCTGTCTTCACTAAATGTCTTAATGCTATAAGCCTGACAGTTCTTTAGAATTGCTATAAGCTCTAGGGTGGAAGAGTGCTTTATTCCTGCCTTAGACTGCCAGACTTCAATTCCCACAGACAATCAGCTACACCCTCTTTGTGAGCCTGCGCATCAGGCAGCCCATACAGATTGCACTGTGTCAAACAGTTTAATAAATAAATAGTGTGCCTTGGGCCTGGAGCCAAAAATGCTCTCCCCTTGCACCAGTGTGAAAGGTAGTAGGAAAAAACGCTTGTGTTCTACTACTAATGAAAAAGGCAAAGGCAGTAAGCTCGGCATGTCTCTTCTCTAATATTACATCACAGCAGCTCATGATGTAGTGTTAAATGTGTCTGAAATCTCCTTATTTTTCCAAGCCTATTTACCGATGCATCCCAACACAGATGGAACCTTTCTTCCTGCATATATTAATTCATTTGTTATTTATGCACTTCTGATCTTTGTGACATTTTCTCCTTTGGCCTGCTACCAAGTCATTTTTTATAGATGTTCTGAGGAAAGGTGGCCCTTGCCCTGCAGTGAGCCTCACAAATCCCTGACACACACATATGCATTTTTTATTGTTCTCACGTGTTGCTTAACAGTCTGCACTCTTCCTGCTTTACAGCAGAGCAGATGGGTTCCTGCATAGCATGAAACAGATGAGATGTTCAAATCGATTGTTTTATCAACAATCAGTTGTAGATAAAAATCATTTTAATGAGAGAAATTAATGGTGTTTGCAAACATGGTGTTAATTAAAGATCATAGCTTGGTCTTTTTTCCCCTCCATTTTCCCCCTGCACACAATTTTTGTTACCCATGACATCTTTCATTATTGACTCATGCCCCAAAGAAAAGGCGATTAAAATCTGCTTTTGTTTGATGTAGCTCTTATTGAAGAAAGAAATAGATCTTTCTGAAGCTTCCTGGTGAGATGAAAGTCTAATTATCTCCACAAATGAAAGGAAAAGCTTTAATTAGGCCTGTGCTGAATCTGCGCACTGTGAATTTGTGCATTGTGATGGATGGAGCTCACATCTCCTCAGTGACTGCAGTTGAAATAATGAAGAAGGAGAAGAGGTAGCCTGGTTCCATGATTCAGCTGGCAGAGCAGACTTGGAGGTACACCTGTGTTGTGCGAGCGTGCCCAGAGCAGCTGCCACAGGCCATGTTTCTGTGCAGTGCATTCGGCTGTTTTACAGCCTCCTCCTGAGCTTTGATCTCTTTTCAGACAGCAGGGGTCCTAACAAATCAAGCTTTTCATGTTTCCCTCAGTTTCACTCTCTTTTGCTTCACCATTCATACTTGAACTCCAAAGAGGACGGATAAAATATTGTCTTTTTCTGAATCAATTTGATCTGCAGTGGACATGACTGAAGTCGGCATTTTGTCTTTTTTGAGGTGTTTTAGGGTTGACTGTGGGGTAAAGGCTGCTAAAGAATCAGATTTTGCATTTATTTATTTTGCCATTTAATTCACTATTTATGTTTCTAACCTCTGTGCATAGCACTTTATTTGCTACGCCCTTCTTTTTTACAATGCTGTAGTGTCTACCCAGTTAGGAAAGGTGACATTCTGGGATAGTGTTAGACTGCTGATGATCCCCAGAGAGAAATCTGAATTATGAAAAATAATGCACTATTCCACATTTTATAACATTTCTGATCTATTTTTACCATGTTGCATGCAGTTTACTCTGTCTTCATGTAGTCCACCTGATATCAGGAAGGTCAAACCACTACTTACTCACTTCACTTGCAGCCAGCATATTCTTCTTCGTGAGTCACAAAACACCTTTGACATCAAGGGCAGTCAAGGAGTTTACATCCACACCTTTCTGGGCAGGATAGCAGTAAAACCAGAAAGACACAATTGAAGTCAAAGTCAAATCAGCATCAACAATCTAATATTTTATCATTTCTGTCAGTATATTTTTTGTTGTTTAGAATTTATTGCTTCAATTGTGTACCAGCCTCTGGAACTGAGGAACGTAGCAGTCAACTGGAAGCATGCAGAAATAGAAGGATCTGGGATAAATGACAATGCATCCCCTGTTGATTTGTTTATTTAAGAAAAAGAGGCATCTGAAAAGTACAGCAATGCTGTCTTTCAAAGCAAACATTTTGGGAAGTCTTTTTGTAGGTAGATATGCAGCATCTATAAAGCCTGAAATTGTTGAAAGCAAAAGATGCTGATTCTGAGTAATTCAGCAAAGCAATGATATGGATTTTAATTTATACTGTGTGAAACAAATCTCTGGCTTTATCTACTTGTATTCTAAAATTTTATATATTAAAAAGTTACTCACAAGCTGAAATCTTACTATGTAAATTTTCTCATTTGTTTAGAGACCTTTAAGACAGCTGGCACTTTTCTTAGTCTAAAATACCTTGGTTTGTTCTTTCTGCCCTCCTCCCGCCAGATGCTTTCCACGGTTTCTTTGTGTAGATTTGTCTCCTTTGTTTATGCCTTTGCAAGTATCTCCCTAGTGTTAGCACTGAGTTCACAGAGCTGAAGTCAAAAACCTGCCTTATACAATATTCTAATCCTTAGGCCATCAGTGCCAACATCCAAGTCTGGTGCCCTAGAATTACAGGGATGATGGTGAATGTATAAAGGTCCCAAAGTTCAATATAGGAGAAAAAAGCTGGGGGGAATACTGTAATACTGAGCACAGGTCTGAAATAGGGGCACAGCCAGGGGGGAAATGAGGAGGCAGTGGAAGTCTTGTTAGACTGCTGTGCCGAGATGAGGAGCAGATAGTAAATTAGGAACGAGCACTGCAAGAACACATCTGAATCAGACCCTCCAATTAACTGTTCTCTTTCCTTCTTTCAAGTTTGATTTCCTTTTAACCTTTTATTTTATTCTTTTGATCTCAGCATCTTTTTCTTTTTGTTCAAATGAAGAGCAGTGGTGCAATAATTTTTACTGAGGAGGTGCTTTCATTGTCAGCTCCTGTTTCCAAGCACAGCAAGTGATGAACAAGAGCTGGAAATACTCATGCATGCTGTCACTCAGAATATGAGTTTGAACAAAATTTGAGACTTGGGACAACTGGAAATGAAAACTGTTCTTCCTCAGTTTGTGACTGCCCCTATTGCTTCTTAGCTGTTGAGAATCTCAGCAGATTTTATGTGGGATTTTGTGTGTGCATGCGTGCACAAATACATGTTTAGAGCAATGGAAGTTTATGGAAGAAAATACTGTACAAAGTAGGCGCACTAGTATTTAGCTGTTATATGCTGGAAAACAGCAAAACTGACCACTGCCTTGTAAAGAGCCTTGTAACATTCTCCTACATACCTTCTATTTGGGCTAAGTCCTAATTGCTACCTGAAGATCTTTGATTAGGGATAGGCAGCAGAGTCCCCATGAAGGACTGTTGTGCGGGCATGTGAATGGGTGAGAACTCTGTAATACACTTCTGTATTAGTAATGTTAGTATAGTTTCTGCATAGTGCCTATGAAAACTTGTAGTGTAGTCCTTCAAGGTGAGAGTCGTCCAAGCCTTGTGAAGCACCTTGAGGCGCTAAATCACTGCCAATCTTGTCACCAGGAAGAGAACTCTTGTCTGTTTTGGGTCACCCACTATAAACTTCCGGGGGCGTACAAAGAAAATTACATTATAGACATATCATTCTACTAACCTGTCTTCAATAAAGCCTTGAAAGAGTTGTGAATTCCTGTGATAAGGCATGCAGAACACATGAAGTCTGGACTTGTGGTTGGTTGTTGGGTTTTTTTCTGAGAACATTACTGGCTGGCTGGTGCATGCTGAGACACACACATGGTGCTCTGAATTGATTCCGTGTTTATGGTTTTGAAGTTTCCAGACTGAGATAAACACAGATATGCTCACTTCACTGTGAACATCTGCTAATTTTTAGTTCTAGAATATCTAAATGGGCATGTATTTTACAGAATCACAGAATGGTTGAGGTTGAAAGGGACCTCTGGAAGACATCTTGTCTGAACCTCTGTTCAAACAGGACCACCTTGAGCAAGTTGCCCAGGACCATGTCCAGCTGACTTTTGAATAACTCCAGGGAAGAAGAGTCCACAACCTTTCTGGGTACCCTGCTCCAGTAGTCAGTAGCTCTCGCAGCAAAGAAAATGTTTCCTTATGTTTAAACAGAGCATCCTAATGTTTGTCTGTGCCCACTGCCCCTCATTCTGTCACTGTACACCCCTGGAAAGAGCCTGACTCCATCTTTGTATCCTCGCTTCAGACATTTATATGCTTTGATGAGATCCCCTCCTGAGCCTTTTCTTTTCTCAGTGCAACTCTCTCAGCTCTTCCTCATATGAGAGATGTTACAATCCCTTTATGATCTTTGTGGCCTTCTATTCAACTCTGTCCAGTGTATCCATGTCTCTCTCATACTGAGGAGCCCAGAACTGGACAGAGTACTCCATATGTGGCCTCAACAATGCCACCTCATTGTGGACTCATGCCCACAATTTAACCTTTTCCAAGGGGATCTTATAGGAGAAAGTGTGGAAAGCCTTACTGAAGTCTAGGAAGACAAAAGCCACTGCTGTCCCCTCCTCTACCAGGCAAGTAATTTTGTCATAGAAAGTTATCAAGTTGGTCAAGCATGACTTCACCTTTGGGGAAACCATGCTGAGGAACCCTGAAGATCTTCGTGTTGTTTATGTGCCTAGAAGTGGTTTCCATTATTACCTGCTTCATCACTTCCTCGGGGATCGAGGTGATGCCGACTGACCTCTAGTTCCTTGGGTTGTCCTCCTTGCACTTCTTGAAGACAGGAGTGACATTTACTTCTCCTAATCTCTATGATTAATTAAAGATTATTGAGAGTGGGCTCATAATATCTGTCAGCTCCCTCAGCACTCATGCCTCCATACCATCAGGGCCCACATCCATTTTGCTTAAGTACTGCCTGAAGTGATCCTCTTCCACCAAGGGTATACCAAATTCCATATTTACCCCCTGGATTCTAGGGCCTGGGTTTCCTGAAGGACAGTCTTCCTTGTAAAGACTGAGGCAAAGAAGGCATTCCATACCTCAGCCTCTTCCATGCATTGTTGAACCTTAAGTGGCAGGCCTTCATTTTCCTTAGACTTCCTTTGGTCCTCTCTGTACATATAGAAGCCCTTCCTCCTGTCTTTGACATCCCTGGCCAGATTCAATTCTATTTGAAATTCCTATATACTACTGAGACCATATATGTTAGGAAATCTTATGGATTAACTTATATGGAGTAATTTTATTTCCTGAAGAGGAAAAAATGTAACATAAACAAGGTTGTAAAACACATGTTGGTTCTTTTAAAAGAGATGGGGAAAACAGCTATGATCCTAGGGCCTTCCCATCAACCTGCAGTGTTTATGACAGTCACAACTTCCTTGAAAACAAGTGGATATTTTAGAAACTGTGGTGTTTTGAAGTGTGCCTGGTCTGATAACTATAAATTTAAAAGACCTCTAAAGGAATACAGCAGCTTTTCTTCACATCTCCAGCAAATTATTACTTTACTTGCCCATTCTCTGAATACTATATTACAGACAAGTAATATATTCCAGAGTTTATAAGTGCATACAAAGATATTCTATAAATAATTTAAAACATATTCAGTTATAAGACTTTCAGTAAAAGATGGAATGCTACAAAGCTGTTCCTTTCATACTGAAAGAAAGAAGAATTAAATTGAAACTGCAGAGAAAAACAAAGCCAAATGTAAATTATTCTATCAGGTTATGCTCTGGCATTCTTGAGTTTACCATACAGGTAGGCATGTAAAATATGGTTCCAGAACCACTAAGATTTAAAGATGTTGTTGAGCTAAATCTAAGCAGCAGGAAACACAACATATTGAAGTTCTTAGAGATTTTGTATTTCTGATAGTCACACTTCAAATCACTCCTAGTTCAGGGTTTTCTAAAGAAGCAGAAGGTACCCAATCTGGAATGAAAATGACATTTACTGAATTTCAAATAAATTCTGTAGATGTTCACCTCACATCACCCTGGTATTTTGGTTCTATTATCAACATTGTAACATGCTGTTGTACTTGATCTCCTACTTGGTGTGAAATTAGGCAATTTTTTTTTTTTTTTTTTTTTTTGCTCACACTGTCACTACACAAGTAAGTTTGGAGCTCAATAAAAACTGAAATAACTCTGTATTGGAGATCCATAAAATTCTGTAACTAACTAAACTATTATCTTTATTAAGAAGACAAATAAGGAAATAGTTCTTTTTCACTCACAATTAGATTCTTTTTCACTCATACAATTCATGCAATTAAAGAAAACCTTTAACCAGATACTGTTCTCACAAGACTCACAGGTTCCATAGGCCTTAAAATCTTGGTATTTCAAAATTCCCTGAAATCCCAAGGTATGTAGAATTCAAAACCAAGTTTTGAATTCAGTGCAAAGTTCCATTCTCTTGGGAAGTTGGCTCTCAAATCTAAAAAACCCTGCCTTGGTATCTTCCATTTGTTATTAATACTGTATATAGCCCTTTTTCATTCAACTGTGCATTTTACCACATTTATATAGATTTTTTTTTTTTTTTTTAATTAGAAGGAATACCAAACAACATGATCCTGTCAGTTTCTGCAGTCTTTAGGATGGAACTGATACAGCCCACATAATTCCTTATGGCACTGCAATATTACAGGGAACCGTTTTCTTTCTCACAACCACCAGCTGCTGTATGAGAGCTGAAGGGTTTCTCAGAATCCCTTAGCCTTATGTTTCCTTATCTGCAGTTCATTTTCATGCCTGATTTCCCAGAATTTACTTAACATTTTCAGAAGGACGTCATTCACCCACTAGTTGTAGCTGGATTTGGATTCGTAACTCTTTTGAAAAGAGAGAGTGATGTGATTCTCCATACCACCAACACATGATTTTGTCAGATGATAAATATTCTTCTCATCAAAATACGATGGAAGAACTGACTCGTCCCATCCACCAGAAAACTCTGAACCAAATTAAGGCTGAACATACTGGATGCTCTTTTACAAAGATAGGAAATGGGACTAGCCATCTGGCAGCTCTTGACACTCTTTAAACACAGAGAATTTTTGCAGGAGAAAGCATAGCTGTCTTCTGAATTCTTCTAAGGGGTTTTAGTTTGGGGATTTTTAATGGATTTATTCCATATCTCTGTGGTTTAGATGAGCAGCCTTATTCTGACTCAATGCCAGCAGAAACTTGGTGGAGTTTTCTACTGAAGTAGATCCTTGATGACTTGTCAAGGAACCTTAACAAGTTTGCATATTGCAGAGGCATTCAGCAAGGTCTTGATTGCACCCATTATAGCTTCCCCATTTGTAGCTGGACAGACCAGCAGCATGCTGGGATCCCTTAGCATCGGCCCTGTTCTGGAAATGATTGTTGTCTCTTTTTATGAGGTGCCAGCTTTTAGCTCTTGTATCCAGAAAGAAATTATTAGTGGTAATCTCTTGGTTCATGTTCTGTTGTTAAGAATTCAGTGGGACCCAGTGCTTCGTTCAGGGGAATGTCTTAAGAAGCTGAAATCCACTGATGTCTTCAGGGTTTGAAACCACACCCTCATCCCTTCTGGTGCATTGTTGCAGAGATAACAGCCATAATTGCAAAATAAACTGAGCTGACTATCTCAAATTTTTTTCTTTTTTTTTTAATTCACACTGTAGCTGAAGAATGGGCCCTTTTTTATTTCAGGTTTCTTTGCAAATAAAATTATTATTACCTTTTCTAAGATTGGTCCAACAGTGGTTGGACCATACTATAGTTAAGGACAATACTAAGCAGAACAAATAATAAATGTAAGCCTATGACTAAGTATATTCTGTATAAATATAAAAATTAAACTCGCCATAGCAGGTGGCTCATGCTAATCAAGAGCTGCTGGAGGTCATATTTAAGATATTATGCAAATTCAAAACTCAAAAATACAGACTATGAAATAATAATTAATTACATTTGCACTTTGATTAAAGATTAAATCTCAGTATAATAAAAAAAAAATCATGTCTTTGTATTGCCTGATATAATTAGGCACTCTCCTAAATGACCAAACTTAGAACTGCCTATTATGTTCTAGCAAACCTGTGGGAGAGCCTGACATGTGTTTAGCAATCATGGGGTTTTTTGTGTTCATCAGAAAAATCATTTTAAAACAATGTGGGAGGGGCCGTCCTTATCTTTAAGGCAACTGTTGGATAATTGACCTCCTTTAGCATTTAATTTCTCAAACCTCTAGGAAGCTTAATTTTGAACATCAAAGGGGTACCTGTGGAAGAAACTGTTCCAGACTGGTGAGTAAACAAATTAGAGTTAATAGGGTCATTAGCTTCTGTGGTAAAATTTCAAACTGGGTATTCCTCACTAAGGAATGTAAATGTCAATGTTTTTAAGTCTTCTAAAATATAATTAGACATGGAACTTGAATACAAATGCTATTTGTATTCAAGTATTTTGCTACATATCCTATTAACAAACAATGTTTTCCATATTTTATGGGCATTATTTTATTAAACATTAGGGAATCTGTTGTTCTGGTCCTATGCATTGCTTGCCAGACAATTAAAACAGAAAGAAAAAAGGTACAAAGCTGCTCAGTCAATAGTATGCTGTAAATATCAAGGATGCTGTGTGTTCTCTTTGATATAAAACATACTAGCCAGTTACCTTTAGAGTAACAGCTGTAGATCTAGTTAATCTTTAGATCTCTATGTAGCAGTGTAAGAGCTTAAAAAACCCAAAAAAGCCACACACAGAAAAACCCCAACACAGAACCACAAAAAGCAACTTATTTCCTCATTTGGATGATCTCATCTGTATTTTCTCTTGGTTCTATGGCTACATAAGGGGATAATTGCTGATTGAATTTGAAACAGAGAATGCAACAAATTCAATTCTTACATCCTCTCATTTCACTTCTTGCACAATACTGGTCTTTTTTTTTTCCATTATCCTTGCATATGGTAATAGAAGTACTGCTCCCTTTCTTCCACCAAGCTGACAAGTTTCTAGTCCAAGCACATTTTCACACCTTTGCCCACATACCTACTTGCAGGCTATGGATCCTTGCATATCCATTCCCCTGAAATTCTTGCTGCTAACTGTTCCCAGCAGCGGCAAGCTCTTGGAAGTAAGGGTTGTCAGAACAAGTTCCCTTTTTTACTTTGCAACCCTTGGAAATTTAAAACTGTGGGGTTTATTCTATATCTCCAGGAGGTCAGTATTCAGCAATGACTTCTTTTTAATCCAGAAAATCACCTGCTGCTAGAAGTGTCATCATTTAAACAGGTAGAGAGGAAAATTTCTTCATAAGGAGCAATAACATCAGGTCAGTCTAAGAGTTTGTGGAGTAAGGACTAACTGTCAACACCACAAATGTGTTTAGCATAGAAGGAAATAAAATATTTGCTAGAAGTGCCAAAGGAGAATCACAGAAAATATTTAGACTGGAAAACTGCAGATGGCCAAGCACATCCAGAGGTAAATCACCTTCTCTCCATGAAAACTGATTTGTACCAGCAGGGTCTGAGTGAGTACTACGGTGAATTCTACCAAAAAAAACAGAAGGATGGGGGAGAAGAGAAAGGCATTTTAAATAATTTACCATAGCTATATCTGTGGTTACAAGCATAGCATTCTTAAGTCATTAGCCTGAAGAAGCAAAGAGTTTAAAAAATATTAACTCTCCTCACTATATTTAGTTATATTAAATTATATTTAATCATGAAGTTTAGGAAAAAAAAGAGGGGGGGAGGGGTTGGTCCCATTTGTTGACCATAAATTGTTATGTTGTGATAATTTTGTGGTTTGGGCTGATTAAATCTTTTAATCTTCTATTGTCCCTCAATGGCAACAATTTCTTTTTGCTTAACACAAATAAAAGTAAAACCCCCCTCAAATGCTTTTTATGTAATGTGAATCATGTTTAAGTGATGTTTTGAAAAATTCCTTGTCCATTAGAAGCAAGCTTTTTGCACTAGGCGAGAAGTTATAACTGAGGTTTTTTGCAAAGTGGTTCTAGTTACTGTTTATTATCACACTCTAATGCTGTGCTTCAAATAAGAATCTCTAGCTTACCTCCATAAGTGCATCTCATAGCATTCATTTTTAAATAACCATTAGTTTTATTTCAGCCTCCTACAGTGTTTTTGATAGAATGTTACTATTTTCACACAATAATAATTTATTTCCCACTGTAAGCCAGAGTTCTAGACAAGTATGACTCCATTTCTCCAACTTACTGATTTTACTCATGGAGACAAAACAATATCAAATCAAGATCACATAACATCTCTGGCAAATCTGGGATCATATGCAGATGTCCTGATCTTGCATTCTATATGTATTCAAGGGTAAGACTCATTTAACCTAACTTAAACCAAACAAAAGTTAGGCATGTGGTTTTCCTTCTCTAATCAAGGCCTCCAAAGGATAAGTCAGCTGATCACAAAACATTGACAAGGTTGGCAAGAGAAATCATGGTAAAAGTTTATTTGCCCTTCCACTAAGGTGAAAGGTAAATGCTTCTGCACTGTTCCATTAAAATGTTTCATGGTCCAGTATGTCTCACCCATGAATGTAGTAAGGGAGTGCTTCTAGTATGATTTTTCATTCTTTGATTGAAATCTTGACTATGTAGTATTCTGAAAAAAATACCTTTACACCCTTATTTTAGAGTTCTTGAACTACATCATTGATCTGGACATAGTGGCAATGCTACTTTCAGAACTTAAAGTAAAAGCAAATAAAAAATAGAATAAACGTTGTGATCTGCATATTGGAATGAGATATTTGTTTGTACACATTTGGCATTCTTTTAATTATTCTTTAAGGAGTTAAATAATAGACACGAGCACGTATTAATTTCTTCAAAATAAAGCATAAAATATCAAACTCAGGATGTAAATCTAAAAAAAATACTGAACTATTCAATAGAAATTAGAGGCAGATAAAATTTATTCCAATGGCTATGAAAATGTAATACATGAAAGGATGTCCTTGATTTAACTTGTTACAAGCTGTAGACCTCCATAGCAAGCTGGAATGTTTTAACCATAGTTTAACCATTAATAAATAAATGAGTCAAACAAACTTACGAAGAATGTAACTTTCTATTGCAATTTTTAACCTATATCCCAAACATGTTACATTGCTTTTTCTTTCCCATGACTGTGCTTGATCCCTATCTAAGGGGTTATCTCAGACCACACTAGAAAGGTCTGACACAAGAGGGTGCAGAGTTGCTATTCCATGACTTCAGCACATCATCTGCAGGATAGCCTGACACATATAATCAGGAGAGGTGGTCTTGCATTAACCTTTTCCACTCCCAGAGGATGAAATGATAATGAAACAGCAAAAACAGATAATGAGGCAAGGAGAGCACAATTCTTGTGATTATGACTGAAAATGTGGGGGAGGGGAACATCTGAACAACTTTGTGCAGACTTTCGGTGAAGCATTTCCAATTCAAATAATAAATGGAGTAGATGTATATAGGTAAATATAAACCCAGGCATGGGCTGAATATAACACCTAGAACAGGAGTCTGTTAAAGGAAGGAGTTGCTTATGTTTTTTTCTTATGACTGGCTACCACTTGGCAGACAAACAACTTCCCCCAAGAGTAGTAACATATATCATTATTTTGTGACTTGATTCAGTTGACATCCTTAGGGAGAATGATTTAGTGAAGCACCTGAAAACCCAGAATCTAACAGTTGTAAACAACTAGAACATTTGGTTTGTTCAGCATGGAGGAGACTGAGGGGAGACTTCATTGTGGTTTTCTGCATCCTTATGAGGGGAAGAGGAGGGAATGGTACCAGCCTCTTCACTCTTATGGCCAGTGATGGAACCCAAGGGAAAAGCATGAAGCTGAGTCAAGGGAGGTTTAGGCTGGATATCAGGAAAAAGTTTTTCACCCAGAGGGTGGTTGGACACTGGAACAGGCTCCCCAGAGAAGAGGTCACAGCACCAGCCTGACAGAGTTCAAGAAGTGTTTGGACAATGGTCTCAGGCACATGCTGTGACTCTTGGGGTGTCCTGTGCAGGGCAAGGAGTTGGATTTTGACGTTCCTGGTTGGGCCCCTTCCAACTCAGCATATTCTGTGATTCTATGATTTGCTTAATGCTGTCTCTGCTGAGACAAGATGTGTGTAACTGTAGCCTACAAAGACTGATATTATGCGGTGTTAGAAAAATGGAGAAAATGCTTGTTCACTTTCATCTGTGACTTTATGATCTGGCTTTTTTGGAATGTTTCTACCAGTAAGAAACTACTTCTCCACAACAGTTCCTAGAAGAAGGTCAAATATTCAGTGGAATGACAAAGCAGATAGCTAAAAAGTACAGATAAAAAAGCAGCCACAACAAAATTTGCACATACTGAGTTAAAAGCAAATGAGAATCTGGCTACAGTGCAATTCACCCCTGGAAAGAAATGATGGTATCAGTTAGCTCAAGAAAGCAAAGATAAGAGTAAAGCAAAATTGCATAGGCTAAAGTTTATTTCTCAAAAGCTGGGTATTGTGGAAATGATGTAATGTTAATACCTTCCCTTTGTTTTGTCACACTGACAATTTGCACACACCAAAGACCTCATTTATACTGAACTTCAGTGCATTTTGAACATGAAAGCCCTGGGCATCTCAGGAAGTTTTAAAGCGTTTTTTCTTAAAACATGAATTAAAGTCACATTTTAAGTTGTGCTGCATGTGCTACCATGTTTACTCATGTCTCTCTGGAGTTTTTAACAGCTCAAAAAATAGGTTTCTTCAATGGGAAGCATATGCCACTGGGGCCTTTTATCTGAATGCTTCAGAATCAATCAAAAGGCACGATTTGAGCAGCCATGGGCCGAGGCAGGATTCATCTGTTTGGGTCTCTGACCTTGGTAATATACTGCTTGAGTGGCTCTGCAGCACTCAAGCCATGTCCTGTAGGACTTACCATGAATTACATTTGTGTGTGCCTGTTGTAACTCACTAGTTTTTCTTATGCCAAGAGGGGTTTGTTTTGGTTTTTTCTCACTCTTTTATATGACAATCATACCACTTACTCCTTTCAACAACAATCTCTTACAAAGATCATAAATAGTTTTAGTATTTACTTGTGACGCATTATGCAAACCACATGTATTGCTTGATTTTACATAGAAATAGTTTGAATTTTTTTTCTTATAAAAGTAATTTGAAATTGTTTTCGTATAATACTTTGAAATACTGATTCAAAAGAAAAGAAACCTGACACACAATGAAAGAAATAGAGGCTGCATAGAATGTTTTTGTTCTGCAGGGGAAAAAAAAAGGCACATAAAAAATGGATACAAAATTTTTGATATTCATAAACTGTACTGTGCCTTAAATGCAAATGGTGAAAACTGAAGTAAGCACACTACTCTACTCAACCGTGATTATATTTCTTCTTATGGATAACTGATATGGAAAGATCTGATGGCCACTCAGAATTTCACACAGGCTGAATAGCCAATATAAAAAGATAATGTGGTCGACATTCACCCAAATGCATGGGAGAGATTTCATCATGTCACACCTGTGTGTTTTAAGGTGTGCAGACTCTTGTCACCATTTCTGTTTCTGCTTCTCTGGCACACTACCTGGCACACATGTATTCTGTCTGCTGAGATACTAGATCCTGCAAAACTGAGTGTATTCCTGACATCTGGGTGCAATCCATCCTTCTCTAGCACTTTCCAGGTAACTTAATAGAGATAACTTAATAAACACTTTCCAGAGCTAGCAAGCTTTGTGACCATTCTGGTTTTCTCTTCTTCAGAGATAGTAATGGAAAGAGGAAGAGATTTGAGCTTTGAATAAGTTCCAGAAAACTTACCAAAATATGGTTCATTTTAGTTCCTATAACCAAGATATATTACAAAAATAATAAACACCTAATACTAAGCATACTCCATCTTGAGAATTTTGCATTTAAAGTCATATTCATTTAAGAAATTCCTTGTTTCCCATCTTCCACTTGGCTTCTCCAAGCATAAGCACTACCCAGACTTCCAATTTCCAATTTCTTTTGTCTAGTGATTCCGTTATCATATTAATTAGATAATCAATTATTTTGCTTATACCACTCACATTTAAAATTCACTGGCAAGTCAGCCGAACAGAATTAAGTTTTATTGCTTTGCCCATGATCTGTATGGTATCTATTTTTATCATTGGTACAAAGACATCTAAACATTATATTACCAGAGAGGCTAATTTCCATTTTTAAAACACCTCTGCAAAGAGCCTAGTGCCATAGATGACAATTTTACAACTTTAAATAGGCAAAATCAGTCACAGATGTTACTTGATAAAAGTAAATATGAAGTGAGCTCAGATTCTCCATGCAGCATAGTTCTGTGTCAGTTCTCTTCCCAACAGGATGCTTTTCACTCCCTAATTTATCAAAGACGTGCAGGGGAGGTGGGGTGATTGCTTTTTACCTTAATAATTGATTGTGATTTTATATCAGTGTGTGTCCTGTGAAATCTGCAGTAATGAAGATGAGCACATTGCTGGCCTGAAAACACAAGTTTACTGTGATACCATACACATTTCAGCCTCTTAGATTCAGTTATCACTGTGTGGTCACAGGACTACAAACGTGTGGTACTGTGCAGGACAGAAGTTAATTTTTTGCAGTAGCTGGGGGGGAGCATGGTTGGGAGGGGGGTGGTAGCTAGGACACAGACATCATTCCCAGGGAAGGGGCAAAGCAACTCTCTTACTTCCCAGGAGAGAGGGGTCCTTCCAGTGGAGCAAGCGTGGCAGACAGAGCAGGGGCGTAACTCCAGTCCCGAGTCGTAGGGAGCAGCTTGGGCGCCGTGGCTGTGGCCGGGTCAAGCTCTGCACTTCCCTCCTTTGTACACTTTTGTTATTAATATTTTTGAAATTACTGTCCATTTTCTTACTGCAACCTGTGATCTTTGCTTTTTTTGCCTCCAATCCTCTCCAATCCCATGCAGCAGGGAGGGGAAGACAAAAAAGGTGGGGGGTGGAGGGGGGAGGGCAGAAAGAGCAGCATCTGATTTTGGAGTATGGTTGGGGCAGTAACCCGGGAAATACCAATTCTAAACCATGAAATGTACCCCTCTTAAGAAATAGATGAGACCTGTGGGATGATTCTCTTAATCACAAATTATTTCAAAATGTATGAGCATTGATTCCCTAATATACCTTGGCAGAGCTAGGCTCTTAGGGACCTTTGGCTTCAAAGATCAGCAAGTTTGACAAGTAACACTGCCCCGAAATTCCATCTGTTTATGAGGTTCCAAAAGGTTGAATTCAAGTCCTATGCTTATAACCTTGTATATTCTTTAATTGGGGGGGAACAGGGGGGGAGGGAGGGGAAGGCATTGGTGGCTTCCCCAAAATATTTTGTGTCATTATCGTAATTGTAAATCCATGGCCTTTATTGAAACTGCCAGTTATGCTAACACATCTGTTAATAGTTAGAGAAAAACTAAAAACAAGTGAAATTTTGAGGAAGTTCATCTCAATTAATAAACTGCTTTGATTTTGGATTTTGAATAGCTGCAACTGTGTCTGTTCAGCCCTAAGTCTTCCTGACAAGATGAAGAACAAAATACAATTAAAGGGGTGGAGTGGAAGAAAGAAAGAAAAGAAAAAAATACATTTTAGGCATTGATAACTAGAAATATTCAGTAGTATGCTTATTAAATGAAACTCAGTAAGTTGTCTTAGTGGCAATAGTAATGACTAAATTACTCTAGTGTGAAGGATCACTGTAAATTTCTTTTGATGTTTATTTTTATTCTTACACTTAAATTGTTATAAGGATGAATCATCCTTATGATTCATACTGGGTTTCGTCCAATAAGCCTATAAGGTATGCATTTTCACAGCCTTGTATCAGTTTTGGTAGTAGCAATACAAATTCTTCATGTAAATAAATTGTAACTCAAAGCTAAACTAGACCAAATTGCAAATATATTTTTTTGCCATATGAGATCATGTTTTAGTGGTACAAGCATTTCTACCTCTTGAGGACAGTAGGTCACAAGTATTGTTCTCATCAGATTCAAGGTGTCAAAACCCCCCTGATTTACAGTAGATGAAATGTATTGCTGATATCTATATTCCCAGAACACCCAGTTTGCTAATGCCAGTATCACAAAACCACTACAAGGGGTGCTCCCATGCTGGCAATCAAGAAATTCATCGTGACTTTGACTAACTGGACTATGGTGACAGACATCTTCAGCTTATAAAAGTGATCCCTTCAGGGGCAGAACACATTGGTTTAATGCTGTATAATTTGCACCATTCCTATTCATCTTTTGAAAGATTATTTCAATCCCAAAGCTGTCAATTTTGCATTTTCGTACGAACTAAATCAGTTTTTAAAAAGTCACAAAGTTGCTTTCTCTGTTTCTGTCCTTTTGATTGATTATCTATGGTTCCACAGCACATTACGTGATCACAGCAAAGTTCTTTGGAGATACAATCATCAAAGAGCATTACTCAGCTGGGAAAGTACATGTTAAGGGTGTAAATAATGAAACAAAACAGGGGGCCATTAAATACATTTTTTTGTTTTCTGTGCTTAGAGGCTTGTTTACAGGGTAGGGGGCATACTGTTAAAAAAGAATGTTAAAAAAAAAAGGCAGAACTCCTTAATTGTACCAACCAATCCATCTGTTCAGAGAGGGAGCCCTGCAGACCTGGCAAACCTTGAAGGTTTATCAGTGTTCATTTTGGCTTTGAAAGGTGTGTTTATCCCCAGTGGTTCAGAAAGCTCTAGTTTATGTTTTAGGAGGTGTATTCCCAAAGCAGATGTTTAATTTTTAAATTCATATGGTCCTTGTAATCCTAATCATATAGTGCAGGGTATTTTACAAAGCCTATTTCTGTGTAGCACATAAAATATAAATGATTGGAACTGTTAATTAAAGATTGGTTTAGAGGAGAAAACAGAGCAGGAAGCACAGTGTTGAAACATGTAGCCCCTTGACTTGGAGCAGAGTTGAAAAGTAACCGATTGTGTGTGGATAATTGCCATGACTTAGTTTGGCAGACCCCTATTGTTATCAGAACTGCAAGGCTGCCTCTTAAACTGTTCAAACATGGATCTCCAACATTCATGTCCAGAAAGACCAGCTGCTCTGCTAAAATTCATTGCCTGTTTGTTAAAAAAAGTGTATCTACTTTCTGTGTCATTAGTCCTATGGGTTTTGGTTTGCTTGGGTTTTTTTTAGAAAATGGTTCTGTAATTCTCTTTGTGACGCAAACTTCTGTAGGTGATGTGAAGTGTGTGGTACTGAGTCACCTAATACTGGCCTGATACTACTTTTATATCTGTAATAAGCATTGTTAGGAGTAATTCATACAGAAGTCTATGATTCTTATTTGCACTATAAAGAAACTTCGTGTATTACTAATGTACAAACAAAATTAACTTGTCCTAAGTAAAATAAGAAGATTTTAGGAGTGAAAATTAGACCCATTAGAGTTGAACAGTAAAAATACTGCGGGATCAGAATAAACAGTACTGCACAGATTGCTGCTGTTTATATTGAAACCATTTAGAAAATCAGAAAGGTATGAAGCCTTTGAGTACACCTGAAAGCAAAAATAGATAGAATCCAATGCTTTGTTATCATAAATAAAAAATACTAAGGGACTGGAGAAGTAGGATGTGTTTTTCTAAAACTGGCTATGTGGAAGTTGGAGCACATTACTGTTACTATCATACTCAGTATATTCACCAGCCTTTGCTGAGTGAAATTAAATCAGCTCAAATGTTTATCTAAAGGTTTTTTATTGTGGAGCTACAATCTTTTGACTTTTTTTTTCTCAGCCAAACTTTGTCACTTATTTTAGGATTTTATCTGATGTTTGAATTGTAGGCATGTAAAAAAAAGGGCTTCAAATTATCCAGTTGAATTTAAAATAATTTCACATCATTTTTTATGCTGTCTTATTGAAACACTAATGGCTGAATGCTAGACATCAAGGACTCTGACCTTAATATAGATGATGTAGTAGTTGTTTTGACACATTGGAAACTGGTACCTTGAACAGAATAAGTTTAGTTGTTCCTTTCAGATGAATATGGCCACAGAACTTTTACACATGTACCCTTTTTTTTACTGAAATGACATTACATTGAATTTTTATTTTTGAAAACTGTAGATTTCACATACAGTAGAGAGATGATTGTAAATAATAAATCAAAATACACATCCTACCAATCAAGGCACAGGAATACAAGGCATGAGAAACCTTCTAATTTAGCGTAGAGCAGTCTCCTGTGCATAACTTCTGTCCTCTGATCAAACCATGCTTTTTAACCTCAAAGAAGGAGGGAAAAAAGAGTCTTGGTAAAAAGGACGGCTAGAACATCCTTTAACAGAAGGAAATCACTTGATATAGAGCTGGAAAAAAAACCCCCAAAAAACCGAAGCCAAAAAGCAGTAGGCATTTTTTGGAGGTGTGGAGTGACGAGCAGAAACGTCCTTGACTGTGTAAGCTCTGCTCAGCAGTGACTAAAACATCCCTGTATTATCAACACTATTTCCAGCACATATCCAAAACATAGGCCATACTAGCTATTGTGACACTGCTGTCTATCCCAGACAAAACCAGCACACACATTTATAGTGCTTGTCAAATATCTTCTGAAGAGTATGCTTTTTCCACTGCTCTGATCTTAGCAAATGTGGACGTGAAATTTATCCATACTGATATACAGAAAAAATTTTCAGCTTTCTTTCTGGAGTAAATGTATTATAATTCACACTGCTGATGGTATCAAATTGTATAATTAAGACCAACAAATATACCAACATTATACAACTGTTTACTCAAAGTTTTTAATCTTATTGCAGACTGGTGGGAAAAATATTGTATCTATATCATTCTTGCTGCAGCTTCAAATCTTTGAGTCCAAACAAATATTTGACTGCTTAGAGGCCCTTTTACCAAGGTTAGAGGTGCAGGCTAAGAACCTGTGGTGCTAGACGTGGCAGAGTCACAGTCAAGTTTCCTTATAAATAGTATTTTGCTACTCTTTCTTTTTAATCTAATACTAGTTTAGTATGACAAGAATAAGGATGAGAAAAGTGGGTTTGTACAACATTAATTTTCTCCCTGGGGAGAAGATTTTGCCAGGGACAAAATGAGATTCCTCTTATCTTGAAGTTAAAGCCACAAAGTTAGTAATTTTTGTTCTGCAATACTTTTGTATATACCTTGACATTCCTCATTTTCTGTTGGCAAGCTAATCCAGTGGGAGACCCAATAGCTATAAAAACTTGGCAAATAGCATACAGGATTGAAAAGCAAACTTTTAAGAGTTCACAGTACTGAAACTGAAAGAACTGCATTCATCTAGACTTCCTAGTACAAGAATCATTGTTCTCTTTAAGAGTTCACTAACCTTAGCAAGTTACATAGAACATTATACACAGGTGTTTCCTTAATTTTTCCTGTGGATAGGAAATAAATAATGATTAGGGGTTTTTAATGCTTCATCCTAAATTTGAAGGTAAAGTGTTTTAAAATATTATTTCTTCTTTAAAGAAGGACAGCGAGAAGGCTAAATGGCATGTTAGATAATAAATAAGATGGTTGAATAATTGAAATCTCTTACTGTGTGGGCATCAATAGATTAATTTTTACTGGGGAATTTATTTCTTTGGAAGTAATCCCTCATCAGTAAGCTCTCACAATGAAGGGGACGATTTTAGACTTTTGCTTAAAGTTGTACTAACTTTGGTGTGCTCATATGTGTTCTGTGTAATTTTCTTCTTCGGTTGCATAGAAAGCCAAACAAGCAACACTTATGAGGTAATAAAAGCCCCTTTTAAAAATTGGCAGTTTGATAATTCAAAACTAACAAATACATTTTGGGATGGCACCAACGTTTTTAAGTTTTTTTTATACTTTTTTTAAAAGCATTTCTGTGTAAGCATAGCTTTTCATAACATAAAAGAGAAATTGATATTTGGTGTCTATTACCACAAACAGGAAAAGTTTATCTTGAAATGCAATATTCTTTGGAAGAATTCAGTTATAAAGCCTTCCTGGAGAACTTGAACACTAAATGAAAAAGCCAGTAAATCACTGGAAAACATTTTACTCTTAAGCATGGATATAACTCATTACCTCTTTGAGCCCTGGTTTCTTAGTCTGGATCTAAAATTCTGATTGTTCCCACATCACTATTGCTTTAGGTGTTTTTGCCTATCAAAAACCTGTGGCTTGAAAGCCATAATTTCTTCCACATGTGTAGATATGTCTAGGGATAAGATTTAGCCTAGAGCCAGCCTCAAAGCTGGATTAGCACCTCCTATTAAGATTTTTTTAATTTTTTTTTTTTTTTTTTATGGAACCCAAAATAAAAAAGCATACATTAAATAGCATAAAACCCTAAAAGTGCAATTGGACTATTTGATGCTTTGCATAATGTAGCTCAGAGCATAAAGACTGTGATTGCAAATACTAATTGTTAGATTTAAAAAGCCCTAGAGAAATAATTGCTGCAGTCTGCCTGTCAGAAATTTCAAGGTAAAAGACAACATGTTTAACTAAAACACAGCTAATTAGACCAGAAGTAGACCCCTTTCAAAGTCTGAGATGATGATATGCACAATAGAGCTGTTAAATTAATAAAACTGAGTGCTGATGTAATCAAGTAAGGAAGATGATTTCTTTTTTGTTCCTGTATTTCAAGAGAGATTCAGATCAATATGTTGTTCTTTTGATTCCCACATTTCTAGGGTTTTACCCAACTCTGTAAGAAAAACCCACCTGCGGTCTAAATCTACAAGTTAAACCTTATCCAATCTTTTCTGGGTGTTAATTTGTAAAATTAGTCTTTTCATTTTCATTCACAAAATTTTCATTCAGCAAATTGTTCTGAATTCCCACTTCCACCTCCTTACATTAAGTGTGAAGAAGTCATCTATTTCCTTTCTTGGGCTGTATTTGCAAATGATCTTAACATTGTCAGTTAAGAGACACATAAATCCTTTCAAGAGAGCCGTAAGGATCCTGTAATGTGAGCGTGTTCACTACTGACTATCAAAACCAGTCACAAGCAAGACCCCTAGCAGCAGCCATTCCATTAGGACAGCAAAAGTCAGTGCTAAGTGAAAGCACTGTTGGAACTTCAGTACAGAAACAAATAGTCAATAGGTTCAGTATCCCCATCCCGAATATGGTCCTTCTCTCATACGTGAAATGAGCTGGTTTATTGCAAGAGTATGTGAAAAACTCAAAATCTCTCGTACCTCCTCATTCGCAGTTTGATAATTTCATTCTCCATTTCTTACTAAGATGACACATTATGTCCTGTTCTGTGAAACTTGTTGAAACTATTTTTAACCTACTGGACTAGTAAATTCCAAGGAGATCTTTCTTTAAAGCTCTTTTCCTTTTACAGTTTGTTGCAAATTAGAGACCTTACCAGGAGGACTGACATTTCCCCTTAATTTTTCCTCACAACTTAAGTTTCTGACTGCACTCTCATGTTTGTTTTGCTTAAGACCAGTAAAATTCTGAGACCATTATCATCAGGTTCTTCCTGGTAACAGCTGACTTCCTCCAGCTTAACAGGGTAAAAGAGAAGGCTTTTTGTATGTTGTGGATTGTTTTGAGAATCCTAAGCATGTATGCATCCAGGAAAGAGTGCACTGAGTAGTATCCACAGATTAATTGGTACTTTTTCCTGTCCAGATCTCTGCATTTGGTGTCTTCTATTTAAGTTGTAAGCTGCACATCTCTATCGTCACCTGCAAGAATTGAATTTCTGTTCTATCCTATTTACACTACAAATTAAGTTAGGGTTTTTTCTTTAATGAGACTTGAGAAAGAATAGAAATGTGGTAGAAGAGTAGTGGCAAAGGATAAAAAACTAAGGAAAAGGGGTTTCTCTGTACTGGAGCTATTAAGTGACTATATAAAAACCATAGTTTTCTGAAATGGAAACTTGTATCTGTTTATGTGAAGCAAAAGATATGCTAAATCAGCAGAATCTGTGGATTCCCGACCACAGAAATATTGAGTATGCCATCTTCACTATTGCATCAGAACATTCATGGTTAAAATATGCTTGGAGTACAAAAGGTTCATGTCAAAAGTCTCTTTAAAAGAGAGAGAAAATAAATAACATTAGTCCTGGGATTCATCCAGGAGCTGTAATGAGTATACTGTTCTCTATTGCAGAAGAAAAGTTGAAATAATTTATGGAAATCTCTACAATAATAAATGTACATATCCCAAATCACTGTTCGTAACTGTACTTCATTATTCTTTGTATTGTTATCATCTATACGCATAGAGTAACGTTAATAGAAATTATCAAAAAGGTGACAGATAAGAGCTAAATAGACTTAGCTGTTCCAGATTTGACTTGAAAGATTTTGAAAGAAAAGATCTGAAATTATCAACAGCTACTAACAGAAACAAAAAAGGCAAGCCTTATTACCACTGTGTGTGGGTCCTTCTTTCAACCACCCAAGCTCACTTTAAATTATTCTTCCATTAACTCACTGTGCTGCCTACTTCTAGCCCTTGCTGAGCAAACTTAAAGAGCTGCACGCAGCATGTGTCCTGTAGCTTAGAACAGGAAGCACTTTGGTACTCTGTATTCATGGGGAGAAATGGGAGGAGGGAGAAAATCCATGGGGAAAAAAAGGAAAGAAAGAAAANTTTGATGCATAGTTTACTAATACCTGTTACTGAGCACAGAAATGAAGCATTACACTTATTATTAACTGAGGGGATCTATTTCCTGAGCAATCAGTTACTTATTTTTGTACTCTTGGCACTGTTATGGATGCATTAACTAGGTAATGGATAATACAATGTCAAATTCCAAGTACAAATGAGCTTTTCCTTTGTATGTGCTTGATGAACCAAGTACAATTTATATCAAATAGTTGTTCATTGTAATAGTGTGGAACCCTTACTTGGAGTTCAGGAGCAGCATTTACTTTACACATTCAACTTTATTTCCACTACCTGGCCAATTGTATTTCTTTGCTTTCATCATCAAACCCAAATTTCCAGTCTTCCTTGTACTCAGCTGTGCAATATCCTGAACAGATATTTGGGCTTTCTCTATTTCTTCATTGGCTATGTAGACAATGTAACTTTCTTGAAAGACAGTAATGCTGCACTACTCGTACATTCACATAACAATATAACATATTTTTCTCTGTATGCATTTTATTAATTTACAAGAAAGCATAAGCTTTATGAGGAAAAAAAAAGTTAGTTAGCCGGAGGGAAACAGAACTCACAAATGTTTTTAGTCTTTCCTTCCATAGTAAGTATATGAACATTTAAATGTATGCAGCAGAAGCAGATGAAATCCCATTCTCTTGACACTTGTTAACTCTGAAACAGATACTTGATTGATTGCAAGGTGGCATAGCTGCTGGAATTTTTTGTCGGCACATTTTGATGATACAGTTACTTAGGTGAACTTCAAGTACATCAGTGACACATACAATGTTTCAGACACTTTGAGTGATTTCAAAGCTAATAATTTATGAAAGCTTTTGGAGACAGTTATAAGGTTTGTCTCAGAAGAGATTGATTTTTTGTTTTAATCCACAGTTCCTCACTATATATCCTATTTATCTCATCTTATTTAGTTAGAAAACAAATACATAGGGCTTTAATTCAGAAATGTCTGGTTTAACTATGTGTCAACACCTTAACAAGGTGTCCTGTAAGAATTGCTTGGACTTGAAAATACCTATGCAGAAGATGAGTCTAGAAAAAGGTGAAGAATACATGGAATGAAGTAACCACAAAAACACTGATTTTAAAATAGAACAAAACATATGGGGAGAAAGAAATTACCTAACAAGAAGTTTAATGCCTTCTTTGTGAGACTGTTAGACTTAGTATGTTAATACTATGGGACAGAGCAAATCTCGTATCTTCTCCAGTATAAAGGAAATACCCGATGCCGAAATTGACCCCATTTACGTAGCTCGTCCACAGGTTCCTTTAGGACTTCAGAAGCCCAACTCTGTTCAAACACAGTGATTGGGACACTCCAGAGAAGTATTAGCTAATGAAAAGATGAAGATGTTTCTCTTCCAACATCTAGTGTCTAGTACAATATTGGCTCACTTAACTGGGGTATTCTGAAACATAACTGGAAGGATAGTAATGGAAGGAAGAAAATAAAATTAATTAATTGCTACTGTAAATTGTAGTTAGATCACAATGTGATATATTAATTTCAAATTATTTCATAAATATGGAAGAGCATATTCAATAACTCTATTGAGTTATTTCAAACTATTGAGTTTGAAAGCAAAAAGTATGCTTAATCCATGAATATTCTGTTTGTAAGATTTTGCTACTGAAATTATTGCAAAACAATTATATGTGCTTATATTTCTAGACAATTCAATAGAAATTCAAGTTTTATTCAAAACAGTTGGATGATTTACTATCATGCTGTAAAGTTTTAATTCGTTTAAAGCAGACATTCCTTTATAAAAACACTAACATGTAGCTCTTGTATTCATTTCCTGAAAAACTCAGGTGTACTCACCACAGAATAGCATATTTTTGATTAGCCAAGTAGAATAGCATTTCTTTATGAGGCATAGACTTATTTAAGGTATTTAAGGGAGGTCTAACAATCACCCTTCATAGCTTCCAGTGAATGGAAATGACTTCAAAGATTTTACTACAAGTATAAAATGAATCAATAAAGGATGATTAGCAGGTTATATTTCTATTTCAAACAATAACTTGGAACTTGTAATAACATTGCTTGTATTATTCCTAAAGTTAGAGTGTCAAATTAATTTCTGGCCTAACAGCAGTGATTCTAGTAAGGCTGGTCAAGGGATGAATTTGGCCCACTGCGTTTGGATTCCAGATATTCCAGAGAATTTGACATATAATTGCTGCACCTAGAATTCAGTTCTCTAAACAATGTGTAGCAAAACTAATCCCACAAGAAATCAAGCTTGATAATGAGGAAAAATGGATTATCAGACTTTGTATGACTGCTAGAAGAAGGATTACTCTGTGGCAATGAGCCTCAGTGGAAAACTAGGTGACAGATGAATTGCCCAGGAGTTGCAATGAAATATGCCCATTTGTCATCTCCATAGTCCCAAAATACAAATCTCATGGCACATTTTTTTCTTTAATGATAATAATAAAAAAAAGGGCTTTCTTCTTACTGTTTTGCATATAAAACAATTAGAATCCGTTCAAAATATAACTAGAATAATTTCCAAATATTCACTAGATTTGTTGGATTTTTAGGAAGTTACACTTATTTTCAATATTAAGAAATAATGTGCAGTTATTCTTCTAGGAGATTTTAAATATTCCTTCAGAATGAGTTAAACTGAGCAGTCCTAGAAACCACAACAAAATCCTTTGCAGTTGACCCACTGTTTGGGTTGCAGAAGATATCTTGCCTTTTTAACACAAAATCTGAAAATTCATGCAGCTGGTTCTGTTAGTACGCAAATTTAATATGTAAGCCTTACATATTACACATGACTACTGAAAATGTGTAATTAAAAAAAGAAACAACAAGGCGAAAACAGCAAAAATACTGAGGACGGTGGTGTGAAAAACAGATTTCACTTTGAAATTTCTGGATTTGTGAAATATAGATGAGAAATATACATGCAGTGCTTAACATTGGCTAGTGCTCAGCTTCTCCTCGTAACATTCTTTTTGATCACACTAATAATAAGCTATGAAGCATCACTCTGTGGGGTGCAGTTAAAGCCTATTTAAGCCGAAGGAACTGCTCACACTCTCCCAGGGGAAAATATCAGAACATTTTTATTTTTACCTCAGTCACTCCAGAAAACTTCATAAAGGATAGACTTAACCAGCGTTACAGGGAAATAACTACCACCAGTATGCCTGGAAAAAATGGGAGAGAATTGAAGAGTAAATGTGGTGCTGAAAAATATTGAGTAAGATGATTCAGAATTAAATGCTTAAGGCTTACTTGAGCTTCAGTTGTGGAAGGTTTATGCAAATTAGGCAGTTAATAGATATTCTTGTCAAGGATCTTTATATAAAATGCAGGAAAAAAAATCCCACTCTACATCCTCTCCCCAATCTCTTCCTCAGCTCCCAAGAGCTAATTTTCTGCCATAGAGGCCACAAATTTAGGTCTCACTTTTTCAGTATTTCTGTTCTCATAAAAAATTAATTTAATAGCATTTCATGCTAAAAGATGCCTACTTTTATTTTATCTTTTAAAGTTGTGACATTTAACCATCTGGGGTTTGTTTTGTTTTTTAAAAGAGAACAATAAAATAATTAGCCGGCATATTACGGGACAGTAGATTTATTCCTAAGTAATATGTTTGGAGTCTTGGGATTTTCCCAAACTGGGTAAATAATCATGTTGAAAAGTCTTCCCTTATGCAATATATTTACACCTAGAGGGAGAAAATATGTGTAACTAATACTGTTAGTAAAACAGATTCTTGTTTAGGCACTGAGAGACATATCAAGAAAAGAACTAAAGCAGTAGTATAATGAGCCTGGCTATACTGAACTTTTAGTCCTGAGAAGAGCAATTACATGAAACAGAAAGATAGGATAGAAAATACATCTCTTTGTTCACTGGAGCCGATTTCTATTACTCAATATAATTGTATAACTTTCATAAACAGATCAGACTCCATCTTAATGGGAACTGGCTTCTGAGTACTTTATTTTTCTTCACCGTACTATTGCTATTGGGAGGCTGCTCCAGATCGTCACTGCTGTCTGATCATTAAGAATACTTTTGATCTTCAGCCTAATTTTAGTCATGGACAATTTATAACATTTTTCTTCTGCCAACAGTGCCCTTTAGTTTAAATAAACCTTCTCCTTTCATGGCGTATAATTATTTTCCAAACATAATTATTTATAAAGAGTGATTATATGTCTTCTTACCTACAATATGTCTTCTTAGCCATTATTTTGCTCACTTAAGGAGGATAAGCACTTTTACTCATCCTTTGTATGATAGGAACTCTATTACTCTGATTCTTTTTCCAGCACCTGTTCAAGCTTGGTTCTCCCTCTGTTGTGCTTGACTAGATTGTGTATTCCCTGTGCAGATCCATACAGAGGTAAAGGTTCCCAAAGAGAATTCACAGGTACTGAATGGTGACCCAAGAGAAGTCATCATGCAAAAATCCACCTTTGACAAGTTCTAATGTTTGTGGATCTCATTTGAAAGCACATGCCATAACACTTAATATGCTAAATCTGACATTGTGCAGGACTCTAGACATTGTATTTACGGATAAGACACTCTTCAGAATTTGCAGCTCTGAAGTTTGTCTTCACAGGCTAGTGTCCATGACCATTCATTCCAAAAATAAACAACCCTAACTTATCTTAAAAATTGATTAAGTAGGGGATATTTTTGAATTAGTTAAGAGACTGAGAGTATAGTATTTCTTATTAGATGATGTATGAAGCTTTATCACCATGTTTAGAAAGCTGCAATAGGGGAAGCCAGCCCTAGGTAGGATAAATTAAACAGTTTGGTAGAAATGTTAAAATTAAGTAGCTTCAAAAAAGAAGAAAAGAATAATGTCTTAATCTCCCTCAGTAACGTGTGGTATTTCACTTTTCTATTATGAACAATGAACATAGATGCAGAGGAGGAAGTAAACAAGATCCTATCATTCTCTCTGGTTAGAAAAAGTGGAGGTGGCTCAGAGTGGCTATTTTGGGGACTCTGGTTGCCATCTTTAACAAGAGGAGCACAAAAATATTGCTTTAAGAACACTTCAAGGTTTATAGATCTGGAAGACTTTTCAGAGACTAATTATGTGTTCAAAAAGTCTAATATCCAGCTGAGATGTATGAGCAGCCAAGGTATATCCTTATTCCTGAGGTTACTGTTTATAATGCATGCTGTTATTTTAAGTCAATAGTTATTTTAAGTCAATAATTATTTGAAGGTAAGCATATTCTCATATTCTTAAATCTTTTATACCGGTGAAATTGAATCTGAGTAATTTGGTTCATGTCAAACACTCTTTTCCTTTGGGTCACTATTTAAAAGTTTACAGTCTCCTCTGAAGTATGAGGGGCCTCATCATAGATAGATTTAAAAATGGTCAAAATTTATAGAATTAATTTTCTGAACTGTATTCTGAGCTTCCAATAAGGAAAAGGGAGAGCTGGAATTGGAAATTACATTTCCGCTAAAGCCTCACATAACCTTCTGTATGCAAATTCAATGATTAGAAAACTTCTGAGGAGATGATAGACAGAGGTGTGAGCCTTCCACTCTCTGAGCACTGGTCTAAATACCAGCCTCCGAAATATCATAAGACAGAAATGCTCCTATTATCTCATTTCAGGTAATCTACTTTGCATGAAACAATTGCATATTAATTTGCTCAGAGAGAATGCAGGAGTGTGAGGATGAAGATCCATCATAATGGCTAAAGTTTCTGTTCAGGGTGGGAGGCTGCTATTTTAGCACAAAATTTGTTTATGCATTTTACCAATTAATAAGTGCCAAATTGAACTTTTTTAATGAGCCCCCATAGTGGAAATGTTTTTAGGAGCTGCGCCATTAAGCTAGAAATGTATTCTCATTCTAACTTCTCTCTATCACTGTGATTTTTGATCATTCCGTATACAGTGGAATTGCTACAACAGGAAGGATTAAGAGTCCTTGTATAAAAAAAGCAGAGTAGATTGATGGTGATAGTTTAGGAGATGTGGGTCTGATAGCTCCTTGGCAGAAGACAAAATAGAATCTTCATCCTGTATCTCCTTGCAGTGTGAGCTATTAAATAAAAAGCAATGTGAGGAGATCATCCATTTAGATTTAGAAGAAGTCTGTAAACTCAATATATTCAGTGAAGTGCTTGATCCTTCAGGCATAGTCGGAATCTATGCTTAGCACAATTTTTTTCCCTTTCCCATGCTGGCTATTTAATCGTGAAACTGATGACAGTTCAAGAATACATGTTTTGAACATAAATAAAAACGTAAGGTGAGATGGCAAGGAAAGCCTTTAATATCAAAGAATAAGATTCTGATAGTATTGATTTTTCCTTTTAAAATTATATTTTAAATTTTACAAACTGAAATTGGGATTGCTTTATAAATTTTAATTTTTATTTAAAATAAATACAAATAACAATTTTGCAATTTTGGAAAGTTTTCATTATGACAAATATTTTCGCAAAACTGGTATTGAAAAAATTAGATTTCAATTTCTCATTTTGTTTAAAGATGAAATTTACTAAATTATGTAGAAATCTAAACTATTCTTGTGGAAGAGGAAAGCAATTATAAAAACTATTATTTGGTTTTAATAAGTCCCATAGAGGTTAATACATCAATAAAATGGTATTTTCTTGACAAGTTAAAAAAAACAAGAACACTTCAAACACTGCGTTTTCTAATCATTTACACACTTTCATTTTTCTTATCTTTATTGGAAAAAATGAGACCTCAACCCAGGGCCAGCACAATCTGTGTCAATGCCTGTGCACAGGCCCTCAACAGTGTAACCAGGGGTCACACCTAGTGAGCAAGGAGCACAAACTGCACCGGGTTCAGCTCCCACTGCTTTACACAGCCCTGCAGCACCACCCCAGCGTGCCTGGCACCTTGGAACCCTGCTGTGTGCCAGCAGCGCCAGCCGCAGGCTCCTGAAGGCAGAGCAGCGTTCCAAGGGGCAGCAATACAGCCTTCACAGACCCTCTGTGCTGGAAAAGGAAACAATTATGTCGAAGTACCACGTGAACACAATGTGGGACTGCAAAGTGATTCAGGAGCACAGACTCTTTAGATGGAGGTGAGCAATGTTAGTAAGCTTCAGAGCCTAAGTCTTCTCCCTGGCCCTGTTTAATTAAATTGTATAGGCAGTCTTTGATATTTCAAAGACTTGGTTCTGCACAGCCTTAGAACTTATCCCAAAGTGGCAATCGTGTCTGAACATGTCCTGCTGTTGAAAAACCTAAGTCTTCAATGACTTTTCAAGTTAATTTGGATGTTCTGTACATATTTTGGGTGGTTCAGCCTTTGAATTAACATCTGGGGATAATATGTATGAAAGATCAGTTCCATGCAGTCCTTCTTCATAGGAGCAACAGACAAATATGGAAATCTTTCTCTTGACACTGAATATGACTGTAGAGCCAAAAATATGTCAAGATATTTTATCTTGAAAACAGAGCAGAAGTGGAATACAGATTTGAGCTTGCAAAGGATGAAATGAGCAGATGTTCTGTCAACAAACTGATCACTGTACAACAAATTTTAAAACAAGTGGAACCAAGACATTTACCACATTTTTACACAAATCAGTTTTTCTTCAAGCTGTAGCTGAGACTGCTCTCATGAGCATCATTTTGTTAAACACAGAAAATTAAAAGAAAAAAGAAATTTTAAAAGCCAGATTTATTTTGATTCTAAGCTTTTATTTAGAAGCAACAATGTTCTCTTCTGCAGTCACTATTGTCTTCGGTTGCTGAGTTAGGTAAATGAGTTATTTTTATATTAGATAGAAATGCTATCATCATATAAAGGCCTCATCCAAATTATTCAAGTCTATACATGTTAAAGGGAGCGGGGAATTGTGGCTCGGGCATTTTCCACTAGCTCTCAAACTGTTTGTTCTGTGACCCTGTAGTAAATCTACCACAGCACTCCAACACCTTGGAAATAATCTTTACAGTCTCCCTCTGTATCTTATCTGCTGCCATAGGTTATCAATAAGAACATGACCAGAATTTTCTGCAGAATTTAAGGAGGCTTAGCAAACAGGTGAACTGTCCAGTCTGTCTCAAAAAGAAAATTAGCCCAAGCTTTTGGCCAATATCCAAATAAATCACTTTAGGTGATTAACTAAGACAATATGACACTTGAACTTGGCGCCAACTGAGTGCAGTGTCTCAGCTACCTACACAGTGAATGGAAACTGGTAGACACTTGTATTGCACAAGTAGATAGCCTATGTGCCAAGCAGTATACCTAGAGCTATCTGACAGAAAACACACCAGGACATTCAAGGACTTCTTAGCCTGTATTCTGGTGTGTCTGAGAAATTTCACACCTTGAAGTTGATAGCCTCTGTAACCAAAAATACAAAATTTACAGGATACTGTATGTATCATTGAGGTAGGAGCCAGACAGGGTGCTAAATATACATTACCAAAAGGCAGTTGTGCTATTTATTGAAAAGAGAAGCTGTGTACACAGGTAAAGGTGCCAGTTCTACTTACAAGTACTGTAAATGGCATACGTACTTACATCTTTACAATGATGGACAAGAAAAATCAGCATGGCATGTTTTTTTCCTTAGAAACTACTCCTTTATCTTTCAGTCCAAAGCTAACAAAAAATTAATATCCATTAACCCTTAGTAAACATCAGCTTTTTTATTGCAGACAGTTGTTAGTAGTTCATAGTTCTAATAAAGAAGGTGTTACTATGCAGATCTCTAGTTATCTTATGGTCACATTTAAACAATAATTTGAAAGAACTGTACATTTAACTGATTGTTTTTATAAATTGGCATTTCAATTATTACTTATTCACTGACAATTATGCACTTTACTCTCAGCATGTATTGTAAATTTACTCTGTAGTCTTGTCTCTTGACCAGGATTTTTTTAAACTTCTATGTAGTGATATTTTTAGAGCACATAACAGTACCACAGAATGGGTCAGGTTGGAAGGAACCATAGTGGGCATCTGGTCCAACCTACCTAAAGCAGAAAATTTCTAGAGCACACTGCACGAAATGCAGAACCAGGCAGTTCTTGAATATCGCCAGTGCAGGAGACTCCACAACCCCTCAGGACAATCTGTTCCCGTGCTTGGTCACTCACACAGTTAAGAAGTTCTTTCTCATGTTCAAGTGGAACTTTCTGGGCATCATTTTCTGCCCATTGCCTCTTGTTCTGTTGGTTGGCAGCACCAAGAGCCTGACGCCGTCGTCTTGACACCCCCCCTTTTGATATTTATACGTGTTAATGAGGTCCCCTCTCAGTCATCTCTTCTTGAGGCTGAACAGGCCAAGCTCCCTCAGAACTTTCCCTTTTAAAACTTGGATAGTCAGAAGTTATTATAATACCTACAGAAAGATTGACTAATTTAATAATATTTTGATTGTAATCTAACAGCTATATTTTCTTCCTATATTGGTGGTTCTTATTTGCTATTTGTGTAAACCTTGTGTCAGTGTGAACAATCAGTATGCTGACAGCCATAAAAGCTTATCAAAATGAACATCATTGCACTACAAAAACAGAAGTCTTGTCGGAAACAATCAGAGATCCGGCCTTCTATATAAAACACCCAGTGCATGAAAGATGGAGCTCTTCCAGTGCTACTTGCTGTATTTTTGTTTTAGAATTAAGGGGAACTAGAACTGGGAGGGAAGCACAAAGGAAAACTTTCTGTGCACTGACTTTGTGAATATAGTTAAAGAGAATGCTTTCCTTGACCTATCAATATAATTTTAAGAGTCAGTTTAGGGAAGGTTGCCAGGTGGGCTGTCCTTCCAATTTAAGTTGTCACTCCATTATTTAAAGAAGTTAAGTCACTCTCCTGTCCCTTTCTTATAAAGTAACAGTACCTTTCATATAAACCATGAATATATTCAGCTCTGGGAAAGCCTGGTATCTAATTCTGTGTAGGGAGGATGTCAGCTAGAAAAAGGAGCTGATAACTGCTGAAGCTCTAAGTGAGAGCTCCTGGGGAGCAGATTTTCTTGAAGTTTTTCTAGCTGTATAAATGAGTTTGAGAAAAACTGGTGGAAGTTTGGTTACATGTTTAGTTTTGTACATTGATGAATTGGTGCTGTAATATTTTTTTGTTGTTATGCTTATAGTTAATTACCTATCACATGCTTGCTTATAGCAGCAGTAGGATAAAAAACAGTGGGAAGATGGAAGCTGATGATTTTTATCTGTCATTCATGATGTAAACACTTGCACTACTTGAATCCAAATGCAAAGCAGAAGAAAGACAATGAGTGATACTCTGCCCTTCAGCAGATTTAGAAACAATGGTCAGAGACATTCAGCAGTACCTCCATAAACAAGAGATGTTAAAATAAAAAAAAAACTGTTGCAAAACATGCATATGCCATGTTGAAAACATGAGTTGTGACAGCTCTGAAATGGGGTAGTCCCAATGCCCACCCACTTTTTTTACAGTGGGCACAAAAAAAGTATCCCAGGAAGCTTCTTTTCTCTCAGGATGTGTTTTACTAAAGCATCCAAATTGCAGATGAGTACAGAACCAGGGTCTCTGCAGGACGGGCCCTTGCCTGCCCAGAGGGCAGACATGCGGTGCTGCTCTGGGCAGCACTGGGGAGGGGGCTCTGCAGGGCCCCACGGGTCCCCAGGCCCTGCCTTCCCACCCTGCCAGCCCTCAGAACACACAAGAAACTGCAGGGAGGTAAGGAGAGGATTTTCCCTTTCAGCTCCTGGGCTGCACCTGTGGAAACAGGCGTGGATGGATGTCCAGGCAGGGAGCTGATGATAGCAGTATTTTCTCAGCCCTAGCCTGGCACTCCTGGCCTCAGGCGGAGGGACTGTGGGGCAGCTCTGGAAGAGCAGGCCCTACTCCTGCTGTGCTGGTCATGGAAGGTCTTAATTGCAGTGCAAAAAGTGTTCTGTGACACCAAACAGAGAAATGTAGAAGTTTATTATGAGTGCATGCAGTAAGGGATCCAGAGTGCTGCAAGTTGGGGAAAGAAAGTCTTTCAACTCTGAAGAAGTAGGGGAATGGGAATGTGTGTCTGAGAAAAAGTCCATAAAATATTTCTAGCTGATTTCTCATAGAAAGTGTGATGGCTGTGGTTAAATGACTTCAGTAAAAATTTTACCAAAATCATAGCATGTTTCAGTCCAAATTCCACTCAGCTTTATGTCTCTGGCACCCCCAACCATAATTCACACACTTAGTTCTGTTATTCTACCAAGTCATCAGTCTTTTGTGATCCTGCAAAGTTGTTTCCTTGGTTTGTTGTTGTTGTTCAAATGCAGAATGCAAGTTAATCACCCTGTAAGGTTAGCATTGAAAATGCTGTACAATTACAGGATTAGTAGCTACTTAGAGCCCATTTTGGTGAAGTTAGAACTCTGGAAATGTTGAAAGTTTGAACTACTACATCCGCCTTGGCTTAAAGTGACCAATTTTTTTCATTCATTATTTCATTCAGTCTAAAAGTCAGTAGCTACCATATTATTCAGCAGGAAAGGATGGGCTAATTGATGTTCACATCCATATTTCTCCTTCTTTTTTCTGTGAGGATGGAAAACTTTAAAAAGGAAAGAGGAGAGAAAGTTATTTTGAAAGTGAGAATAATAATGATGAGCCATTCTATGGTATTCTACCGCTAGGTAATACAGGGGCATAGGGGAAATGGAGTGCTCTGGATCAAGCCAAAAATTCCTGAAAGTTTGGGGTTTTGGAGTTTTTTTAATGGCAGGCTTTTATTATTACTACATTTTTAAAATATTAATTCCTTTTGTTTTGAATGTTTATCCAGCTGTACGTTTTCTTACTGTTTAACAGCTATTATCAGACATGAAAAAAAGCATCATAGAAAATTGAATAAATGGAAAATTTTATTAATTTTCAATAGAGATCTCTTTTTATAAAAACCTCCTATTTGTGGTTCAGGATACTGAGGTATCCATAAATTTACTTATGCTTTTTTACCGCTAGCCTCTTGGTCACCATTGTCTTTCATTTGACAAAAAGAATCCCTACTTGCTAGCAGTGGAACATCCAGCTTCTGCAAGGGGCTAGAAAAGCAGGTAGCTAGCTTTTTTTTTCCTGAAACATTTGATTTTTTTCTTGGATGATGTCTGGCTGTTGCCTCTGAACTCAGATTAGATGCTATTGCACTGTAGTTTGGTCAACAGCTCGCAAGGGAAGGTAACATGAGCTACTGTATTCCAAGGCTTTTTTTCACTCATTTCAACTTCCAAGGGGAGGAAATAAATATTCAGTTTGTTATCTCTCATTCTTATTCTTAGATCAATGGTGGGTTATTTTGGAAAAATCGAAGAAAATAATCAATTCTAAGTGATAATGTTGTGGAAAATTTACATGTTTCAGTTTTACGGAAGTGTCGTGACCTTTTTTTGCTCTCCGGTATTTCAGAAGTATTTGGTGTTAAAAGTTCAAGCTTGTCACACACTTAATCCTTGATGAGAACAAGTGCATGTGGCATGTCTGAACAGATTTGATTTAGAAACAGAAAATTTAGTTTTAGTTCTATCTAGTCCAATCCAGAATGGAGGATAATTAAGCAGTTCCAGATGCCTGCATGTGCCATGTTTAGCAGACATGAGCATATTTCTTCATCCTCACCAGCAATTCTGTTCTGGTTTGCTTTAAGTTTAAAATGAGAAAGAGAGGGAAAGAAAGCTACCTTTCCTATGTGTTGTGTTGCTTACCAAACAATTTGTTCATATTTTATACATTTTATTACTGAAATACATTCTAATATACATTTACCAGAATACTTTTGTGTCATATTTTTGGGGCAGTACTAGGACTACACCAAATCAAGGTATTTTAGTGCCTCCTGAAATCCTAACTTGAGGTATTACTCCCAAAACTCTGACTTGATACAGAACAGTGTGAGAGAATGATTAGTCTTTAAATCTGGAGTAGGACTGTGGATCCACTGGAACCACATCTGTTAAGACAGTTTTCCAAAAGCACATCTTGTTTCATATGACTCTGATTTAGTATAGCCCTGCATTTAAAATAGAAAAAAAAGTAAGAGAATGTCAAACTTGAATTTTAAATTATATACAATATTGAATATTAGAGAAGAGGTGATGGAATAATTTTTACAGAATTAATGAAGCATTTTCAAATTTCTACCATGAAGTTTTCTTGTTGTGAAGGATTAAACCCTAAGATTAAACTCTAGCAAACTTTTTTCAAAGCATTTAGATTTCTTTGGGATTCACCAATTTGGGACTTGCTGAAGGCCCAGAGAATATCTGGCAGGCCTAACATTTCCTAATTTTCAGCTGCAGAACTGGTTTTTTTCTCGTCTGTTGTAAGTAAGCAATATTGGTTGTCAGGATACTTGGCTCCACACCTTTTTCAAAATCCCATAATGACTCTACATGAAGAAATGGATGAAGTTTCTTCTTGTATCTGTTTACAGATAAGGAGCAGAGATTTTGTATGACCTGTTACTGGGTCCTGGGTGAAGTTATTCAAGTTCTTACTTTTGCTAGCAGACTTCTAAGTATACAAAATGACACATATATTTTAGTGTATTTATTTTTCTTTTAGATGACAGCTTGTTCTCTGGTTATATTTCATTCACTTCTCTCAAGTCAGTGATAAAAATCTATGCCAGCTGTCAACATAGTGTATTCCCATAGAACCATGCTGGTGGGAGAGTAACTGCTTCATCCACACTTCAGTTTTTCACATCCTTTCCTTCCAAACCTGTTGCCCCCACTACAATGTCATAGGACAGCTCAGCTGTTTCTTTGTTTTCCTCACTGATCCCCTGGGGAGGAAAAAATATGCGGTTTGCGTGACTGACCTACAGTGATCTTCCAACAGATAAGAGAAAAAAGAATCCATAGCATGAGGAATCCTTGGACCCCTACTGCAAGGGTGTCCTATCAGTATTGTAAGGAAGTAAATTAATCTCATTCTTCACTGAAAATGCAGCAGTTCAAAGTTTTATTTGCAATATGTGGCAGAATAATACCTTTTAATACATTTTCATTAAGTAAACTGCAGCACAGGTGTGCTAAGTTCAGGAATATTTTCTCAGGTTAGAAGAAACACAAAGATGATTGTATGTACCAAAGTAATGCATATGATAGAACAATCTCACCTGGTAGTTTCTTCATCAGGACAATTAGAGTATATGTTTAGAATGAATAATGTGCAGTACACTGGCTACTCTGTTTATTTACAACCTGCAATGAAATGTGTTAGAAAGGCAAAAAAATGGCCATTGTTTCCTCTGCTGATTAGCATTGCTCCTAAAAGTATGGATTACTTTTATATGAATAAGAAAAGAAGTACTGCAATATCAGTAGGTATTCCTAAATACTCAAGTGTGCTATAAATGTAACTATCCCTTTTATATTTAAATTAGGTATTTGATATAAATCAACAAAGCTCAGTGGTGAAAACTGACAACTCCATGCATAATGCTGTAAAGAGAATGATTTCTCAAATATTTACTGCATCTATAATTTTTTTTACATGCTGGCAGAAAAAATACCAACTGAGTAGCCCATGCATGTATATCTTATCTATTTTATAATTTGTGTCATTTTAATCCTCATAGTACCTCATTTTTTTCTTCCAGTAGACTAAATAAGAAATCTATGATTACTTACAGAGTCCTTAACAATGGGAGACTCTATTAAGCATGCAGAGAAAACAAATGCAGCCCATGAATTTAATTCTAGTTTTCATTATCTTTTATTTGTGTATCACACCCTAAAGCTGTCGATTCTGTTCTCATATTCATCTTTCTAGTAAAATGTTTGGAGGCAGAGGGGAATTTGCTGAACAAGTGAATTATTGATTCACTTTATGTGAGAAGAAATCCTTGTATTTTAAAAATTCTAATGTTTTAAGTTACTAATGTATTTTTCCAATATTTGTAACTCTGGAAGGGTCCTAATTCCTGATGGTAAATTAGTAAATTATTATCAAAGTACAAAGTATTTTATGCAGGGTACACTACCATAAATTGAGAAATCTCAATAGAAAATGTACCTACTTTAGCATAACATCTAAAATTCTGTTAGGAAATGTTTCATGTCAGCATGGTGGTGTATTTGGCCTCTGTTCAACCTCTTGCAAACCATTAAGAACGCTTTTCCCCCCTTCTTTATGTAGTTTTCTTCTTACACTTTTTTTCCCTGTCTATTTGCCCAAGAGATATCTTGGCATAGTTGCAAAGTCTGGCTTCACTGAGGACCCGCTTTTTGTGGTTTCAAGCTGGACTGACTGAAGCAAAGGAAAGCTGAATGACTTGCCTGAGGTTGGCTCACTGGGGATTAGAACCAAGAATCCTCTTGCTCACAGCCATTTGCTCTAAACTGGAAACCTCACTGCCTTCATATTACCTCAGCAAAACGAGGGGCATAGCTCACACTGAGTTTATTTCTAATGGTTTACATTTCCTTTTTTTTGTTCAGATTTTCAGAGATACTTTTTTCAGGTCCATCCTATTTTTGGACATAGAACACAAATCCTTTTCCGGCTTCATATTTCATTTAAGATTTATATTTCAGGGAATGTGGTACATAATAACATTAAAAAAATCAGTCTTCATTTTAGTATATCTTCCTATTTAGCAATGGATAACTTCTTCAGTGCTCAGTTCTTATAAGGAATTGTCAAAAAGACCTATCATAAAAGAACAGCCCCACAATATGATTTTTCATAACTTGTGACAGTAGTGACTCTGACCATCTGCATGTACACACACACACACACAATGCCTGTATTTATACATGTATATTTGCACACCTGTATTCATGCACAATACTGTTTTGTAAAACGGAAGTTTTATGTAATGGTCAATGATTATACCATATTTTCAGAAGAAAAGCTCCAAGATGCCTTTTTTGTTTCCCCATAGAAGCCATAAGGCTTCTGGCCAACGACAGAATCCCTAAAAGTTCTGTGCCTTCTAGCACTGAGTCTGTTGGGTTTCCAAGCTACAGGGTTTCCAATAATTTCCTACAGCACAGTCTTCCCTCTTGCTAACAAAATCCCCGGTGAGGGGAGTGTACTTGTTAAAGTTTATATGCTGAAGCTGTTAGAATTTAGAGCCCAAGCTATGGCAGAGCAAATTTTTCTCATAGCTCTTTTATGCCGTAATTTTACTGGTGATGTTATAGTCACAGTTGTTTTTCCAATTCTGAATGCATAATTAAAGCGCAGTTTTCAGATCTGGTGGTAGAAGACACACTGGCCTTGAGGGATTGGTAATTATGAAGAGATTCCTAATCTATTATACATGACAGTACGAAGAGGCAAAAATAAGGAGTAAGAGCTAAAGGACAACAACCTAGAGTCATCTGGGAGCAGATAGGGAAGTACACAAGGTCAGTCTGTGGCATGCAACATTTCCTGGCCATCTTAAACAAAAATATCTTAATGGAATATAGAATAAAGTAAGAAGACTTCTTCTACTTTTCTTCTTTCCTCCGCCCACATAAACACAGAAGGGATTCTGTGTTGAGGAGACTTGTTCTCCTGGGCAGAGAAAGAAAAACATCTATCACATGACATATTTCAGTCACATTTCTTTACCTATCAAGTGGCGAACATGTTATAAAACCTAAACAGAGGAAAAAATCTGTGTTGTCTTGATTGAAATAAAAGAGAAAAAAGCTCTAATTTTACTAACTTTGGAGGTGGGCCTCTCTGTAATCCTGAAAAATTTCTTTCATGGGTGTCTCCACATTACTAAGTCTAGAAGTACCTTCCATTTCTTTGGGCCTGTCATGTTGCCCAGCCATTTCTCATTTCTATGTCAAAGGAGACCAATAAGTTGACTTTTTGCTCCATGAGCTTGTTTTACGTAAAATGACGGGAAGATTCACAGATTAGGTGGAAGCTGAAATGCATTTTTTGGTTTCCTCCATCACAATTGTAAGGGACATGATCCTGAAGAGTATCACATTGCAGTGAATAAGGTGATCCCCTTGCAGTCTTGGAGGCTTCTTTTAAATGTTAAAACGTATTCCCAAGGATTCTTTAGGTCACTAGGAAATTTTTTAACAAATCAAAGAAAGGAAACAGAGTAGGAACATGCCTAATTTGTTAATAATTTAGGAAATTGCCATCATTCAGACCAATTCAAGTCTACTCCAGCTTGTGAGGCTTAAGGGAGACCAGATGGTGGTAGTACATTGGAAGATATCCAAAATTGCTTTTGAGTTAATTGATATAGTGGAGAAGAGATCTCTGAAGAAGTATATATCCCCAGGTAGTTGATTGCTTTGGAATTCCAACAGAGAAGAAATGTGTCAAAAATGAGAAAGGAAACATAAGTTATTGAGTGGTTTTATCTTAGATTTAGCCCACTAAATTTCTAACCAAACATACATGAAAAAAAAGTTAAATAATTTGCTAAATAAAGAAAAAGGGGACATTGCAGAACTAAATGGAATTGAGAAAATAGCCTTTAGTATTTTCCTTTAGTATTTACACTTCATTTCCATTTTTTTAGTGTATAGAAGAAGTAGAAGACTTATTTTTAATTCGAACCAGTAAATTTCAATCAGAGTAGCAACGTTGTACCTTCCAGCAGTATATTGTTAAATACTGCTAAATGAAAGCATCCATGTACTAAATTAAAATTGCCACCAAAAGTTGTTTAAAATCCCTACAAAATAGATCAAATGAAACTGGAAAAGTAAGTGATAGCTACAGTGAAATGGAAAATTAATATAGAACTTTAAATCAGAGAGAAATCAGGATTTACATAGTGAATATTCACTCTTCTCTTAGGCTTCCTAATTGAACACTTTCATTCTGCCCACTTGGTAAGCAAGGAATCTACTTCTACTATATATTTGAAATGTTAATGAATACAGAATCATAGAGTCATATAGGTTGGAAAAGAACTCTTAAGATCATTGAGTCCAATCTTTAATACTTAAAAAACATTGAGTATAAGCTTTGCTAGCTTAGCTTAGTTTTATTTTTTCTTCATTTTTTTTCTTTCTTTTTCATTTTCTTTCTTTCATTTTTCTTTTCCATTTTCCTCTTCCCTTTCCTCTTTTTCCTTTTTTTTTTCCTCCAAACATACGTGATTGCGTGTATTTAGTTCTTAATGAGATAAATCCTTCAACATTTTTATTAATTTCATTTTGGAAGTGTTTCATCAGGAGACTTAGCATTTTCTCTGCTTCTCTTTCACATGATGTCTTTTCAATCTTTTTAGTGTGCGTTCCATTAGAAGAGCAGTCAGTGTGACCTTCTTCTATGGGGTTAATAAAGAATGCATAGTTTCATCAGCTTGATTCAATTTCCTTAATGTGAGCATGCTGAATAAGTGACCATTATAGTATTTGTCTGGTTTTCTGTGCTTCAGTGTGCAGTTACCAACCTTTTATATGAATGACCACATCTGGTGTGCATTTGCCCACGTAAGGTGAGACAAAAGCAAAATAGATTTTCCGTAGCATTAAATCAAATTTCCACACATTGTACTCTCTAATGTGGATCTAAAATGTATCAGGTCATATATTATTTAGCTGCATTGCATTTTGTGCTTTTTTTTAATTCCATCCCACATTCCCAGTTTTAATAAATGCATGAGTAGATGCAATATTTGAGCTTTATATCTTAGAAATTCAACACTTTCAACAGATTCTTCAGACTTCAAAGAATTTAATATTAGTATCATAAAAGGTCTTTTGAAGAATAATACTGGAACATAAGAAAAATGACTGCCTGAGTGTGCCCTGTCATTTTGAAAGTGTTTTACTGCTTTAATTTCCTGTCTTACTAAAGTAACAAGAGGCATAATAGAAGATATACTGTAACAGAGTTAGCAATTTATTAGAAGGCCTGAGCTGGTTGAGGACTTTATGTGATGTGAAAAAGAAAACCTCTATTTAGCTGAAAAATGGAGACAAGCTGCAACATAAATGTTGCAGCAGCTTTAAATGGAGTACTATCTTTGGTAAGTTGCTTTTAGAAGCCCAGTATGTTTGAATGGGATAAATCTGTAAATATAGGTCTCACTCTGTCCCTGTTTTGTTTGGATAGCCTCCTGGAAATCTAATGTTGCTTCATCTGTGAGGTGTATATGAGATGATGTTTCTATTTGGATTTAGTAGAACAAAGGTACTATTGCAACTATATTCATAGAATCATAGAATAGCTTGGGTTCAAAGGGATATGAAGGATCATCTAGTTCCCACCCCTGTTGTGGACAGGGACAACTTCCTCAAAGCCCTGTAGAGCCTGGCCTTGAACATTTCCAGGGATGAGGCATCCACAACTTCACTGGGCATACTATGTATTTTCATTTCTTTATTATACTTCCACATACATGACTTAATTAAATCTGGGCTTTGTCAATCTGGTATACTCAAAGTTTAAGATATGCTGAGTTTTTAAAGTTTTACCTATTCACTCTTTATAACATGAGTGCTAGAATTCATTTCACAGAAAGCTGAAAAATCCATTTTTAAAAAGTATAGAAATGAAAGATATGACAGTAACTAACCTGTAAAAATACGATGCAAGATTAATTCAAAAAGCAACTATTTCCCTAGAAGGAGAAATGGAGTATTGGGTTGCTGTTTACAGTGTGCATAGCAAGATACACAGGTGTCTGTATGTTTGTGATGGAAGTTGCATGTTTATCACTGCAGAGCAAGAAGTACAAGAATCAAAAGGGCTTCTTAATCCCGCCACAGTTCTGCCACTGAAGGATTACAAAACAGCTGGTTGTAACAGATTGCTTGGTATTGCCAGAAAACAAAACAAAACAAAATATGTAATAATGTGTGGGCAATGCCTTTGAAACAACATAAAATACAGTTTAGCTGGAGATTTTATTGATAACACTGTTTCTAGTGGTTTGCACACCATGTGAATTGCTTAGAGAAATTTTATCCTTATTTATTATATTTGGTGGATTATTGAACAATACTACTTCTGTTTTTTTCCGTTGAGACACTCCTAGTTATGTCTTAAGAAGGGCAAATAGTGTAAATCATATAATAGAAATCTAACCTTAAAAGTTCATGTATTAAATTAATACCTTGGACTCCTAGGGGCTCAAGAAAAAGCGCAACTATTACTGGTATCCCCTATGTTAGTCTTTGAAAGAATGATTTGCAAGGCTTATTGCTTACTGAAGCACAAAAGATTTCCTCTGGGCTTGCCACAGACAATCCTCAGGCACGTTAGAGGAGTCAACTAGAGTTAGTTCAAAGTGAATTACTCCATTTTAATCATGGTGACTTTACCATCTCAGTCATGGCATGTAATATTGTCAGTATTTTTTTCCTTTTAAATGACAAGTTTGGTCACTGTTTTTTAAGGCATATTTTAAAGTGTTTGTGAGATTTATAGATTCAACAACTCTTCAAAGACTTTCTGTTTTGCTTTACAACCCTGAAATTTTGTATCGTGTCTATTTCATCACCTTGAGGCAGTTCTTAGTTAAAATATGTGTAGATGTTTTACAACTGAATGAGTTCTTAGTATGATATATAACCAATTATGTAGCTATAATGAGTCCAAATTTTAAAAAGCAAATAAAAAATGTTGCACTAAGGATTACTAAGGACTAACATTACCCACTCTTCATTTATTTGCAAATAGGAAACAGGTACATATATCATAGTATTCACAAATATTGCTATCAATAAATTAAAAAATTCAGCACTTTGATTACTTTAATATTTAGCTAATTAACTCTGAAACCTTGGAGGATTTTATGCATTTTCTAAAGTCGGTGCCAATTTCATAATTACTTTGATCACTTCCTAAACTGCTAAGTTTATCAGGATACCAAATAGTAATTAATGAAAAAAAAATGTGAATCTGATCCTTTATCATTTTTTTTTCCTCAGCACATCTGAGACAGATTGTTGCTGAGATACTTTTCTAGAGTTTAGCAGATTAATTATTGAATCTTCCAGGAAAGATGCAACTTTTTTGCAATCCTTTTCAAGAGGTTAAAGAACCATCTGGATGTTACTCTGGGCTTTATAAAGAGTAAATCAATAGACTCTATGGTTATACAATCGCTCCTGGTTTTTTTTGTTAATACAGGTTATAAAACTACTGATGATGATGGTCTTTACCCTTAGCCCTTCCTGTATTTATGTCTCTGGTCCAATAACCAGAGGGATCATGGAGGTGTGTTTTATCTTCATTTTAGCTCTCTTGAGATCATTTTAGTCCAAAAGGGAAATCAAATGAGATATAGAAGATGCTAAACTTGCACAACTCTCAGGTCATTAGAAACTAATTAGAAACAGCTTATGGATTTCAATGATCCTTTAGGTAAGATGTGAGAGAGGGATCAAAAAAACATTTAACATCTTCACTTCCTTATTCATTACAGACAATGTGAATGTGTGTGACCAAATTTCTGACTTATTTTCTGTTGTTGCTTTCTTTACAAACAAACCTGTTTTTTGCAGAGTAGGTTAAGTGCAAGAAAATACTGAGATATTAATGTAGACATTAGGGCTTTTCACTATGACTCCACTATTATTTAAATGATATGATTTTCTAAATAGATAAAACCCAAAAATCTACCTTAATTACAGCTCTTGTCATGTATAATCTATATGAAAAGAAAGATGTTGTGCTATAAAAAACGTGAAGGATACAAATTAGTAACAGACGCACTGTTAATATATTTGCAGTGTTATGCAAGCTGTTATTTGTCCCCAGGTTTAGAATGCTAAAGTCTATGAAGTTTGTAAATCTTAGAATAATCTCTGCTGTTATGTCTCAATGTTTTCATGTGAAATAGCTTTCTTCTCCTGGAGCATGAATCATTTTGTGACAATATATCTATTACAGATGTCCAGCAGAGTTACAGGGACTAAGTTGGACTTTCTTATAAAGTCTTTCTACCTGGGATATGCAAGAGGTGTTTGCCTTCTCCCAAAACCACACAACCTCTTTAGCTTGAGAATGTCTGTGAGGAAACCTGCTGACTACAGATGTCACTCACTGACATGCAAACCTCATACTTTGATCTGTCCATCTGAACAAAGCTGACAGTAAAACTAACAATAAACAGTTGTATTTTGGACAAAGTTGACTCTTTGTAGCACAACAGAACTTTTAAATGCACGTGTACTCGTCTAAGTCTAGGGATGAACTTTTGATATTCCAGCTGGCCAGTCCTGCATGTTAGGGAGCTACAAAATAGTTTATATTCTAAGTTCTGTCAGTCAGTAGACCTAGAATTCCTTTATTAACTCTTGTTAGTACTGGTATAAGAAGCATTAAAGACTTAGCCAAAAAAAATTCCTTTTCTAAGGTCTTCTCCTATATTTATGCAAATTTTAGCTAAATTTTCATGCCTCCTTTTCATGTTACTTCTGTTGACTTAGAACAATTTCTGGAGCATGTCTGGTCTTTCTTTCATAAACACCTCAGCCATTATTTGTCTTGCACTTCCATGACCTGACCTTTGACTAAAGAAGATATCTTTTTAAAAATGAGGGGCTTTTTACTTACTCTTCTCTCTAAAAGCCCTATCCTTGTTTATGTAGCACCCTTTCTCTTACAGCAAATGTTCTCTATCTCCAGAAACTCCTTTCTTTCCTATCAATCTTGACACAGCTAGCTTCCTTCCCAGGATGATTTTTAGGGTGATTATTTTTTGGTGGTTGGAGACCACTTGCTAAGGTTAGTGATTCCCTTATGCATGTAGACTGAAGAATATGTGTTGCAACCTGCCATCAAATGCTTGATCCACATCAAAAGAGGACTTCAGACTTACATGTTTTTAAGGGCTGTGCATAGACTGATTCCCTAGGTCATTCTGGTTTTAAGGCATTTTTCTGTAAGAATTCATGAAATCTCATCTTGTAATGCATGTAATCCAGTATTCTCTCTCCATCAATGAAAAGCCTCAGATGTCTTACAGAATGAAAAACATGCAATGATTTAGCAGTTATAAGCAACATTTACTAGTTGTTTTCATTGTATTTCACACTCATCAGTGCATTTGGAGGATCTTCTTGTCCATCTTTATCGGGACTTCTGCAAATATACAAAATATTTGATAGGTCCAACTATCTTAAAGTTGTCTATAAAGGGATACTATAGAAAGAATATTTAAATATTTAGGTAAATCACTTTCAAAATAGCAATGGCTCCCAATACATTCATGTAGTATTAAGGATGCCAAGTTAGAGGTGACAGCAAAAAAATGTTTATTATGTGTCATTTAGGAAAGTGAAAAAATCCCTTGTGCACAATGCTGAATGAATAAGAACAATATGGGAAGAAATAGCTCCACTACAAGGGTTTTTAATTAATCTGTTGGACTGTATGACATACAATATGATGTGAGAACAGTAAATATTTTTAGTCACGGTTTTCATTATCTGAATTAGTGCTGGACTGGAATGCCCCAGATAATGAAAGAGCATGTTTCTGGCCACCTGCTTGGAAGTTTCTGGGTAATACATCCCATACATAGCACCCTTCTAATGAAAGTTTATTATTTTAGGAATGGCAGTAAGTCTCTTTATATAAAACGTAGTGTGAAGTTAATGCAGGCTCAAATGCAGTATTGTGGTGTTCTGGTTTCCTCAATCAATTAGGCATGGAAAGATAAGAAGGGACAGGCCACAGCAATCTTGGGAATAAAATCAGATGTATGTGAATGGACTCTGCACATAACTGGCACAGTCCAGCAGAGTTCATCAGTTTCTGCCTAGTACCATAAAGTTTTACCTACACCACGGCTCACTACACAAAGAATTGCTATATTTTCATAGATTTCCTCACTTGTCACTGGTTCCGTAAACTGGCTAGTCTGAAACCTTAAAGAGACAAGTAGCAGATAAGTGGGAGGGTTTTTTACACCTAAATGTAAAAACAGCAAGGAAAAGGAGAAATTTCTTAACCTGGGAATCTGGGAAAGAGTAGTTCAGATATGCATGAGCATCAACCCGAGGATAAAATGTAGTGTGGCTTTAATTTAAAGAGACACTTTATGGGCTTGGTTTTTTAATAAGGAAAATGTGATAGATATGATATGTAAGGACTTCAACACAACATTTGATGTATTGCCTCGACGGAAATGATCAGTAAAGATGGGATCAGTAAAAAACCAATAAAGTGGTGAAGAGTTGGCTAAAGAAAGGTATGATTTGTGCTGTAAAGCAAAAGTATGAGTTGGAAGTGAGATTATGAATGTATTTTTTTAGGATTAATGACACCCATGGATATTATTGTTGTTCAGCCTAATCTGTCCTTCCTGTATAGTTCATAAGTAGGTATTACATTGCACTATTACTAGTCTTTGTTGTTTCTTCATGTTCCCAAAATGCCTCTTCTGTGTAGTTTCCCTTTATTATGAGTGTCCTAGGTCACTTCTATTCTATTTTTTTTTTCCTGAATAAGTATATGACTTTATATTCTAACAGAAAGCTTATTTTTATGTATTTTGTTGTGGCTTTTTCATTTGTTACCCTTTTTCAGTATGATATATGCTCTATGTGTTCGCTGCGCATCCAAGGCTTGTTTTGGACTCAGGTCAAGAAAAAGATTCCTCTAGTTTCTTCTGGCCCTCTACTTCCATTTAGCAGCAGCTAAAATCTTGGAGTTACAAACAGGTCAGGATAGAGTGTAGGGACTAAGTAGGAAGTAGGGAATTTAGAATTGTCAGAGCTTAGTAAATAATGGTAAGTTATGATAGTCGCTGCAGGCCTAACTCATGCTGACATGAGTGGATTCACAGAAAGCCACAACCATATCAAATGAAAAGAACACTAAAATGTAGAAGTTAAAATGGGCACTTCCTGTCTCTCTTCAGACTGACAGAATAGTAATTAATTACAGTCCTTTCTTCAGATGGGAGGACCACCGGGTTCTGAGTTCCTGCACTGGCAGTTTGATAGATTTACTGATATAACTCTTTCTGCTGTGTCGCACTGCAGAAAATAATAAACGATTGTGTGTCAGAGAGAGGAAGCATGAGTTAGTTCTGTAAGACAGTAATCAGGAGATGAAAGAGGAGTAGTCTTGGATTTCAATCCATGTATATCCTCCAGTGATTGTTTAATGTAAAATGAATACATAGTTCTGAGAGCACAGAGGACGAAACGGGGAATTGCTCAAATCAATGAATTCCACAGTCATACTCTTCTTTTTCTTCCTCTTTCATATTGCCATTTTCTATATAGAGAGAAAAAAGATTCCCCAATAATAATTTGGTTACTCTCCTTCAAAGACAAAATATGATTTTTAGATTGGGCTAAAATATAGTCTCACCATATTTTGGAGGGTGCTTTGGTTGTTGGTCAGTCAAGTTAGGTAGGGAGAAGGAGAATAGGGGAAGGAGAAAGGGAATATTGATACTATCATTTTTCTTCTCTTCTGGGAATATTTTAAATGAAAGAAGTGATCCTTGTTTTCCTGAGAGGAGGTCACTTATGCTTCTAATTTGAGGAGAGGTAGTGGTTTTAACACCAGTCAGAAATTAAACTCCAAATAAGCCACTCCTCTTTCCTCCCACCCCTTCTGGTAAGAGAGGGACAAAGGCAGAGAATAGGGGTTAAGACAACAATTTACTGCAACCAAAAAGCAATGGAATAAGAAGCGCACAGTCATGTTAGTAAAAAAAGTATGCACACAAAAAAAGTGCTTTACACACAAAAAAAGTGATTTACACAGAAAAGGTGTTCTCCACCTCAACTTAGTTCTTGGTGGCTACAAGGACAAGGACAAGGACAAGGACAAGGACAAGATGGCAGACGCTCCCCACAGGTTGTGTCCAAGTGGCTCCCGGGACAAAGATGGCAGTTGTTCCCACAGCCGGCTCTCCTGTCCCCAAGCCCAAGACAACAAAAAACAAAGGTGGACAAGCCCCTGAAAGCTTGATCGTCCACATCCTGCCATGCTGCTGCTTCGGATGCTGGACTCCGTTCCGCACAGCTGCTTCTGGCACCGGCGTCTCCACTCAGCTCCCTTTCGCTCAGCTCCTTTCAGCTCGGGTTGGACTCAGCTGGACTTGGGCTCACCTCCTCGCTCAGTTCCACACAGCGCTTCTCACACCAACGCTGCTTTCCATCACCATGTCTTGGAACTGCATCTCAGTGGAACGGGTAGGGGATGGGCAGCCGTAGCAGAAGACAGTCTGCAGGACTGATCCTGACAACATTCCTGCTGGAGAGAGGGAGGCAAAATGGCACACTTCTGTAGGTGCACTCACCTTTTCTTTGCCCTGAAACCACATTCCCCAGTGATGATGTTCAAGAAAGCAGCCTAATCACGCCTACATGGTGCTAAGCTCCACCCCCACTCTGGAATCGGGACAGGAGCACATCCTGAATGGAAAATCTTGTTCTGTTGTATGCTCAAACACTTAAAGCTCCCAGTGAGGTTTTATAGTTGTCTGTTGGCCTTCTGAGGTGTTTCTCTTTAAATTTTTTAAAGAAATCTTAAAAACCTCATTTAGAACTTTGAATTTTACAAACCAGACTGAAAGCTTAACAGTGGCACATAGAATCCTTATATCTTTTTTGTCATTTGGAAGTTTTTATGATGGCATTCACTTTTTTTAGTTCTAGTGCCTTGAAGCAGCTGCCTCAAATCACTAGTAGGTCTTCACACATATGATAAAGTACTTATATTTATGGAATTAATATCCTTTTTTTCCTGCTGTTGGTCGAATGTAATGTAAAATAATTCAACTTGCAGAGACCTATCTTTATTACAATCAGCTACACCCTGTCCAAAATCAGGACCTCTAATGGATGTGATGCACGGTTCTAAGACCTGGGCATTTTGCTTTGAGTACAAATGAACCTTTTCTCCAAAGAATGACAAAAATTAGACCTTCACTTGATACCTTCAGGGTCAAGCTAAGTTGATACACTGTTGAAAGACACTAATGCATTGAAAATTAATGTAAATAGAAAAACTAAAATATCTATTGACAAGAAAAATGACAAGTTCATCCCCATGCTAGGAAGATACTGTCACATCACAATTTCATGAAATTTAAGTTTCCTGAAATACGTAGATTTTGAAATAGCTTTTGTAAAAGGTAAGATCAATAGATTAGATTGTAGGTAGAAAAGAAGTTTTGTAAAAATAGGGGGGTTGGGGGCTTTGTTTATCTTTTCTAAAATGCGCAATATGCAATATTTCCTAAAGTCACAAAGGAGTTTTACTTCACATATGTATAACTGTTACCGTAACTTAGTACATTGACAATGTCCTGAATTTCTCCTGCTCAGTTTTTGTGTCATAGTATATTTGTGGCTTTTGGTCTTTCCTACAGGTCTTGCATTTAGTAGAGGATGTTAAGAAAGTTCTGGAGTGGACTCTGAAAACTTGTTGAAAAAATGTGTCTATTTAGAATTAGAAAAATATTTTTTTGTTGCCTGCAACTTAGAGTACTGGATTTGCCAACTTGAGTGATCTGTATTGGCATTGTGTTTCTAGCATGTCTTACAAAATGAACTGAAGTTCTTATACTTCAGGAGATTTAGAGATTGTCATATACAGAATCCACTCTTTCCAAATATCTAGAATACGTATTTCCAAGGTAAAAATTACCTTCTTTACTAATCTAAAATTTTGACAGCCTCCTTGTGATGTACTTATGCCCTAGGTGTCTGAATTCAATGTAAAGCTGAATAAACTGAGAGAAATTAGCTGCATAACTTAGTGAAATACAGCTTTTGATGAGGCCTCCAGAATTCTTCTTGGAAGTAACTCAACAGGTCATAACTTTTTTTATACATGAACATCATAATTTTTTACACAGGTTTTCTGTAAAACTTTAAAATGTAGTGTATAGGAGTTAAGCAATATACGCCATAGAAGGAAATAATCTGTAATCAATCTGATACTTTATATTATACTTTTTGTAGTCTTACATCTGAAAAAATACAGATTATAATTTTCTTTCATAGGAAACCATGAAACGGTCTTCTTTCAGTCTTAGATTAATGTGCAGAGAAGCTGTTCATCTGTAGTAGAAGACATACAACTTCCATTAATATTACAGTCATGTTTTAATTTGGATGCTTACCTACTGAATTTTATTAGTATACTACCACTTGAAGTCATAGAACAATGCAGTTATGGTTGTTCCGGTATTTGACTTAGTATGATTAGGTTTTTTATTTTTCACATATCCATCAATTTTGCTTAACTGATTAAGCCATTTAAAAGGAAGCATTTATTATTAATTAATAATCATATTTGGCCTTGTCTCTGTGGGGGGACAATTTGAACATTATGAGCAAAACAGAAGGTAAGAGGAATGTAGAACAATCTTATTTTTCAAAGCATTACAGAAATGCCTTCAATGTTATAGGCATATAAAACAGCCAGTGTCTTATATCTCATCACCTCTGTTAGTGGTATCTCAAAACATTTTAAGGAGTAAAAAATGTTCAAGAGCAAAGGAAAAGACAGAGATCCACAGATGCTAGAAGCTATTTTTTTCCCTTTGCAGACTTCTGCTGTTAAATTGAAGCTTCATAACTATGTAAGAGTTATCTCTGCAGTTTAAGGGGTTTATTTTCCATTGATACACATAGGATTTTCCACAGGTCAGCCACAGGAACAGTGCTGGGTCATGATGCATCTGCTTAAAGCTCCTGACACATCAAGAGCAAGACAGATGACTCTTGTCAGAGGGAAATATGTTGGACAACTGCTCCCTAAGGCTCAGTGTTCACAGTAATTGTTAAATCATTTACATCATAAATTAGCAGGAGCAATATAGCTACACTAAATGACTCACATATCTGCTTCTTTGTATTTACTTTAGAGAGATGATAACTGTCAAGTTTCATAGGTGCTGATAACAGTAATACACTACTTAAATTAATCTTGTGTTATTTCTCGAAGTTCAGATCCAGCAGAGATTCTCAGAAAAATACTGTGAAATATACTTCAAAAGTTAACTCTATTTTAGTATGATTCTCATGAAAAAACAACCTTTTAAGTGGATTCTCCAACATTTATGCGTCCTTAAATTCTGATTTCATTGGTTTAGATTTATCTTATAGTCTGTTCATTCTTTAGAAACACAATATGTTTAGAAACATTCTTCATGAAACACGTTTCATAACATGTACAAGGTTACAGTTTGTAATCAGTGTCTTAAGAGCTTTTGCTAAGAAGTTGTAATAGATTTGTAAGAAAACAGAGAAATTACCTACCTTTTTAATAGTGCCAGCTGTAAAATTACATATTACTTAACAATTGCCTTTATTCATTTTCATTGATGCAAGATGCCTCTCATGGAAGTACAGTACTTCCGTACAATCATGAAGTGTTGCTTTGTGGTGCTATTCCACATCTCCAGCATGTTTTAAATGTTTCCGTTTTGCTTACCTACACTGAAAAATGTAAAAGGTATGGAGAAAATCTCCAATTTCCATCTTCGCTCCCTTACTGACAACAGGCCCAAAGGATGTAGGAACAATGGAAAAATACAGTAGCCTACCTCTTATGGAAAAAGTCTCATGTAACGTTAGGCAGGAAAAAAATATCTGAGTAAGACTAGGCTGATGCTAACTGCCTAGCTGGAAGATAGCTGCAGCCTGAGGTTTAGGGTTAGGAATGACAAAAAATAGAATACTGTCTTTTTCACCTTATAGGCCAAATATTAGAGGAATCTAATGGATGAAGAAATTGTAATGCCATCCCATGTTAATGTAAAGTGAATTGAATGGCTTTGAATAAGCTAATTTGGAATGAAAAGTTGTTTGCACACTGGAAACTCACAGGGACTAAAGGCTTTCATTGTGACCTTGAAACCATAAATCCAACTTTTAATCAGAGAAGTGATTTAATGGAAATAACACATTTCCAACACCTCCTTGATTTCTGCAAAAGACATTTCTTTTTGATAACAAAACATATACTTTGTGTCGTCTGGTTTCTAAGCGTTCAGATGATCAAACTGCGAAGTTCCACATATTCCTCTTGTCTGTGTTCACAGGAGAGGACATGATAATTTACAGGATAAGTTGTTACTGAGTTTTTATGTCTAAATAATAGTATGCCTTTGTTTAAATGTGTTGAGTTGCAATTGTCTGTTCAGGTGCAGACTCCCAGTACTGCAAGAAGCTTTATATGAGTGCAGGCATCTGCTTTCACAGAGTAATTTCCAGGATCTCATCCAGGAACTGTTGAATCATGACTTAAGAAACATTAGCAGCTGCTGCATTAGTAATAAATGCTGTGTTTTCAACATTTTGCAAAACATGGACAAAAGGTCCCTTTTCTGCCATTGCCCTTCAGTTAGAACTGTGTGTTTCTATTTGTGTAACTTCTCTTTGTAGCAAGCTCTTCTTATCCGGAGCTACTGTCTCCCAGAGTAGATGTCAATAGTAAGTGGATAGAAAAAGTGTTACTTATATGCTATTTCCAGTGAGTCTGAAGGGGTTTCTATACCAAATATATAAATAACTAGAGACAATACTATTCAAAGCCTGCAAAGCTGAACACACAGATGATTATCATGTTTCTGAAGGAACATTTTGAAGATTGCCTATGATAATTTAAAATAATTACTGACTTTTGCAAGCCTAAATCAAAGCTACAGCCATCAAGACCTAGACACCTGAAACAGTAGTGTGACTGATGTCTGAATCAGAATTAAAAATACAAAGTAAACTAATATAATAGTATTTTTTCATGTGAACAGAAATAATTTTGTTCTTAGGAAAAAGTCACTCTTGGAGGTTTTGATTTTATAATGTAAAAATAAATAACTTTGTTGATGTTAAATTTAAAAGTATAACTTTCAAAGTAATCTGTTACCAAGCTAAGGAACAATAGCAGGTTTCTTTTGCATCTGTTTCAGTATTTCTGTATTATTCTGCAACATTTAATAGTCTTGAGAATGATCCTTAGACTACAAAAAATGGGCTAGATTTCAGGAAGATTTAAGGAGCATTTCCTGTTCATTTTCTGCTACTATCACTTAGAACAAGCTAAAATGTTTAATTACTTATTTGATTTAGCTTTTATCACAGTAAAACATTTTCTGATCAGAATATGCATGCCAGTTCATATTACTGAAAGGCATGCCTGACTGAAAAGGGTCAAACAATTTATAAATTGCTGTTTAAAAGTGAAATGTGAGAAAAAGCTGTCGAAAACAGAAGGTGAAGTTGATTCTTCACCTGCCAAGGCTGGGTGCACTGAATTTTAATCAGATTTGTAATATTATGTTAAGAATTATTCCTTATTCTTGGTTTATTACAAGTTGCAAGCTGATATACTTTTATTCTTCTTGAAGATGTTAGTCATAAAGTAACGGAGTACATGCTGTGCAGCACAAGCTAAAGGGGCAGATGTGTAAGCTGGGAAGTTTTCCAGATTCAAGGTACTTAACACTGAATGCATTCGACGTTCGAACGCATTGTGGGATCTTGTAAGTCTATCATCAAAATGCACCAAGGCTGAGCACAAATTCTGACTCCATGCATGCTAGTCTGCATCTTGGCCTACTACTCAACTCATTTATTTGTTTCTGTTCTATTCAAAGGTTTTATTTTTTTACAGAAACAGTGTATTTAGAATTTGTGTTTCATAGGAATAGTAATATTAGGTTTACGTTTTATCACCAAAATGATGCAAATATTCTATTAAAAATTCCTGTGGTTGAGGGGATTTTGTTCAGGATTATTACATCCTGTTGAATCCAGATAATATTGCCAGAACTGGTGCTCTGTCTTTCTAACTAATGTTACAGCCTTTCAATGACAGTTGGAAAATAATTTGAGAAAGTGTTATATGAATAGCGTGATAGTATTCTTCCACTGGTGTTCAAAAGAGAGGGGGATTCAAATGCATCTAGGTCTGGATGACTGATTGAAATTGTTTTGTCAGTGGTTCAGCAACCAAAATGAGAAAATTAGGAAGTTGTGAAGTACATATGGCCACTGATTTTACAGACTTTACGATTTTTTTGAGTATTACAACTCATCTTCACCAGAGAAACTTTAATATGCTATTTTCTAAATTCTGCAGGCAATTTAAAGAGTTTTCTAGATGATTTTTTAAAAAGTATTTTGCTCTCAACAGCAGTTCTTTAATGGATATGAACACAAAAGCTAGCAATATCCAAAGCCCTGCACAAAACAACTCCCAGCCCTGGACAGGACAGTCCCAAGAGTCACACCATATGCCTGAGACCATTGTCCAAACACTTCTTGAACTCTGTCAGGCTGGTGCTGTGACCACTTCCCTGGGGAGCCTGTTCCAGTGCCCAACCACCCTCTGGGTGAAGAAATGTTTCCTAATATTCAACTTAAACCTCCCCTGACACAGCTTCATGCTGTTCACTTGGGTCCTGTCACTGCTCACCAGAGAGGAGAGATCAGTGCCTGCCCCTCTCCACTTGCCCTCATGAGGAATCTCCTTGTGAGAAGACAATAAATATTTGTTTTTAAGGATGCTATGAGGATAGGCTAAGGAAATGATTACTTTTAAGCCTGGAGGAAGAGCTGGCTTTGAAGGTAGCTAATAGGAACCTGTCCATACCTACAGGATATTAGTGAGAAACTGAGGCAGCCTCCTCACAGTGGTGCATGGCAGGATGATGAGACAACAGTCATAAACTGAAGCAGAGCAGGCTGTGACTAGATAAAGAAAGGTTTTCTCTAAAAGAATAATCAAGTATTGGACCTAGAAGGCCTGTGGGAGCTCTGGGCCAGCTACACAAAGCTCTGAACAACATGGTCTGAAATTGATGTAGGCTCTACTTTGAGCAGGAGACTGAACTGGATACCTGCTGAGGTTCTTTCCCATCTGAATTATTCTGGGATCCTATGGTAACCAAAAGTGTGGGGAGAGGATAAAAACAATGATTTGGATGTTTAGTGACATTTTATGGGTAGATATTACTGTTTCATAAGCATAGGAGTCTGAAAGTTTTTATTCTTTTTAATAAAGGCACAGCAAATCCAGTTCTACTGCTTAGTCCAGGAGAAAGAAAAACAAAAAGGATATTTTTAACCTTTGAGCATGAGACAAATATCATCCTATTCTGTTTGGCATGATACAATCTAGATGTTTATTTAAATATGATTCATCTTTGTTGTTTCATTCAATGTGATGATGACTGACATAGGACATGATGAGAGATTGTTAGATTTGGTGCACGTAAACAATCAAAATCCACATTTAAAATCTCTGAAATTGACTTAAATTGAAGTGTAAAAAGCAAATGACTTAATGAAATGGTTTAATCCACCCTTTTTTTTTTGTTCTCCTTTTTAAGGATTAGGGCTTTCTGGAAGAATGGCACCTGCAATTACATTAATAGGATAAAATGGGTTACGTTACAGTGACTTTTAATCCTTAAGTTTCAGGATAATGGCAGATTTTTCTGGTAAGGTTTTTATTGATGGTCTGTTAATAGATATTTAGGGAAATTACATTTTCTGTGTGTTTGGATTTTTTTATCTATTTATTGAATACTAGAGGGAAATCAGAAGCAGAAGTCCCAATAAAAAATATCTCAAAGTCAGTATTTCACACATTTCTTGGTCTCTAGTGTGCTACAAGAAGATCAGAAATTACCTCATTTTCCTAATTCTGTAACTGGCTATCCAAGATTGCAATGGGAGTTAGAGATCCATAAAATTCTAACTTATTATCGCAATTGGAGTTCATCATCTTTCATTTACATGGCTGTGAGCACTTTCAAGACCTTTTTCTACTGTAGGTTGTATTTCATTCTTCAGTTGTGTCATGAAGAGGAAAAGAATGGGAAGACTTTCTACAGCTTCCCAAGCTTTCCCCATCACCACTACATTTGTGTGAACATCCACCCAACCCTTGTATGTGTCTTTTCAGCTTCCAATTTCACAAGTCATTAATATTATTAATTTTTATTTCTGTATGGAAAAAGACCTATTTTTTCTTTTATATTTGCAAAGCACCCCTCACACCAAAAAATGCAAGTAGACAACATAAGAAAACAACATCTGGAGATGTTATATTTCTTCCATTCTGAAATGTTTTCATAGTGTCATATGTCTGCTTTTAATTTTTCATTTATTGAATAATTTCAAGTCCAGTTTTGTTAAGGATAAAAGTTTAGCCTTCAGATTTAAATTTTTGATGCAACATGTTATACTAAAATACCTCTATAGGTTTTACTATATAACATTATCTGTTCAGAAAAATATGAAACAAAATATGTTAGAATCTAGGAAATTATTCTTAATTAAAATTGGTTATTGGAATTTTTAATATAGTTCCGTACATTTTTCCCATTGTAAGTTCTATATCCACTCTTTTAATTTATACTTATCCTGCACTTATTTTGATTAACATAAATACAGTCTCTTATGGCAACAGATTTTGAGACTGGGACATGGTGTGACTCTTGGGAATGGCTCTATTTGGGGCTGGGAGGTGGACCCGATGATCCTTAAGGATCCCTTCCAATTCATCTTATTCTGTGATTCTGTGGTATATTCCTTCAGAACTCTTCAAGTCTCCTTAGAGCTGCCTCTAACTCTCCTAGTACTGGTCTATTTTTTTTTTCTTTGTAATAGATTCTGCAAGGCAGAAGAAAAATATTGTTCTTGTTTTTTAATCATTCAAACCATAATAATTAATAAAAATAATTTTAATTATTTTTCAATCAATAGAATGAAATCTATCTTGCTTCTTTTAGTGAGGAAGGCCACAACATGAAATCTTATGGCAAATCAAAAGAGCTCCAAATTTTATTTCTGTCATCACTCATATAAACTATATGCATGATTGAAGTGAGCTATGGGATATATGGGATACAATTAGGGGATTTAGCTGCTCTTCAGATGGCAGTTTTTGCTTTCCTCTGTTTTGCATGGGTTTATGAGCGCTTCAGTCCTGAGTCTGAATCAGAGAGTCACATTCTCTAATATTCCAGCAAATAGAAGCTATTTTCAAATTATTTATAAGGGTAGTGGACAAATGTATTCCATCCCTTAAAAATACTGAAGGTTAAAATAGACTGCTGGATGTCTTTCTTAGTAGAGGAAAAGTTGTAATCAGAGAAGACTGTAATAGAACTCTACTGTCTACCACAATATAGTAGACACTGTATTATAGTATACTCTAATACAAGTAATGCAATAGGAAACAATTCTATACAAATTGTTTCTTACTGACAGTCTGATTTACAGTATATAGGCACATAAAATTAATTTTAACTTTTTGCAGATTTTACATCTGTGCAAATCTTGATTTTCTCAATTTTCATTGTGTAAGTTGTGTTAGCAATCTGTTCAAGTTCAGCAGTGAAAACAGTAGGTTTCACTAATAATCAGGATTCAAAAGACTGTGGGTGGCTGCACGATTTTTGAAGATGATTGTCATTAGATCACAGTGCTTATTACAGGCACTGCCTAAAGAAGAACACAGGAATTGTGTTGGCAACTCATGAGGGCCAAAGAAAAGTTGCAGATTCTGTGAGAGACACATCCAGAGAATGTGTCACAGGAGATTGTATAGCCATGGAGACAGGGAAAACTTGACATTTTAGTTCATTTGCAATTACAGATTGTGTTCAAAGTGATATTAGCTTTTCTTGAAGAAATGGCTGAATGGCACCTACATAGCCTGAGATTTAAGGTTTGCCTAAAAATAAAAATATTGATATTTATAATTCCAGGCCAAAAATTACTTTATTTCAGTAGTATTGAATTTTCTCATTTATAAATACTTTATAGTGATGTCTTGGGAAATGTCACAAGCATAGGTAGAAATGGAGATTTAATCTTTTTCTCACTTCTCAAAAAGAAAGCACTTCCTATGAAATGCTCCTTCTTGACAAAGGTACATGTTTATCTTTTCCTGTTTGGGTTGTTCAGGGTTGGGTTTTTTTTGGCAGTGGAGATTGACTAAAATAATTAACATTGGACACAGGGAGAACATTCATACTTCCAAAACATGGAGCTCAAAGACTGACCATATTTCACAGGTGTTGAGTATTTAATAGATCCTTCATGTGGAAGTGGCTTCCAAGGTCATCTCTTTTTATAAGAACACAACATAGCTCATGATTTCTGTTCAGCTATGGACATAAAGGATGTACAGAGATAAGCTAATGAAATTGTACCACCACTTCCATGTTAAGTTTAATGTCATCTAACTGTGAAACACATGCAAATTTCTCAGGGTAAAATGTGTCTTCTACTTCTCTCTACACCCAACATTCCATAGTGGAATGGCATGAACTTTCCTAATTACCACACAGAGGCAATTGAAGCAATGCTCACTAATTTGCATCGTCATGTAATTGTCCCATGCTGAGCACAGGAAGAGTTAGAATAATAAGGCCTGCAGAAAACAAGAATTATATTATTATTATTATATATATGTATGTATGTTTTTACAAGAATAATTTTGAATGCTTCAAGTTGGAGGCTGTATGGCACTTAGATTTTTAATGTGGGAGTTTCTAGAGATCACTTAGTTCTTGAGCTAGTGCACACAGACTGGATAATACAAATGGCTTTTGCTCTTGGAGGAGATAGTTCTTGAGAGGACACACTTCTGTGCTGTGCCAGACTGTAATTTTCATGTGTTTAACAGGGGTAGAGGTCTATTTAAAGAAGTATCTGAACAAATAGCTTTTGTAGGCAGAACTTCTTAGTTTTGCTGTAAATAAAGGGATAATATCAAAATGATTGCTAGCTATTAGAAGCTGTATAAAAACACATCTTGATATGTGTCTCTCTGTTAAACTTCTTTTCAGGTAAGTCAGTAATGGATTGCAATGCAAGTTATAAAATCATGTGGAAAAAAAATGTTAGCTTTTACACCACTACCACTGACCATACAGAGACACATGCTGTATTTTCATTAGTCTGCTGCCTAGTGACTTGGGTAAGCTTTAAGCACAATGCCAGTTGGTGATGACTTTCCAAACAGCAATGCAAAATGTGCAAGGAAAACAAAGTTATTGTGAGATTTTTTAAAAAAAGTTAAGCTAATGTTCTAGGAACATGCTTCTAACTTCTTGTTCTAATTGGAAACATTCTAATCCAATGCTGCCGAGTGAAGCCGATTGCAGACTTAATTGCTCTTATGTAACAACTAATATCTGGCAGTAACACACACTGTATAACACTGGAAGGGTTTGAAATCAGTTTGTTCCCTTTGCCCCTTCTTTCTTTGTTGTTCTGTTTACTGTGCCCAGTTAATGTGCTCTTGTGCCATAATAATCTCTAGCTAAATGGTAATTGCTCTATTGACAGCACTACTGTACATTTTTGACACATCATTATTCATACTTAACCACTTGACCTGGAATAAATGTTAAAGCAATTACTACTGAGAGCTTTTCTATGAGAAAATTGAGGCAAAGTTTAAAGATAATCAAAATGCAAAGCTGATCATGATAGCAACTGGAAAAATGGCAAATCCTATTAAACAGATTTTTATTAGCCAAGCTGATGCCAGTAGATATTATCTGGTAATTTAGTCTTATTAAAAAGAAAATAAAGCAGCTAATTGTTTACTATTCTGGAACTTATTCCAGCTTGCAATTTGCAACTGAAATTAAGCTTTATGTGGCTCATCTATTTTGTCACATTGAAATATGAAAATCATTTGGTACAAAGCACATCTGCTCAATCCTTTCCATCTTCCTGGCAAATCCTCATTCAGTATGTTTCATACATGTTGAGGCATTCCATTCATGCATACAGCAGCACAGTATTTTAGATATTTCTCTCTTACCAACCTAGTATCTTCAGATCTTAAAGCTCACAATTTTAGTACTTTTCTTCCATTATACCTACTTTTTACAACTATAAGAAATGTGTGAGTGTAATGTGTTTTAAGCTTGGAGACTTTAGAGGGAATTTGGAAACAGAGAGTGACAGAGTTATTGTTAATGCAATTGTGTGAAAATTGTCCAAATCTCCCAGTCCAGCATTTTATTTTGATAGTTAATTGCATATTTGCTCTATTTGTGATTGTATTCTTAAAGGAAAGTAAATGTTCTCCAGTTTAGTTGTTTAAAAAGTGGCATTTACACTGATCTCAAATAATTTCAAAGGACTCAATTGCAGCACAATGCCTTCAGTACAGTGCTTACAGTAAAAGCTGTAATTATAAGAGAATGCCAAAACACATCAAGAAAGCCTTAAAGGGATAGCATAAGCTTTTACTGCCCCCATCTGAACTATGAGGCTTGCTTGAAAACCACCATTAGGATGCAGAATACTGATTGTTGGTATGTCACTATTGCTGTCATGGGAGAACTGTTGCAAGGGCCAGAAGCTTACAGTGGTTTCTATATTAATGAAGCTTTTCCACACTTAATGAAAGCAAAGAAAGATTGGGGTTTTTTAATTAATAAAATATTAAAAACTAGGGAGGAAATCTCTTTTCATGTCAATCCACATTCAGAACAGCAATAAGGTTCTGCAGCTGTGCTTTATCAGGCAGAAAAATCTTTTGTTTTTAAACATGCTCAATTCCCTATTAACTGCTTCAGTATCCTGTATGCCTATCAAACTGATAATAGATTGATCAGAGGGAATTTAATAACTCAATTCTTGAACTTTTCGTTCACATTATCACTTCTGATTAGTTTTAAAGGAGCTTTTACAAGTAAGTGTAAAGAACCACAAATTGTCTCATAAATTTTCAAAAACTGTTATGCAGACTAAACTCATCTAGGTCTCTCCTATTGCTGCTGTGATTTTTAGTCATAACTGAGAAATCTCTTAATAATATTTCATTTCGAACATTATGAAGTGTGTATATATTTATTCTTAACATAAGTAAGTTTTGTCAGGAGTTAGCCTTCCAGTGTTGAAGAATTTAGGAATTTGTTTCAGCTGTGACTTCTCAGTTTTTTATTGAGCTATGAACCTCAGAATTTAAGCACTGCAAAGCATTTTCACTAGATTAAACCTTCTGTTTGGTTTATTTGCTCTTAAAATTTCCCCATATTTTTATTCCTACTCTGTGTCCTTTCCCATTAATGTGCATAATATATTAAACCTTGGGGTTTTTTATAGCCATGGATGCAGAGACCAAAAGTCCTGTTGTGTGCTTTTATCTTCTGTTTTCTAGAGGGTTTTGTTGATAGACAAGGCATCTTTTTAGCTCAACAAACATGGATTCATGATTTTAATGCATGTCTTGTATGGTAATGGGTGATTGTGTCATAACTGCAGACCACATTTTGTTAATTCAGATAATCTTTCATAAAGGCCACTTTTTGCTGTTAACTGAAAGACCACACAGCCTATAGAACAATCAGCAGCTTTATTTCAGCAAAGATTGTACACAGTAATTCCGATCAGGCCAGGACATTTCAAGTTCTATTTTTTAGACAGACTTCTTTTCCGTCTTCTTACCAAACTGAATGAGGCATAGTATTTAGTATGTGTTCCTCAGATACAGTAAAAGAAAGACAACTAACACAACCAATATGCTGTTGTTCCCTGTCAGTCTGCGTTTTGTAGCAGAGAGGACTGTACAGGTAAAGAGAGTAATTACTGTCGATAGGCTTCACTGGTCTGGAGAAGATATAACAAGATTGCTTATTAACATCCTGAGATTTTTTTACCACAGTACATATTGAGATTTGTTGAATTTTCCAGCTTTTGAGTCTTTAGTGTTATATCATGCCAGAAAAAAAAAAAATCTGTTGGGAGTTTTCATCTACAGTTTTCTAAGGGGAAAGGGTGTAGGAGAAAAGGATCTAAAGGCTAAAATTGTCACATGAATTCTGACTTTTAGGGATTTAAGGAAATTGGTAAGGTTCACCAAACTATACATTTGTAACAAATAATGACCTTGAAAATATTTGCTCTTGTTGAAATGCTGTACCCATGCCAAAAAAAGTTCTTGGATTGTTCATAGCAATGTGTAGCCATTACTGAACCTGGTTTGGCAGATTCATATGGTATTTATTCAGTGCACTTTTAGGGAAAATTTGAACTGTCTGAGACTTTGCTGCAATATTAGAATAGCAAATAAAGAGAGGAGGTAATTTCTCAGTCTAACAGAAGATTCTTCAGAAAGACAAATGATTCTTCATTCACACTACTGTGTTAACAGGGTTCCTGCTGCTCTTAAAAATAACTATTTGGAAGACAGTAATAGAGAGCCATGAAGACAGGGAAATCAGGCTGCTCTCAGAAGAGGATGCAAGTGCGATATGGTGTAGCTAATAGAGCTTAATGGTGCTACACGGTATTGAGTCCTTTCTTGTAAAAGGTGTAGCAAATGTCCAAATATCATCTTTAATATTCACATCAGGTTCAATAACATTTTCTAATATGTTTACAGGCTTGTAAATCACATGTGAACAAGAAAGCAAATGTAGGGATATTATCTTATGTAAGCTATAGATTCAAGTGTAGGAAATATGAAACAAAAGTGTTTACTTGTGCAGCTGCACTTCGTGTGAGGCTAGCAGTGTGATGATTCTTGGGTATGTCTTTCTCCAGCTCAAATATTTGGCTGAATTTATATTCAGACAAACTATATACCTCTGTATATAAGGGTATTTCTGAATCAAATCTGCTCCAGATTTCAGGAAATGTTCTAGGTGTCAGTGAACACAACCTTACTGGTTCAATAAAGAAATAAAACTAGAAAAAGAGGGGAAATAGATCACAGATGTGATTCTCTTCTACTTACATAGCAAAGCTATATCCTTAATACTTTGATGGTTGTGAGTTAATCAAAGCCCTCAGTTGCACTCTTTCAAGGCTTTTCAGCATAGCAGGCAGACAGAATTTTGTCAGGCTGAAAGAAAAAAGATGTGTTGGTAGTGGGACAGTGTCAAATCAAAAGCTAGATGAGGATGGAAATGTGGAGGAATGTGGAAGGGAAGACAGCAGAGCTCTCTGCTTCCTAGCTAAAGGGAACCCTTGGTTAAGGAGGAATTGATATTGGGTTCGCAGAACTAAAGACATCAAGAGAATGAGGGACAAATACAGCCCCTGGTGTTACAGAGAGGAGATCATAGGAATGTATGCACATGTCAGACAAGGGGCCTTGCGTTGGCTGTAATGGGATTACCAAATAAAAAATGTTGGACCTTACTAGGAGGTGGATAGTATGGAATCCCTTGAGGTGGATAGACTAGTGTCTCTTTTGGGGCTAGCTAAACATGTGTTGTGGTTTAACCTGACAGGTGGCTGAACAGCTGCACAATTCACTCCCTTCCACACTAGGATGGGGGAAAGAATTGAAAAAAAAAACCAAAAAACCTAAAATTCATGGCTTGAGATAAATACAGTTTAATAGGGAAAATGATGATGATGATGATGATGATGATGATAGTAATAATAATGTTTAAATAATTAGAATATAAAAAACAAGTTCTACACAATGCTGTTGCTCGCCACCTGCTGACTGATGCCCAGCCAGTTCCTGAGCAGAGGCCCCAAGGCAGTTTTCGCCCTAGTTTATATACTAAGATGCCATATGGTATAGAATATCCCTTTGGCCAGTTTGGGTCAGCTGTCCCAGCTGTGCCCCCTCCCAGCTTCTTGTGCCCCCAGCCTCTTTCCTGGTGCGGTACAGTGGGAAGCTGAAAAGTGCATGGCTTAGTGTAAACACTACTCAGCAATAACTAAAACATCAGTATGTTATCAACATTATTCTCATCCTAAACCCAAAACACAGCACTGTACCAGCTACTAGGAAGAAAATTAACTGTATCTCAGCTGAAACCAGGAAAATATGGCTATGAGACAACCTAGAAGACAGATCCAAGCAAAGATCTTCTATTCAGCACACAGTGCTGCCTTGTTTAACTGTACACTAGCACTAGTGCAGAAAGCTTTGGTTTAGAAAAGTAAGTCTCTGAAAGAGTGTAACTAATTGATTTGATTGTGTTATCTGCAATATGATTTGGTCCTGTTGTTTCACCAGCTTATGTGAAAGCTGTACTAGAAATGAAAAAACCCTGAAGCGTAACCAGTGTTCTCCAAGATGGAGGAATTAGATTTCCCCCCCCCCCACCCAGAAATTTTAAACCCATATTCTACTATCATAAAGATTGCTGGGCTGGTGTTATTTAGATGAATGCCATACAGATCTGGACAAATCTTTGAATTATTTTAATCCCATGAAACATTTTCTGTGAAAGCAGATAAAATTCTTCCACATGCCTAGTGCTGTTTAAAGTTTAAAACGTGATGATTTTTTCATACTATCTACATGAAGTTTTAGAAGAGAAGCATTACTTTTCAGCAACAGTAACTTCAATATTACATACATAATAATTTTACTCTTTTTTCTGTCTTACAAAAATAGAGATTATTCCAGGATAAGAAAAACGGATTCTGTCTTTATTAATTTTTGAAACTGTTGTTATAGCAGGTGTCACATGGGTATTCATGTTACTGGATTCATATGCTTCCTATATTTTCATATTCATATTGACAATTCATATTGTCGTAAGAGGGATCAATTGGAGTGATACTAAAATGCTGTTGTGTTCAATAGTCAGAAAGTACGTGTATAGGAAAAACATTTCACTGAGATGAATGCAGCAAAATGTTGTCTTTCCTACACTTGTCAGAGGACACTGCAAAAGAGCTTGATTTTACCAACTTTGAAGAACTGATTAATGCACTACATTCTTTGAGATTATTTGTTATGACATCTTCTAACAATATCACTATAAATGTGCTCCCCAAAATACTGTTCTCAATTGTTGAAAATTGAGCTGGAAAACTACCAACAAAAACTACTATTGTGCAGTTGGCATCCAGAATAAGGCACCTTGAACAAATAGCATATTTTTAAATTTAGATACCCGGTAAGTGATTGGGTGAACACTGAAGATGGCAGATCTGGAAAGCTCCAGATGTGCGCATCAAGTTCTTCATGGCATGATTTCCATCGTTTTGCTCACTTGCAGAGATGTGCCAAAAACTTGGAGAGGTGCCTGCAGATCGCTATAACAAACCTTGAGTCCTTTAATGTTTAAGGGTATTAGAAACAAGAGATATAGCATGGTAATGATAATAATTTAAAAATCTATGTGTTTTTTAGCTATAAAATATGTAGAAAGAAAAAAGCTTTCTTACAAGTGCTGATATCTGTGTTCTAATTCCCAGTAAATCGACTGAATTTGCAGATTTATACTCTTCATGAATGAAGCATGTGCTCTTCTAACTAATGAGCAAGCATCTTTACTAAGCATACATAAATACTTGAGGGGCATGCTCCTAAGTTTTATCTTTCAGTTTCTGCATGGTGGCAGCAGCTGAAGAAAGCAACCAATTTGTTGCCATGTTTGCTTTCCTGATAGTTGAAGCTTATTAGTGCCCCAAACTACAAAGTGATACTGATACATTAATCCCTCTGAACAGGAAAGAGATCTATAATGTAATTTAAGAAGCATGTACTCTCATCCCGTTTTGAATTGATTGATCCTGGTTTTCTTATCACAAGCAATGACAAGTGTTGAAAGTATAAAGAATTTGTGTAATTAGAGATAAATTAAACAGGATACATTTCCTTTCTGTGAAATACCAGGAATGTTAGAGAAACTGCCTTGCTTTGTTAAAGCGCTAGTATGGTTTTCAGCAGAAATACAGGGCTAATATATTGATTGGAATTCATTTTAGAGCATTAAATACTCCATGTGCTACTTCAACTTTGAGCACAGATTTAGAAATAGAAACAACAGAGAGGCCAGTACAGAAAACCTACACCTCATTTTCCTGTGTGTCATCTGGTGTAGATCAGGGGTTGTTTCTATGAAGTTCCAGCAGTTTAGAAGGTAACATAAATGAGATCAGGGCTTGCTCCATTGTATGTAATGTAAGAAGAGCAAAGAGCTTAAATAACAGAACAACTGCAGCTGCCCTAGAGGGAATTAAAAGTACCAATGTTGTGTTTATTTTATTACATTTCTTTTATTAATGTTGTGTATATTTTATTACAATTTTAATAAAAATAACCAAATAGCTCAGGAAGAAGAAAAAAACAACACGTCACATGTTTAGCATGGACAAGTTATTTTTGTAATAAGATTTGTGACAGACTGTATAACTTCTTGTAGTACTTCACCTGTGACACTATGAATAATACATATTTATTTAAGTAGAGCTATTATAGACTACTATTTATGTTTTACATAAATTATAGACGGTGATCTCCTAACACATGTAGACAATGTTCTCTATGAAAAAAGATGTTCAGAATAAAATAATTTTAAGGAAATGAAACAGTTACTTAAACTGAATTGAATCAAAACCTGCATTTTGAAGGCACCAGATTGATAACTTTTTTTTTTAAAGAACAGTATTAATTTCCCTTTTCCAGCCTGTGAACTTTAGTGTTATAATTTTTATTTTTTAAATTGTCGTGAAACATTAAATAACAACAGGAAATACAGAAGTCTGATTACTGCTGATCAGATGATTCTTCAGATGATGTCCAGGTCTCTAGTTAGAAATACATCTGTAGAATTTGTGTACATTTTTATGCAGGTTGAATGGAAACCTGACCCAAATTACACTGAAGTTGTAAGATCATCTTTGCATCTGTGACTAAACTCAGATAGGAAGTTGTTTGGGAATTCTGTGTTCATGTTTCCTTGGGGAAGAATCCTATTAAGAATATCTTAGCTACTGTGCAGCCTGTAATAGCTGTATTTATTGACATCCAGAAGGACAGCGATTTCCTCCTGAGACAGCAGAAGAGCCTTTATATTGTAAATGTTATAACTTTCTAATTTCATGTGTGAACACATTCCTCCATGTCTCATCTTTTCCAAGACAGTTTAGAAAATTACTTATATCAGTAATAAAATTCCATATTCCCTATGCAAGTGTCTTTATAGATGGTTGTTTACTCCAAGGTCTGGGTTTTTTCTATTTCAGACTGATGTTTACTGTACAGTTTTTAGAAACATACTAGAGGTTGCTGAAGCATGTTGTGCACAGGGCATCAGATAGAAACAGTAGCATTTTTAAATTCCTTCAGTATATTTTCTCTCTCCCACAATTACACTGCATTTTTAAACTCCTGAGTGCTGCCTATTTTTATCTGTGTTGACTCAAGTCTGGATCAAGGTATATAGAGGCTTTCTTTATAAAGCATCAGCTCTCTTTTGCCAGGTGAAGCAACAGAACAGCATTGCAATCTTTTTAGTGAGCATGAACTGTGTATTATTTATTAAGGGACCAATACAAAGTTTTCTTGAGGGAAAGTTTCCCCGTCTTTGTCAGTTTTGGCTCGGCCTCCAATAGCTGTTCTATATACTTTCGTTAGGAGGATTAAAATGTACTCTTTCATTAGTTAAGTGCAAAGTGAATTTCAAATGAGTCAGAATATATTTAAAGTATAACTGTCAAATCATTGGTATTGATTTAGACACTGTTAAACAGGGGCAGTGCTAACACACAAGGGTTTATTCTTTGTTACGACTTGCTTATAACCCCCATTGATGATAATGGGAATTACAGGCATGTTCTGAAGGGAATGTGCCCTTTGTAAATTCCCTATAAGCCTTAGATTAAGGAGCCACAGTTCTGTGAGAGTTCAAATACTTTTTGTGTGTAGATGGAACTTTGTGAGCTCTCCTGTGTCCTTTCTTAGCAGTTCTTGGAAGGCAGATCTTTCAGAAAGAAATATATCCCAGAGCTGTTGTCTTGTCTTTCCTTATCTGACAGGGAAGATGCCAAGATACTGTGCTGGGAAATAGGCACACTTTTGTCCAAAGTGTGCAGCAGGTAAAGTTAATAGTTTGTACAGGGCCCTGTCTGGTAATACAATTTTCTAGTATAACAAGGAAATGCAAAACTGGTAGGAAAATAAAACATGTAATTTTTTTTGGTTTTCATACTAATAGTGTATAAATCAGAAACTAAAAGAATAATCAGAATAGGATATAAACAAAATACTGTGGTAACTTCTGTAACTACTCATGTTTTTTCTGTAGTTAATGAGGATGCACAGTTTATTTTTTCTGAAGTAACCCACTGCCTTTGCTTGGTGTACTGTTACATGAACCATTTCATCCCCCAGGTACTATGCTTGCTATCCAGATCAGAAGGCTATATGTTTATTATATTTCCAGGCGTTTTCAGTTCACACAGCACTGTAAAAAACAGTGTGAGATAGCATGAAGTTTGCCATCTATATGTTCATTTGCTTTCTTCCAGAGCATTACTGCTCTAATGGGATTTGAAGGGGGCACCCATCACAGGGAATGTATGGAATAGGAACCTTATGGTCACCCCAGGTTTTTCCTATACTTCTTGCTTCTGAAATTCTTCTTGTGCTAATGTTAGTACCATTTTCTCTCACTTCCATTCTTCTCTACTTGTAGGTTTGGGGCTTGATTCAGTGTTTGCTTCTGTCTCAGCCCTACTGCTGATCCTAAACTTAGCAAGTTTCTACCTTCATCTTCTGCACATATCTGGTAATGCCAAAAATTGTTAGGCACCTGAGTCTGGTTTCAAAACTCTCTGAATATTAAAAACAAAACAAAACAAAACAAACAAAAAAAAAAAAAAAACCACCCAAAAAAAACCAAAAAAAAAACCCAACAAAAAAAAAACCCAACCAACCAAACAAAAAACAAAGAAAGAAAAACCAAATAAACAAACAAGAAAAAACACTAATAAACTTTGCAGGGGGAACATATAGGACTGGAAAAGTGCTGATTCCTCCTTTTTGACACTGATGCCTTAGAAGCACACCCATAGCCCTTACTTTGCCAGAAGAAGGTGGTGCTTTTGTTCTTGTTCAGCTAATTGTAGGAGAGCAAAGTGCTGAATGAAGATACCCTGTCCCTTGGGTCACTGCTGTGATGAATAAGTTGTATCAAATGGCACTCTAACCTCTTTCTGTACTTTTTAAAACAAACTTTCTGTCAGAGCCCTGTGGGCACTAACCAGCTTCACTGTTCCTGCCCTGCCAACACCAGCCACTCACAGGCACAGGATGCCAGTTTGCCCCAGCCTTGTTCCTGCCCCAGTGGTGCCATAGACCTGCCTGCTCCTCATCCTGTCGCCAGGCACTTTCATTTCTCACACCAGTTATGGACATGGCTTAATGCTCTGCCCTGGCTGATGCTCTCTGGCCCTGCAGCCAACGCCTGAGTGTCCTGGCCACCTGTCTCCAGCTGTGACTGTGCTGTTGGGTGAGGAGATAGCCTGGCCACCTGCCTTGGGAATGCAGCCCTGCTCCTGCTGCCTCCCCACACTCTCCATCCTGCTGCATTCTCTGGCAGATCTCCTGCTGAAAATTCGAATCTTGATCTGTATGACAAGCATGCCCCTCCGGCCCCAGATCAGGTATTGAAACCTCTCTTGATTTCCAACATACCCAGGTGGGCCTCAGGTTTCTCCTTACCTCCTCTTATTTTGCACAACACAGTGGCTGCTGAATTTTCCAATACATCCTTAGTACTCAGCTTTTTGACCCTGTCTTGGAAGCTAGGCAATAAAAGCTGTGTATCTGCTTGTGAATCTAGATATTTCTTCCAGGTCCTATTTGAAGAATTTTGTCTTGAAGAAAGCAAAACCAGGTTGATGAGCTAATCCAATGAAGTCTATCCTGTAATGGTATTACTTTGCAGGCTTGGTTCTCCCTGAGTCTCTCCAATCTTTCACTCTCTACAAGTAAAGATGCTACCAAGAGCCTTCATGCTTCTGAGAGCTTTCAGACCACTGAAAAAAATAATATCTAAATGTATTTACTAAAAACAAATCCTGTTCAAATTCTTATCCCTCATAGACATTATTCCAGTAAAGAGCATCCTGCCAGACCAGATGCAAACAATACAACAAAAAAACATAACAAGAGGTTTGGAAAATAATTTACTTTGTCAAAAAGTGTACCAAACAAAACTGCTCACATTTAAACCCTATGGAAAGGATTAATACTTTATAATTAAAATATCCAATCTTTAAAAACAAAACAAAACAAAACAAGCAAACAAACAAAAAGATGAATGAAACAAATGTTTGTGTTCACAAAATAATGAAAGTTGGCCATCCAATATCAGTGTACCAGAAGAGAGATAATATGCGTCTGTGAGGATGTGGTTTTCAGCATTTTGTGAGCATACCACCTACATTAATTTAAACCTACTATTTTTTCATAAATTCTGTTTTTCTCTACAGAATGTTTAGTTTTTCTTTTTTCCCCCCTTTTTTTAGTAGTTAAAGCACAATACAAATCCTGTAAACATTTCCCCATCTGTTAGTGGCCCTTTCTCAGATGAGTTTTAACTTAAAATATAGTTTCAAGGGAATTGCTACCATTTGTCTGACTTGTCATGACATTTTAGTGATTAAGAGTTTTTGTTTTGGAGACAAATGAAAATCAACCAAGTAGAATCACTTTGCATTTTCTGAGTCACTCTGCCCTTTGCTATGTGAGGGCAAACTAGTTTTACTGTTCTGTGCAGTCTCAGTACAATAAAGTCTACTGTTAGAAACAGTCTTTTGAACTTGGTTGATGCCAAGTGGTGAAATGACTGAAATACCGATAAGCTTATGCAGAAATGTTGGCAGGCCAGCTCCAAATGACCAGCATTGTTCTGCTAAAAGTGTTCCCATGAAGCCTGTGAACTTGCCAGTGCCACACTGGATGCATTTTTACTGAAGTAAGTGTGTATACAAAGAATTTTTTTCCCCCTCTTTCCCACTTACATTTAATTGAAGCAGAGATGGACTTCTTACAATGTGGAAGTTTCTTTAGAGTTCCTACATACTACGTCATCTAATTCATCATGGAATTTGTTTGGCAATTCCTCCCACATGACATCTTGCTTGACCTAAAAGAAAAAAGAAGCATGCTGCCAACATAATTATCCTTTATTTCCTGATGCAATAATTTTAAAAAGAGAGTTGACACATTCTGTAGGCTTTCTGAAAGGAAAATAATTATATCGCACACTCAATATTAAATCCTCTTTTGAGTTTTTTATTAATTAGCATCTCTATTTTGTGAGGAAAAATACTCTAATAGAGCAAGTGGAACTGGTATTGAGTAATATCCTTGCAACAAAGTTATAAATCATATTTTCTCTGAGTTTTGAGTTTTTAAATTGGATTAAGCTTGTCATTTTTTTTCTTTTCTGCATGAGTTTTCCTGAACACAATAAGGATTACATTAATGTCTTTTAGAAGTATGCTTCTATGGCCACCGTTCAGTTACTTATAAAAATGTGGTTTATTTCCCTGAATGCTCCTTGATTAGTGGACTTAAAGCCAGATATGACTTCCGATGTACTGATGAGAAAATGTGAAATGCTCACAGAATGATTACTTGCATAGATTTTGATATTTTCGAAGAAAAATTGTGACTTTAGAAAACCAAAGAGGAGAAGATACTGACAACATTATCAAAAGCTACAGAGTATTAGAAAATAAACCATTCATAATTCTGCTTCTGTATCAGCAAAAAATAAGCCAAATATATGAGAATTTTAAAAATAATGTCTAGTAAGTAAAAAGGAAGCTAGTAATTTAATATAAAAAGTGAAATTCGTAAGGCTTTTTCTTATTTATTAGTATAACCTATAGGTTAAAAATTGTAATTTTTAGAAAAGTTTTAAGCATCTAACAGTTGTTGAAAGTGTCCAGGGTCTATAGAAAACCAGTAAGAAAATTAAGTTAGTCATTTCCTATAGGACTTCTGAAAAGTGACGTGTAGGTTCCTCAGTTAGGCTCATGAAACCCTTTGATCCCAAAATTGGTTTGAGAAAGACTACTCCTAATGTGAGATGAGTTTAACACGAGTTATGTTCATGATAGGATAAATGAATTTCCTAAATTCATTTTCAGGTACAATAATCAGGTCCACCTGCAAATACCTTATTTTATATGATTATAAATTAATGTTTCTTCAATTCACCACTTTTTTAATAGAGATAGCACCCCAACAAAACAATATATCAAAAGTGAAAGTAGAGATCTTTTCTCCTTCACTACCAAGATTCTAATATATTAATTATTTTGTTATTCTAAAATTCCCATAGAAATCTTTTGACTTGAAAAAAACCAAAAATTCCTCAAGGCAGCTAGTTGTCCCTGTTTTCTGATCCCTTGATTTAAAAAAAAACTGTGTTAAGTAAGGATCAAGGCTTTTACTGAGAGTGTTACTGGTAGTCTGTTACACAAACCTGAAGTGATCAGATAAATTCATCCTGTGGAGAGGACCAAGCAGCAAAACACAGACTTAATAACCAAGTGGCAGAGAACTCACGAGCTGGATCACCGTGTCCGACTCTTCCGTGCAGTTTGTCCTAACAGTGCAAATAATACAAGTAACATTTCAGGACTTTTTTTCAATTGGATGATAGAAATCCAAAACCTTCTTTTCTCTTTTCATGTTACTGAAATCCACAAAAGTTAAGTTATTTTCTTATCAGAAACCAACTGATATGCTGTAGCCAGAAGCAAACTAAACAAAAAAAAAAAGAAAAAAATGCTTGTTCAGAACCAGTGCTTAGGGGTTTGCTTATAGGTGTCATTGTGTCTCACATCCCTGCTGTGAAAATCAGCTTGCATTTGAATGTGCATCTTGACCCATAAATGTCACCCTGGTCCACTGAGCATCTTGACTTCAACATTTCCTGTTGTAAAATGGACAATGGGATAACACTTCTTTTTCTGAAGGAGGGACCTGTGACAATGTGTGCATGTGTGCAGTCAGGAGAAACTGCAGCACTCGGGATTTAAAAGCATGTCATCAGCCACTGAGCAGGAGATCACAGGAGAACGAAGTTGCTGGACAGTTTTTGAAAAACACAAGGATTATCATTTCTGTTTCCAAGCCACTTCTCCTTTTCACAGCCCTGAATCCTTCTTGGCTTCTCTCCATCAGTGGCTCAACGATGTACCCCATACTAGAGCAAGTCCAGCTGTGTGATACAGCAAGTGCCTTCGAACAATAAAGTAAGAAAACGCTGCCATTCCTGTGCACACATTGTTTGTGTTGCTAGCCCTTTCTTAATTGCATGCATTTTCTAGTATAAAACATCTTAACATTATGCTCAGAAATTGAGAATGCGCTGACATGTTCATGTAGAATAAGAGTATTTCTGTCTTTACAATCTCTTGATGATTGTATAACAGTTTTCACTGTTTTTAAGAAAAAACACATTTTTGCTCCAAAGAATATTTACAAGTCAAGTTATATTTTTTATGGCATTGCCTCACAACCAGAAAGAAGCACACCTCAATCAGATTGCAGCCTCAGTCCTTGGGTTTAAAGACAAAGTGCATAATTCTGTTATTGTAGGAGACAGAACTTCTGGCATACCTACTTGAAATTTAGGACTCCAGATTTTTTTTAATAGTATTTGTACACATTCCTGAAGACTTGGGCAGATTACAGTGGTTCTGAAAATGTCCATGAGTATGCTTTTAGAGACCACATTTGTCTCTGATTTTAATTAAACTATGCAAAGAATTATATTGTCTTTTCAATATAATATGAATTATTTAACAGTCATTTAACTATATCCATTGCTTAAATACCAATTTTCACCCCACTGCATCAAAGGAGTATATATTACTTTTTTTGTCATGAAGAATGATCACGAAGATCAAAACATAGCTGTTTTTTCCTTCAAAACATACCACATACGGTTTGATTTTAAAAGTACCAAAAGGTGACACCATCTTTTGCATGTCTGCTTATGTATAGATAACAACCTGAATGTTTTCATATCTTTTCTTGCACTGGAAACTCATTTTATATTAGTTTGAATGACCTTTTCTCCATGATCAGTATTATAAATGAAAGAGGATTTGAATATGCGTACAGGGAAAACTTTTATTATTTGAATGTGCATTGTAAGTACAATATCTGGTGTTTTCCCAGATGTCTGCATTAGGACAGCAAGGCTAGAACCTGATAGAAACCCTGATATAAATGTCATTTCTTATCAGAATCTAAAATGTGATGATTAACACTAGTACCTTATGCACTGAGACATTTTCACAGATATTCTCTGAAGCAGTATTGAAGTGTTTGATAGATCTCATTAGAGTACTTTGATGTCTCCATTCTTCATATTCAGAAGTAAAAACCCAGGTTAGGATACAGTTGCTTAGATGGCGATGGGAGAAGATATTAGGGAAAAATGGCATTGTTTATAGCTGGTTAGAAAAACCCACATGAGGTGAGGGAAACAGAAAGATGTGATTTTAACTGTATGCAAGGTTTTAAACTACTAATTGTATTTTGGTAACATGTATATTTGTCTATATACATACTCATTTAAAGAATATTGCTCATTCAGATTTAGAGAAATTAATCAGAAAAAGACAAAATACCTATAAAGAGAAAATAAATAATTTACCAATAATCATCAAAATGTTACTAGATCTTGTCATTCATGTGTTGTATAAAAACCAGCCTTTTGTGGATTGAGAGTTATAGGAATAGGAAATAAAATATGCTGCATGGCATAGTGTCTTTTTACCATTAGTTCTTTTGTATCTGATCTTAATCAAAGCAGCAACAGAGGACTGCAGACCTTTTGTTTAACTGTAACAAAGTTTGCAGTTTTTAAATCCATTCAAAATAAATTATATCACCTGCTCATTCTTTTAAATTCTGCTTGTTCCCTAAAAGCTATGCGCTTCTACGAGCACATTCCTTTCCTTTGATTTCTTTACTTTGCGGTTTTGCCTACTGAATGGACATCCTAAATGTAATCATTGCAATGCAGAATCTGAAAAAACAGATGCCAAATTATTGAAGAAAATTCTTGGGTTTGTCACAATTATTTCTACAAATAAAACTAAAGCTCCTTTTTAATACTGAAAATAAATGCAGGTCTCCAGAACTTGCAGGACTTCCAGTAAGTTGTAGAGTGCCTACAGTATTGTAAAAAAAAAAAAGCTAAAACTTATGTGGCAGGTAAATCATGTATAAACAATGGATTCTAGACTACTGAGTCTTAGTAAAGACAATGTCTTTTCAAAATGCTACTGTTAATATATTTTTTATACTTTAGTTGCACTTTTTTATTTTTCCATTTTGATATAATAGGATGATTGGGTTCCCTAGATATATTATTACAGGAGATAAGTTGCAAGCAAAATGTTGTCTATCAGAATAAAAGCCTTCTGATCTATTGTAGTTCTGGAATAATAAGTGGAAATAGTCTACTTTTAAAAATACATCTACATGCACATTTTATGTGCAATTTAACATATTCAGTACTCCATGCTCAATTCATTCTCTTGAAAGTTTTACTTCAAAACAATTTCATTGTTTTAAGTGACTAAATTAAAGCTTTTTAGTGTTTCCTGCAATCTCCCAAAGCAGAAATAAAATCAGTTTTAATTTATTTTATTTGCATACACTGTGGATATAATTATTGCTGCAGAGTCTTTTTAATTGTTTTCAACTAGGTGCTTGTCTTTAAGTTGAAATAGACTTCTAATTCTACATTGTTGATATTCCCTTGTTACTTTTGACAAAGCATCATAAATCCAGGTATTTAGGCTTATTGAATTTTGAAATGAGGTGATTAGTTGGAACATGGATGAATGAACTGATGCAAAGCAAAATGAATTTTTTGATTTACTGTCATTTACAAATTCCTTTGGAACTGTTATGCACAAATTGTAAAATGTATTAAGAGGTAAGATATCACAGTTATAATCAACAATGTAAAATTTTCTCAAACAAAAGTATTCAGGCAACCGTCCAAAAAGAGTAATTGTTGAATAAGTGTTTGTTATACGCAGTTAGTTTTTATTATAGATCATCTTTTCCACTCCAACATTTCAGTAAGCGGAAAGGTATCTAAATAGACTTCCAGCACCAGTCAGTAAAGTTAAACTTCCGAAGATGTTACTATTATAATATGCTTTAAAATATTAATGTATATTAGAAGAGGCATATTTAGGATGAAATATCCCATTTATCATTTTTTTACTTAAAATTTATAATGGTTATTAGCTAAAGGTAACAGCAAACTACAATAAAGTATTCCCTTGATCTCTGGTCACCCATATTTCTATTATTGTTGGTTTGGGGGGGGTTTTAGTAGGTTTTAAATGAAAATAATATAGCTTCAATAATTTTGTCTGTGTGGTATAAATGCTAAGACATGCAAGTATGACTTAAACCATGGATGCATTGTGGTTTTATTTCCAATTAAATACAGACTTGAGTTATTAGAAAAGAAAGAAATAACTTTGATGTATATCCAGAAACTAAAGTTCAAAACCCAGAGACCTTGAACTGTACAGCTTGGTAATTTTAATTTAAGGCACATTCTGAACATAAAGGACTTCAAGAGATAAGAGCCCCAAAAACAGTTTCTCTCTATTTGAATTGCAATTCAAAGACCAAAACTTTCTGTGAAATTGAATGAATTGCTGCAGGCCTCTAGAAAGACAAATTGTGAGAACCGTGTGTAGTGGTTCTCCTGTGCTGTGCAGGAATTAAAAACAGGCTCTGCCTATTCTTCTAAGACCTGGGTTCCTGTCTGCTCTAAAGTGGGAGTGCAAGAGCTTCGTGCTTCCTTACTTCTATAAACCCTGCACCAATATTAAGGTTTGGGCAAATCATTCCAAATTTGCAGCCTCCTTTTTTCCTGCAAGCCAAATAAGTCTAGATGAAATTTTATGGAGTAGATCTACTTCTAATCTAGAAAGACAGTAAAAACCTCAGAGTCTTGGTGTGCAACCTTTGCTAATGGATTTCTCTAGATATTTTACAACCGTTTGTAAGAAGCCTTCTATTTTATATTTTAATCCTTTTGTTGAATGAAAGTTCCATATAACCATTTGATTTCATAGGTTAATTAGAAAAGATTTTACAGTAAATTTTGTGCTTATGAAAAGATATAAAGATTTCCATACAAAAGTAAAAGTAAATCTTGTTATTTAATATCCTAGTTTGGAGGCCTTATGGAAAAAAAAAATTACTCTCTTGCCATGTTTGTAATTCTGCATTTTCTCTCTACCTTGTTTTTTTTTTAGCTTGGTGTAATATTGTCTTGATACATCTGTCATAAAACACTAAATACTGCATGGATGCAGAGAAAACTCTGGATGTAGCACGTTCAAAGTCTTACATTGTTTTCTGGTATGAAAGATAATTACAAGGTGATCTACCTACTTACAAACAACAATATCTACTTTCAGTTCTTTTCTCTGCTACTGAAAGCAGAGAGAAGCCAAACATTATGGCACAAAATTTTTCTTCTGAAATGCTCCATCGCTTATCCTTGAATAATAAAATCATAGATTAAAGATCTATTAAAAATAGATCATTAAAGTTGTTCAAGACCTCCAAGATTATCAAGTCTAACCTTTGGCCTTATACCACTATGCCCACTAAACCATATTGAAGTGCCACATCCACTGGTTTTTTGCACCTTTCCAGGGACGGTGGCTCCACTACTTCCCTCAGCATCCTGTTTCGATGCTTAACCACTCTTTCAGTTAATAATTTTTTTCTAATATTCCACCTAAACTGCCCCTGGCACAACTTGAGGCCATTTCCTCTTGTCCTATTACTAGTTTCCTGGAGAAAACCCCTACCTAACCACATCCTTCTTTCAGGTAGTTGTAGAGGTTAACGGAAATAAATTCCTTAGCTATGTCTGGGATGGGACCAGTGATATAGCCTCAAGTATGTGACTCACATATGCTCATTAATTAATGCTATAATGTAAACATTATTGGCTTGAAATCTGTGCCACCCTTACTCCCGTCCTGGTAATTTATGGAGACATTACAGATAATGGCATAACATGTTTGCATAGTAGAGAGGAATCATGATAGAGTAGCACAAATAAAGTATGTGGTATATTCCAGGGAGTTTTATTAGACATACTGTTAGGACTCGACTTTGTCCTGCTTTTTTGTGCACCATGTGATGAACTTCACTGAACCTGCAGCCTACTGCATCTATTTAGATGGATTCTGGTTGAACAAACCATACCTTTTTATGCATCTTTAGAGCAAACAATGTTCTGCTGGAAATGGCTCTTCACATACTTTGCATTCTTCCATTTCTGATGTTATGCCTTCACAATTTTATATTTAATTAAAATTCATGGCAGGAGATTTACTTCGTCAGTATAAGAAAGGTGATGGTGTCTCTGCCTGATTAAATGATCAAATATATTTCGCACAGAGAACAGAGATGCATTTATGGGTGTGAAAGCAATTATTCATAAACTTGAAACTTTTTTTTTTCTCTCTTATCGGCATTGCTGTGTTTTCAGTCAAACGTTATTTCAAGACCTGATTTCAAGCTTCCATTCTCAACTTCACTTAGTCACGTTTACCTACACTAATGTGTAGCTAATATGAGTCAATACTATAACAGAAAAAATGTTGAATCCCACTAGTGGTTTCATTTTATAGCTATTTACCTTGAGGCTTACCTCACGTTTATACGACTTTACAAGTGGTCTGATGCTCGTTCAGTTAGTTACATTGAAAACTTTAGAGCTTATAATAATACTGCACATTTTTCCGGCAAAATACAGGATATTGAGCCCCTCTGCTGTTTAGGGATGAAAATGAGATGTAAACATTACAGTTACTGAGCAATTATCCAGTGGTCAGTTGGGTACAAAGTTCCTTAAAAGCTGGAGTCTTTGGCTTATTCAAATTTAGACTCTTAATTACCTATGTGTGAAGAAAACATGCTCTAATAAGAGTTCCAAGGTTGTTTTTTAAACACCTTGACAGAAAACCGGGGTTTTTTTGTGGGGAGGGGTTTATTCAACCTTTGTTTCAAAGGTGAAAACTGTATCATTATATTTAACTAGCTACCTGCAGTTCATTAGTGGCAGCATCATTAAGTAATACTGGAACATTTGTAGTGGCTAATCTTTCAAGCATTTAGCATTCACGATGACCTCGTTAAAAGTAACAAAGGTCAGGCTTCAGTTCAGCAGAGTCGTCCATTCACCAAGGCGACTGGCATAGCAAAGTAATCTCTGTGTGTCACTTTTCATTAATCATGCTACTTTCCTCTTCACGAAATTCCAGCAGATAATTGTTACTAAATGCGATTTGCAACACCCTGTGCTGTGGTTGAAGGACCAGAAATAGGCAAACAGATAAAAACATTGTTTAGCTTGCAGGCAGCAAGTGTTTGCTATTCAAAGGTATCAATGCATAAACATTGATTTAGCCATGAGCTGACACTTATAAAGCATTTGCTGTTTGCAGAAAGCCCTGTGGTCAGGCTAAGTAATGTCCAAGGGCAAGTACTTTTACCTGTATAGCAAGGTTAGATTCTATATAATTTGTCTGATCCCGAAATAAATCAGTTTTCATAATGTTAAACTGCTTCAGCACTGCCATAGGTCACAACAAAGTACACTAAATTAAACATTTGCACATGTGGTAGGAAATATGTTCCCAGGTAAGTTTGCTTATGACTATATAGAATAAATATTTAATTAAGTTAACAGTTTTATACTTTTAGTTAATCATTATTTAGTATTTATTTAATTAATGCCTTTTCAATATCTCAGAAATTATTTCATGAGTCTTCTCTATGCTCTGAAATTTCTAGGATAAATTTATCTTCATTTCCATCTGCGCCTTGTAAACTTCAGTGAAAACTGAGAGGTTTTAGAAACACACCAATGGAATTCCAGAGAAAGAGATTCTTACACGTTTGTCTCATGGCCCAAAGATGCAATTTCGTTCAACACCTGGACTGATTCTTTTCTGTCACAAAAATTAAACTGATAGAGTTTTTAGAACTTGTTTTGGTGTTCCTTAGCAAAAGGTAGAGTTTGATTGCTACTCATGAAGTAGGATTGCATTCCTGTACTTGTGCAAAATCTTGATCTTACTTACCTTCAAGTTCAGAGAGCAAAACGACAGTGAAGTAAACTATAGTTTTAGTGTGAATGTTTTAGATCACCTACATCACAGAACAACTGGTTATGGAAGTGTTTTATTTACCAGTTTTTCAAATAGGTTTAACTTGTGACTTACAGAAAATAAATTAATGTAAAGTCAAACAAAATTCAGGACTCAAACCTACTCACATCACATCTCAAATATGTAGCAAACAAGAATTTACAGAAGTACAATTTCTTCAGAATGTGGTTTTCAAAGGTGACTGGAAGTGCCTGCAATTCTTTTGAAATACCACAGAAGAATACCATTATTAGTTGCAGGCTTCTTATGCTTAGATAAAAGTTGCTATAGAGTTTAGTCAATTCATTATTATTCAGGGGAGTAGTACAGAATAATCCAAATAAAGCAAAGCTATTGACAATGCAAAAATGCACAAACTGAATTCAAAGAATGTGAGAATCGAAAAAATATTTAACATTGCTGAAGAATCAATGTGATAAATTATTGTGAAAAGTCTTCATTTAAATGGTAAATAGGGTCCATATGTATAGCATGATCATTTGCTTTGAAAATGGTGAGTGATGGTACCAGATCATACATAGATCAGATGCATACCACTTCTGATTTGAGCCTAATTTAATCTGAGCAATCAGAATTGGCAAAAGAATTTGCTTGGTGTTAGTAACTCAAACATAAAATAGGTTTCTTGAATTTCATAGAACACAGTTTTCTCAATATGGCATTTCTAAGCATGTTTACAATATATTCACTTCAGGAGATTTTGTTTGTGTTCCCCTGTCTCATTTTCTGAAAAATCTATCCTTTTTCTAATATTGGGCCATGACAGAATTTACGTCTTTCCCTACAAGCTAATTTTTTTTGGTATAAAAGACATTAGACAATTAATTTCTACTCATGCCTATGAACTTCTATCACATTCCCACTCAGCCATCTCTTTTCCAGTCTGACAAGTCCTGGTTTACTAAGTAATTTCTTGCATGGAAGCATTCATTCTTGAATAGTGTCCAAATGGGATACTGTTGCAGTATTTAATTCCAACTTAAGTGCCATCTGCTTGTAGAATATTCTCTGCCAACATTTCTCTCCACCTCTTAATAAGAAAGGTAGTACTGTCTAAAAACCAAGAATGGGTTCTCAGGTACTTTCTAGTATATGTCTCTTGGCTTCTCCAGCAACTGGTGAATTCAGTTTTATTCAAAGGGTCTGCTATTTGCTTTTATTTGGAGCAGTGGGGTGCTAAAGGTTTATATTTTGCAGCATAGAACATTATCTCTGCTGTGCATTAACTGTTTTCAGTATTCAACCTACGGTCAAGCAGCATGACCAACATTCCATAGAACATTGTGTTTCTAAGAGGAATTAACAAAAATCTTATGCAGTGTAAAAGAGAAAGGCAAGAAGAGTTCAGAGTGTCTGGATTTTTTTTTTTTTAATATATTTAATTATGAAAATATATTTAATTATGAAAAATAACAATTCTCACTTGCTAATTCTTCAGAAGTTGTTGAGGTTAAAAAAAATCCCACAGGCACCTAGGTAATAGCTGACTGAATAGTTATGCCATTCATTTGCTGCTTTTGGCTTTATGGTATGTGCAAGAATGAAGATCGCAGGTGAACTAGAAAGTGTTTTCTTTCATAATGGCTTCCGGCATAGATTCCCTAAGGCTAATTTAAGGCGTCTTAATCTAAACTGAAGCGTTTGTGTGACTGCCTACATCAGCCCGGTCCAGTGTGCTATTTCCAGTTTATAAATATCTGTGTACATGCATACAGTTCTGTAGAACAGAACTTTTTCCCTGATAGAAATGCAAATTACAAAAGGATAGTACCTTTAGGTAGTATAATACAGCAGATTGGTTCTATATTAGGTGGAACATCTTGCCTTGGATTGCTTTAGATACACGAATTTTCTATGGTTCAAAAAACCTTCTGTAACTTGCAGAAGGCTGGGAACATCTTACAGGATAGTGTTCCAATGTTCTCACCCCACAGCTCTTCCACTTTTGGAAGCAGGATTCATGGATCAGCCTTCCTTAGAAGACTTTTACAAGAGATGTAATACAGTAATGAGTGATGTAGATTCATTTTTGCAGTGCTGAATTTTCTCCTTCATAGGTACAGCTGTCGCAATCAAAACTGCATTTCATGCTTCCCCTTCTCGAGCAATCAGGGAATGCTACTTGTTAGTAAGTAATCTTGCATATTGACGTCCCTGTAATACGATGAAGTTTGAGGGTATATAATAGGTTAACTGTGGTGAGTAACTTTTAAAGCTTCTAATGGTACAGGTGAAATTTTAGGTCAGAACGCAGGAGAGGGTAGTATGTGAAAACATTGCCAAGCCTGTGGAACTCAACTGACACTTTAGGGAGAGTTTTATCTGGATTGTCCCAGACCACAGAAGCAGTTTTTATCTGAGAGGAGTTACAAAGAAATACTTTTAAAACAGAAATAGTGCTAAAATTTTGGGGACATGTGAATAGATTATATATAAGGAGATCTGGAGGGTGCCAAGTGTCAAATATGTGCTCAGCCAGAAAATGCGTGGCATAGTTCCAGTGCTTAGTAAGAGGGTTGGGATGCATGAAACGAATTTACATTTTCAGAATGGCAATGATACTACATCCAGGTGGATATTTAAATAAGATAGGGATAATAGAAATTTTGTTTCTTCAGAAGTTATTAAATAGATCTTTAAAATTGCTCATATTTGGAGATCCATGTGTTTCAGTAGGAACTACATTTATGTATTTTTGTTGTCCCTCTGTCCTGACAAGGTAAATCTTTCTCAGAAAACCATAACAAAAGAGGCAGAAGATTTTCAACAGAGACAGTTTGGCATTTGCACAAGCTGGAACAAAGTGGCTGGATGTACTTAGTGCTATACAAGTGCAGAGATGCCATTCAGAAACTTTTGTAATGCACAGCTGAAATCCTACCTTTGAATGTAATGATAGTACCGCTGCAACCCTGTCTGGGCTGATGGCCATGAAAAAGAAAGGTGGGCTATAAATACACAAATATAATCTTGTTTATTATGCTTCTCCTAATCAGTAAAAGCAGAGAAAAATCATAAAATGAGTTTAAATTAATTAAGATTTATAAGTAACTGGATCAAACTAAAACTCATTTTTAGACACATAAGACTCCTTGGCATTCTTTTAAAAGAAAAAGATAAAAAAAATTGCAGTGAATTGTCAAGGACCTGGAAAATAAATCCTTGGACTACAACCTTTTCTGCTTAAGTTCAAAGAAAAGAACTGCAGAAGATTATGCAATTTCTCTCAAGACATCTGCTTTTGAACACATCGTGAATAGGAAATCCATTTGCTTTACTCTGAGTAGGAAAGTTTACTGGTATGGTCCACAGAAGGAAATTATGACCACAGTGTTGGTAGAAATGGTAGATGGAAAATGATATTTCAAAGTTGATATGTTCTTATGTTTTTGATTCAGAAATTCAGAGGCAGAAATCCCTTTTTTAATTGTTCAATAGCACCTGTTCAAAATAAACGTAGTTATGCTCATCATCTAGAATTTCTAAAAAGCAAATAAACATTTTGCCTATTAAATTTTAATAGCTACATTTGTTTTAAAGGGGAACAACGTGGGAAATATTCTATTTCTGTTTTCATTAGATGGTACAATACATACAAAGATTTTAATAAGAAGCATTGAATTTTAGTATAAGAAAAAATTTCTATGGGGAAAGTGAAAAAAAATTGATGATTCTTTTTTTGTTGACTTTTTTCCCCCCCTCTCTGCAGCCCAAAGAACAGCTGGCATTTTCATTTTCAGGAAAATTCCGTTGAGTACTATAAAAGATCTTCTATGAAACATCTCACATTTTTTCATTTACCAGGTGGAATTTAAGCTTTTTAGAGTATAATGGCCTACCAGTGCTGTATCAATTGGTTTTTTGCATCATATCCGCAGGACCAGGAAATCCTGTAGCCTTTCCTTTATTCTAGTTTGATAACTCTTAGAATCATGAACTGTCAATGGCAAGTGCTCTGTAAGTTATTGCAAGACAGTGAAAACCTTCATGCTCTGGTTTGTCTCTAAAAATATGGGTTATTTCACTGCAGTCATAAAGGGTTTTGTTTCATGCTAAGGACATGTTCACTTAACTGAAAAACAGTCAGGTTTGTGTGAGCTGCAGAGATAAAGTAATTTCAGAAAAAGCAAACTGAAGATTTTTTTAAATTATTTTTCTGACACAAGTACATACAAAATTACTTTTTGTTGTTAAAAACACATACAAAGAAGTACATTGAGGGAGAAGTTACCTAGTAAATTTAAAACTGAAAAACAGACGTGGATTGGCGTAAAAATGATATTTTTAAAATTAAGTGGTTTGCGTATGCATTTGTAAACATGCATCAATAGTATTATACAGAAGAAGTACCTGCTGAACCTGTACCTGGCCATATTATTTATTTAGAGCCTTTATTGATGTCCTTTGCAAGCTAGTTTGTGGTTTTACTTCTTTTGTGAATATAAGGTAATCAATAGCTTGTAAAAGTAAATAATGTCTCTAGTCAGTGCACTAGATAGCTATTATTTATCCAAGATCTCACTTCAGCTATGGAATTATAAAAGGTGTACTACTGTAACAACTACAATAATTACTTTAATTATACTGTAAGTAAAACAGAAATTGTATAACCACTTTTTCTGTCAGATTTCTCTGAGGGCTATAATGATTTAGAGAGCTTTTACTGTACTGTAGTGGCAAAGACTATTTTATTCATTTAAAGACTATAAAAAAGACAACTGTAGAAGTATATAACTACTGTATAAACATCAGCATTATAGAATAAGTAGGTTTCCATCAGCAAATAATATAACATGATGTAAAATTTTTTTTCCCAAAAAGCAAAATCTGGTTTTTTCAGTGTTTCTTTCAGATTTGGATTATTAACATACATCTTTCCTAACTTTGGTGGATAAACAGCCTTGGCTTGTATAGCCATTTCTGATACTGTGACTTAGAGTTTTAATTTGATTCTGATCCCTCAACACACATCATGTGTTCAGAGATGCGTAAATTTGAATTTGGAGGTTGCCTGCTGACTTCTAAGTAAATAGGAATTTATGCAGGCACCAGCATTCTTATAATTATTTTGTTGGTTATCTTGCTGGATCACATCTAAGAAGCACAAGAATAATCTGAGAAGTAAGTATATGTGCAAATATATTACTGTAAAAAACTGTAAGGCTTTTATCTCTGTAAACTATAGATTAGAAAATTGTTTTCATTATTTCAAGGTTGTGGTAACATCTTTGGCTAGGACTTCAAGAGCCTATCGAAGTTTTCTTTGTAAAAGTGTCTAAAAGACAGATCAAAAGACTCTGGAACATTCAGCCTGTGTGTGGCATTGCATTCAGATTCTCCCCTTAGGTAATGAAGATTTTATCTCAATAAAAGAACCAATCTCCGAAATCTGCAGGAGCTACAACTTCTTGGTTTCTGGTTCCTCCATAGTTTTTTAGTTTACTTTTCTTCACACCTCTGTTTTCTTCCATAGTAGAACCTGTTTTTCAAGAGTTTGTTTCCCATTGAAGCTGTGTGTAGCCCAAAAAGGATAGTGGTGTTTGGGTCCTCCCTTTCCCTGGCATCATCCTGTTCTCCCTGCCAACACTGCTTTCTTTTCTGCATCCCAGTCTCTGAAGTTCAAAGAAAATTGCTCATCTTTTTTGTGTTTTCCTTGTCTCTTGTGTGCATCCTAGCTGTCTCTTAATAGAAAGATACATGTTGTATATATGAGCTACTTAAGCAGAATTTAAAATCTTCAAAGCCAACTTCAAGAATCTTTACTAGACATCCTCTAATGTTCACGCATTGCTTTTACTGCATCTTTCCGAAGATTCAAGCCCATCTGCATAAATTCATTACCTGGAAACGTGACAATTTTAGGCAACTACCAGACAGTAACAGTAATGAGTTGCTTTAACATTTTCCCACTTCCAGTTACTTTTTGAACCACTTTTTTTTTTTCCCAGCAGAAATCCCCCTTTTTCCATCACAGCTCCTGCACACAGAGAAGCAAAAAACCAGGTACCTTCATAGCTTATTCTACATTAGTGTGGTGTTTCCTGTCCTAAAGGGATTTCTCAGCTTTCTTTTAGGTAGCTTTAGTTCACTTAGGCATCACAGACTTTGGTCAAAATTGCTTTTGGATATGCTTTCTGCCTAAAAATTGAGAATTCATTAATGAAATCTAATTTTTTTTTTAAACAAGCTCAAGGGTCATAATGACTTTGGTATATAAATTGTCCACAAAACTGATATAAGTAGTTTCTGTCATCTTGTCTATGACAATTAAAGACCTGCCACAGCTAATTATACCACATACCAGTGATGTATAGCTTCTTTAGTTTCTTTTCTTCTTTACCTTGACAGAATTCTTTTAACAGAAACTTTATGTCAGTTATGTTCTTTTTTTGAACATGCTACTAGAACATGTATTTTCAGATAGTTGAAAAAACTACTGTATGTAGAACAAAGTCTTATTTTATTGTATGCAGATGTAGTGCTTTGCAAAGGTGACAAAGTCTAAACTTAATGTGAATCTGTTCAATGTTCAGTGTTATCGCTCTCATCCCTTTCCACCTTAAAATTATTTTTTCTTTAGAGGGCACTTAAACAAAATAAGATGCTTTCTGTGCCATGAGACCCTAGCAATGTCTTCTCTCATTACTGTAGCTATATATACATTTCCCCTATATAAGGGGAAAATTTCAATGCACAACCGTTTATCACAGGAGACATCAACAAACTTATTCATATTAGGACATGAACCAATTAGCCCTGTGCATTCCATATGAATAGTGCTGTCACAGGGTATAAATATAAAATAGAAATACTGTGATATACACTGAAATCTTATCAGGCTCAAACAAGTATCCTAATTGTGCAAGTAAAAAGAGCTGCTGTAACAAGGGGTATTGGTGCCTGCAGGCAAGTCTTTGATTCTCTACCTTTCCATCTTGTAACATTCTGCACTGAATATCCTTGTAGTCTTTCTCAGCACAACCTAAAAAACCTCAAATAATTACAAAAGGCAAGAAGAGTATCACCTTAGCTGCCATTGTACAACAGATTGTCCTGCTGTGGATATCACTTAGAAATTAGGTGAACAATACCAAAGTAGTTATTCTTGCGAAAGTGACTGAACATACTTAAAGAAAAGAATTTATAACAGCTATCAAAATGGTGTTTTGGTAAATAAATCTGGTCTTTGATAAATTAAATACATTTATTTGCAGATTAAATATTATTAGAGTCAGAATCCTAAATGAAGTGTAAGTAAGTGACCTCCTGTTTTCATGACGGCCAATGCAGCCAGAACATCTGTCTTGAGGTGATTTTATGATAATACTGGATTCCCCTATCATCTGCTTTATGCCCAGAAATGGGTCCCACAGCTTTAAGCTGGATCCGAGGAAAGGGGGTGGGAAGCCGGGAAAATTCCTCAGTGCGGTTTGTGGTCAAGCTCACACACACTCCCCCACGTTCTCACCGCTGCAGAGCAGAGAGAGTGGATCCCTGCTGCCAGCCTGTTAGCTGAGGCAAGAAGTTTTGCCAGGTTTGCATACTTGCATACCAAAATCCTCCGATAACTTCATTTTCTTCTTCTGGAACTGTTGGGCCTAGCTGTGATCTGAGAAGCAGATCATCGCACCCCGTGGACCGGCAGGGAGGTGTGGGTCACCACATCCCGGCCTCGGACCTCGGGAGGGGGTGAGCCAGCTACAGAGGGAACTCTAAATCCACCAGCTTCCTCCACACCAAGGAGGTTTAATATCTTAGCAGTTATTCTTTTTTTTTTCCCCGTACCCTGCAGGCACTTTGTTTGTTAAGTAAATAGTTTTTTTTCACTTTCATCCAAGAAAATTCCTTTTGTATTGGTGAGGGAGGGACTGCTGAAACCTGCCTTTTCTTTAGAGGAGACGTTTATTTCAGGACATTTCCTGCTAAATTTGTCTCAAACCAAGACAACATCCAATACAAAAACCCCTCTGCAGGGTGAGCTTTGAATATGAGCAGTGCTGTCCTATGTGTTTGAACTCTCCTTTGCAAGGGCAGCATTACATATGTTCATCATGCCTTGATATCCTGGTGGTATGCAGAGCAAGCAGAGAAACCTGACAGAACTCTGATTTCTTATTAATTTTTAGCCAATTTAACAAGTTGGTTCCAAAGCCCTGAAGTGTTACGTCCGTTTTAAAAATAATGTATCAGAATTTTGACCATCAAATAACTCTCAAATCTGCATGACATCCAGTTTTATTCAGTAATGCCAGCCAGATGCTGTACAACTCAATAAGCCTATCAGCTCAAGTGGGACCTGACGTATAATGGGTTTGAACTACATTGACTAGTGACTAAAACCTGTAGGTGTTTGACTGAGAGAGTACCACCACCAGTTCTCAAAGATATAAAAAATGGGGGGTTTTGTTTTGTTGGTTTGGTTTGGTTTGGTTTGGTTTGGTTTGGTTTGGTTTGGTTTGGTTTGGTTTTGTTTTGTTTTGTTTTGTTTTGTTTTGTTTTGTTTTGTTTTGTTTTGTTTTTTTTAGTTTGCTCTTGTGCAACTTCTCTGAACATAGGAAGGGAGGGGATTTCTTCTTTCTTCTTTCTTGTGTAGGTTTAATGAGAGCTGGAACATGCAGAACTATGTACAGAGTTTTCAGCAGAGTGAAAACAGCTAAAATGACAAAACTTTAAAGTTCCAAAATCAAATGATCAGGATTTACAAATACTAGAATTAAATTTGTCCATGTAAATTTCAACTAGGTGTTTTTTATATATCATATGCTACAATCTTCAGCTACATGATTCCTTCTTTTTTCCAGATCATCCCTTATTCAGACCTCAGGAGCAGGCTGGGATGTCCAAACAGCTTTTCCAATCAGCCTGGCACAAAGAGTGGTCCAAGGCATTTTGGACTATATGCTGAGCTTTTGTGTGATTCTTATCACTGTTGTATGAGTTTCACACATTACTATCAATTTCATTTCAAACCCCACCTGTGGGTCAGTAGATAATTATCTATAATTGTCATACGAATTGGAGCAGATGGATGGGGCTGGGTCAAAGACTCAGAAGAAAAATGAATGATTTAAAAGGAATCCTAATATAGATTATTCACACTTACTCCAGAAAGTGCAGTTCTTAAAAGTTCTCAAGTCCACTACGGTTTTATGAATGTGCTCTTGTCACCACTATTGTAATTCTGATGGCATTGCACAGGAAACTGGCCTCATAAGAGCTTGACATTTCATGTTCTTGTGCTCTTTGGCTGGCAGCACATACACTCCATCTTGATCTACAGGTCAGTCTTGTCTATCGATATGCAAGCTAGTGAAAAGCAGCAGCTTCCCTTTTAGCTACCTCACAGATAAAAATATTCATTTGAGAATTTTGAGTGCCTAGCTTGGAGTTAAAAACTTCAGCAAGGGTCAGAAATCCAGGAAGTTATATTTTTTCAAGGCTATGCCTAAAATTCTGTGTCAAACAGGCATAGGGACTAAAGTAAAAGAATCCAGTGATCTGAGTACACAATTTAAGATGCTGAGCCCTATTTGTGCAGAAAATCAGAATCGTATAGGTCTTTCTATGTTCATGACACAGCTTAATATTACAACCATGGAAATGTTTGAAGTTGTGAATCTTCATCATTCTTTAAATGGACAACAAAGTTTCAAGCCAGCTCCATGGACCCAGAAACAGGGAATACACCACTTGGTATCAGTTTAGAGAAATACATTTTAGAGGATGTGCAGTACCCTGTAGGAAGTGTATGATAGGGTCTAGAATCCATTTCTACACAGCAAATGTTTAATAAACGGAAGAGTCCTTCTGATAGCATCTGCTTTCTTTATTACAAGTTTTGCAAATTCTGCCAGAAATCTGAGAGGGCTCTAATGACTAACAGCACCCTGCACTAAGTGATCCCCATTCATGCCCAGAGCACATTCTTTGCTCAGTGAGGCAGAAGAGCTTTGGGAAAAACAGTGTAGGATCATGCAAGTATGGAATATATCAAAATGCAGATACCCAAGAAAGAAAAATCTTATTTCTCAGAGTTTGCTTTTATAACTGTAGTAATAGTCCTTGCAATTTTTTTACTTTGGTTTGAGCTTTTCCTGTTCCTACAAAAGAAAAAGGTGACTGAAAGTGGTTAGGTGTTGTTGTGAAAAATATTAGGTTTATTTTTTTCCCTTATCCTTATTCTGGTGGAAATGGGCAGCACATAAGGAACAGCTTGGTTTCACTTCTTAGAGTTTCAATAAAAGATACAGAATTACGTAATGTCATAGTCATGTTTTATTTCAGTCTAGCTATCAGAAAACAAGCTTTCTGACCTATTTTGAGATTTGTGCCCTTGTTCACACACTAGTGGGCTTTGGTTATATTATATATGGTGACCACTAAATTACCATTGCCATTTTAGCCCACCCAAAGACTACAGAAAATGAGCATTAAAACAATACTGGTTAATAATAATTACATAAAAGTGATTTTGGTAATGAATTTAGTTTCCGCTGACTTGCTAGATAACCATATGGTTAACTTCAGAATCAATCAAGAATTTCCTTGGACTTTACTTAACAGGGTGACATACAATTTAAGTACATGAAGTGTGATAAATACAAGCTGTCTTGATGAAGATCGCTCTGTTGACTTAGATAATGATTGAATAAGAGAAGTGTAATAACAAATATGTGCACCGATACTTTAAAGTAGAAATGAAGCCAGCCTGTTAGAATTATCAACAGAAAGTTTAGTATGGTTAACTTTCCTTAGTTACATACAGTAAGCAGAAGCAGTGTCATGCACACAGAAAAACATTATCATGCTTCCTACAAGCCACAGGGCATAGGCAACCAAAGATACAGTTTCTTTATTTTACTACTGTTTTACACCTTTAACGGATGCAAATAGAAAGCTGAATGTTGTATTTCTCTTGTGGTACACAAGGATGCCGCTTTAGCCAGACTGAACGATGTCGCATGCGGACACGAGGAAAGACACTTGGACTCACGTCAGGCGAAAGGGCCAAAAGGGGTCTGGCCTCTTTATTCAGACAGTTATATATCTTCTTAACAATCACCGTGGATTGGAGGGTGAAATTGCCACCCCTCAATCACACTGGTCAAAGGAAATATCCATCAAACATCTCCACCCAGGAGAAGGAATGAAAAACAATAAGGACAGTTAGACAAACATAGCTATGTTTACAGAAAATGCGTGAGAACTTCTATCACAGAATTAAAAACATCTAAGCACTGCAGAAATCAGGGCGACGAACACCACCCTATGAGGCTATTTTTATTTCAATTTTCTTATAAGACAGTTTACAAATTTGTCTCTAATGATGAGTAGGAGATACTTTTGCAGATCATTGCTTGCCTAAAAGGACAGTTTCACCATCATTGTTCAATTTCCTTTACTTTAAGTCTGAAGTGTAAACTAGATGTTTTACTACATTGTCTCTATTGTCTAGAGGTCTATACGGAAACAGCATACAGAAGGGAAACACTGAATATCTTCCATCCACGTTTGCTTTGCAACAGCAATTGTAGTGATGTGGTCCTTAATCATGACTCATAAAGCTGGGGTAGCCTCCGAACCAGAAGTGTGATACTTGACTGTCAACAACTGGGTTACCACTATAAGAATGACTGCCAGGTTCAACTTGATCACTTTTGCAAAGTTAGGTTGGTGACAATTTTTTCTACTTTTCCAAGCCTTCAGAAGAATCTTTCCCACTAGGTGCTGATGCTTCAAAGACATACAGTTAACAAAGTACCAGTCTGACTTTGGGTTGTGACCATGTTTATCAACAATAGGAAGTAAACAAAGCATATTTATGATTAGAAGTAATTTTTAAAGAAAATTTTAAAAGCACGAATTTTGCTACAAGTTTGCCAATGAAATACTACTGTGAAAGTTTGTGGCATTCATGTTCATGAGTAGATGAGAGTAGCAACAATTTTACTCAAATGTTTCAGCTTTCCACCATTTCTGGGGACAGGGAATACGGTGTGTTTTGCTAAAGGACACTTCTGCAACCAGAGAAGAACGCAGTACTGCTGGAAGGCTGTGTGCCAATGTCTTCAATTTCCTTCAGTGCTCCGTTCAAGCAGATGAGGGGGGGAAAAACCTCAACCTAAACCTAATTCTAGTAAAGTATTTCAACTAAGATATTTTTAAAAATCAAAGTGGATTTGAACAGCATTGACTAGACTAACTATAAAGGCAGTCAGTAAAAGTGGCATGTACAACTACACATTGTGAAAATTAATAATTTTTCCTCAGTTTCAGTATTCAGGTGAAAATGGGTAAAAAACAAAACAAAAGAAAAAAACACCAACAACAACTACCAAAAAAACCAAAACAAACAAAAAGCCCCACAACCAAACAAAAATAAGTAACCCACAAGAAAACAAATAAGCAAAACAAACAAAACAAAAAGTAAAATAGAGAAGAAGGGTAGAATTTTCATAGATTCCAGAAAGAGGATGTATGAGAAATTGATGTGGCCCAGAAAGGGAGATGAGCATAGGCACCCATGGTTGCAAAGAGACCTGAAACCCTAAATAAGATTGCAGCTTAGAAAGAAATCTCCCAGGCACAGGTTCATTCTTTCATCAACTTACATCAGCTGGTGAGCATCAGAAAAAGATGCTCACATCTTCCCCAACATCCCAGTGATCCAGAGAGAGATCACTACACTGCAGTAAACAGCCCTATTGCAAAGTCTGGTGGGTTTTGGGTTTTTTTTTTGCTTTTCCTATCTGTAAAGACTCTAAGGGTATTGCCCTACCCTGACTTGCCTTTCTTGGTGAAGAAAAGCAACCTTAATGAGGCCTTTACTTTCCTCCCCTTCAAGTATCAGCCAGCCAGCCTGCCCAAGTGGGGAAGTGCTAATTTGCTGCTCTTCTCTGGTTTACTGTTGTTTAAGCAGTGCTCCAATAGCTGGTGAATTGATTCAGAGGTGCTAAATAGTAGCACAGAAAAGCTGTGGTAGCCTTGCTTGAGCTTCTTCCTGATCGTAAAGTCAGGGAACTTTTCAGGTTTAATGTCTTTGGTAAGTTAAGCTGTGTTAAACTGCATGCTTCAATCTAAGGGGGTGAGATGTGTTTATGTTTGAAGACATCATATTTATTTTGCAGGTTTGCTCATCTGTTAGAAAATTATCTCTGACAAGGTGCTCTTTTTGTCTGTGAGGGTCATTGAAGGTAGGCAGCAGAGTCACCTTTATTTTGTGAAGCAGAACAGGAAAGGGTAGGCTAAAAATTGCATTCTAATGCTATGTTATTAAGCCCCATATGTTGCAACCCACAAAAAGATGGTGTTGCAGAGAAATGTGCCAAGTTTATTGGGGAAAGAACAGATAGCCATAGAAAGAGAGAAAGAGCTACATTTTTAAGTTTATAGTTGAGGCTGCAGCACCCTTATGATTGTAGACAGAAATGCTGATACAGGAGCTTTTTGCAGTGAAGTGGACTTAATGTGGAGAACAGATAATAGGCAGATTTTTCTCAGAGTACAAAATATGTTGTGGTCCCTCATATTCTATATATGTGAAATTGAGGGGATTTTGAGTCTGTCAGCAGAGAGGTCATGGAAAGGAACTGGAATTAATTTCAGTGCTGGCTTCACTTGCACATGCTGTAGACTATCAGCATAGTACATAATATTTCTCAGTCTACCTGTCTGCTTCTCAGAAAAGAAATTATACCTGTCATTTATTTTCCTATTATGATGTTTAGGAAGTGTGGCAAGGATGCACTATATTAAAAAGGTAGCAGTAGAAAAGGAAGTGTAATGATCATTCAGATTTCTGAAAAAAAATATCCTTTAACATAGCTTTTGTGTTCTACAGCAGAAGGAGGAGGGTAGGGAAAGGCTACAGCTCAATCCAGATCCTGTACTTTTAGCTGTAATTTATTTTGTCCCTTAGATAATCCCATAATCAGCTGGATTCCCATATGTACCCTTAGTTGCAAAGCTTGAGTGTATACCTTACCAGCAAGAAAAAAGATAGATTTCTTTGTTGGGTTTTGTGAATTTGCTACTTGCAAGGTAGATATTTTTTCTTACAATATGACTTGTTGATATATGATGATGGAACTGGCCTGTTTTAAATAACTTCTCTAAAAAGGAATAAATACCCAGACACTGATGGCTGGATCACTGCTTTCAGTACTAGGCTGCTGCAGTATATAGCATTTTGAACAGTCATCTGTTTTTCTTTTTTAAAGTTGTGTATCATCACTTATAAATCATTAGTACCAAAATGCCCTTAAAATTCTTCCTGCAGTTTTTGCCTGCACATTTACAGTGACACTGCCTTTAATTTTAGGGCACAGGCTACTTCTTAGCAAATCAATGCTATTTTAAGCACTCTTTGTAACCTTAAATAAATGTATCACATCTATTCAGTACAGTATAAGGGACTTTTCCAGATGGCTTGATCATGACAGATAACCTTATTTATTGTTATGACAGTACAGGGGCAAGCTGCACCTGTGGTCTCTTCCCCGGTCTGTCTTGCAGGCTTCTATTTCAAGCGACAAACCTTACCAACACTTTGGCAGGATTGAATATAGCAGTTGACCTAACTTCAGACTAAAGCTATGCTCTCAAATTCTTGCTCCAGTTTCATGTCAATCACTGCCTTATTCATCCTTTATACAATCTTTACAAGTGTTTCTTTCAGATAGAATATGCCACCATTTCTTCTTTTACTTTACTGTTCTTAGTCTTAATACTAGGACATTGCTCCCTTTGCTGATAGGGTGAACCTGGTGAGCCCAACTGTAAATTTTGATTTTGTCTCAGTGACACATTTCTGTAAGTTTTTGTGACAAAGATCAAAGTTACAAGGAGTATCTCCCTATAAAGACATGTGTTATCCATTCCCTGCAGAAACACATCACAAGTACAGGAAAGGTTGATCACAATAGGTTCTCTTGCCCAGGTCAGTGGAACATGCAGGTGGCTAAGCTGCAGGGGGTGGTGATAAGGCTATATAACATCAGGGAAGCTGAGAAGGAGTTAAATAGCTGTTTCCAGGTACTGTCTGCAGTGAACCCAGAGCCTGCAGCCAAACAGCTGAAAACTTCCCCCAACAGCACACACACAGTAGGAAGGGGGCCAGCAATACATAAGAATGGAAGCTTGCAATGGCAAGGACCAGCAGGAGAGAGACACTTCCTTGAAGCCTGAGGTGCCCTTACAGAACCTGTTCACTGCTCTGCAAACTGAAGAGGAAAGATCCATCACCTCAGGAGAGCTGCTGGGGCTGAGTAATGCAGTCCAGTCTGCTCCCTGTGTAACAACCAGTGCAACTAAGAGGCTGCAGGCAGGAAATAGCAGGTGACTCTTCCAAGAGCTATAGACGCACCCATTTGGCAACCTGAAGTGGCCTCTAGAGAGGTGTGCCGCTCCCCTGCAGCTCATATCAGGGATGTCACCGAGAGACTGTAAAGCCTTATGCTCTCTCCCAGCTACTATCACTGCTGTTGTTTCACATGGGCACCAGTGATACAGCCAGGAGCAGTCTGAGGAGTATCAAGCAGGATTACAGAAGTAATTACTGGAAGCAGCAGTAAGGGACTCTGGAGCACAGCTAGTTTCTTCACCAATCCTTCTGGTCAGAGGAAAGGGGTTTGAAAGAGCTAGCTGGCTCCAGTGAATTGACAAATGGTTACAGGACTGGTGACACAGCCAGGGGTCTGTTACACCGTGGGACTCAGTTTGAGAAACCTGGTCTTCTGGGGGCTGATGGAGCCCGTCTATCAGAGGAAGAGAACTGCATCTTCACTCATACATTTGTCAAGATGAAGACTTTAAATGAAACTTTCCGGGGAAAGGGAATTTTAATCACTTCCACTCCTACCAGTTTGATGCCAGTGCCAGCAATAGATGCCCAGAAGCCTGCATAGGTATCACAGATCAGCAGGAGAGCACCTGAAGAGTAGCACAAAGAAATTCCAGCCGCTCCAGCCAGTAAGCTGCCTTCGTTGGGGGCACAATTTAAATGCCTCTATGGAAGTGCATGTGGCAGGGGTAATAGACAAGGATTTAGACATGTGCGTGCCTGTAGGGGTATGATCTTACTGGCGTCACAGAAATGTGTTGGGTTGGCTTCTGTGGCTGGAATGCTGGAATGGAAGGATATAGGCTCTTTAGGAAGGATAGATCTGGGAGACCAGGAGGTGGTGGTGTTGCTCTCTCTGTCAATGACCAGCTGGTGTGCATGGAGCTCTGCCTGGGGGTGGATGAGGAGTCAGTCAAAAGCTTCTAGGTCAGGATAAAGGGAGCACAGGGACAGGTGACATTATAGTGGGGGTCTGCTACAGGCCACCTGACCTGGAAGACCACACATATGAGGTACTTTACAGGCAGATAGGACCAGTCGCATGTTCAGAAGACCTGGTTCTCATGGGGCACTTGAACTACCCCAAAATCTGCTAAAGGGACAGTGTAACAGAGCATTAGCAATCCAGGAGGTTTCTGCAAATACATTCCAGATCATAACTTCCTTCTCTAAATGGTACACGTGCCAACAAGGTGTCCTTGCCCATGGCTAGAACTAGGTGGTCTTTCACATCCCTTCCAACCTAAACCATTCTATGAGCATGGCAGCATGACTCTGTACAAGTGAGCACAATGCTGCTTAAAACATTATTGTCTCAAATTTAGGCAAGCCCGGGTACTTCATATATAACCTCAACTGTTTCTACACAACTATGTTTCATTCTCAGTATCTCTTTTGCATCATTTTTCCAATGCTGCCTTAATCTCTTCCTTTCTATGAAATTTTTGTTATTGTTTTAATACCTTTTTTGATCATAAAATTCCAACAAGTGAAAGAAACCTGTTAATCAAGCTGACATCAGACGGCTTTTCACAGAAATTTCATCATAAATTTCACAATTAGTAGTTCTTTTACTCTTGTCTTATTAACTCTTGGAATTTCTATATTGTATTTTGTCTGTGATGATTTTTTTTCTAGCAAAGTTTTATCCAACAAGCTGTAATGATATCAGCCAGCCCAGGTGCAGAACACAAAGTATTTTTAAAATATTGCCTCCTTTGTCCTTCAAAATTAATAAATATTTTTATATTATAATGATATAATAATATAAGACCATAATGTTCTTCAGTTCTTCAATTTTTAGCTGTGTAAGAATAAAATAAAAAACAATCAAAAATTTCCCAATCCATAATGAAGGAAAGAAAAATTTTTATATAATTTGTCTATTTTCTGATGTGATCCTGCAAAGTATCACAGAAATTGAGATGATGAAAGTTAAGAAAAAGTTAACAAATAAAAAGGTTAATTTGGTACCAAAATGAGGCAGCAAAATGCTGAAACCCAAGTTATCACATACAGGTGTATCTTAATTTGAAACAAACTCTTCTCTTATTCATTAGTCAGCAGTGGTTGTTGTCTTGACAGTAGAAAACGTTGTGGTACTGCTGTCTGATTAATAACTTCCATTTGCAATTTGGGTGCTGCTGACTACAATGGAATCATTTTCAAAGTGACTCCAATGCTGTATGATAAATGGATGGATTTCGGGAAGAGGCCTTGATCTGTAACAGTGCTGGCCATGGAGAAATTGCTCTCTGCTTGTTTTGCTACTTCTAAATTTCAGTTAAATTTTAATTCATTTTTCTTTATACTTTTATGTCTTCCAGTGCCCTATTACACACTTCTGTATAGTTCTTGCATAAATATTTTTCTGTTGTCACTACAATTTCAGCAGAAACTACTGAAGTTAAGAAATGTTATGTGGGGTTAAAAGCTACGTATTATGTTTATTGGCTTATCTCCACCCCTTTTATGAGCACATTGATATTCATCTTGAATTTCAGATTCTTATTATTTTTCAAGAATAATCAGATGTTTCATCAGTTAACAAAGAATAATCTGTGCTCCTCAAGTTCCAGCCCCATAGTCCGTTTCTAGATTGAAAGCTAAGTATGTGTGCTGCAGGCTTCTTGGCTCTGATCACACATTGAAGTTTATTTTTTATAGGACACTCAGAAATTTTCTTAAAATGTTAGTTTAACTGGAGGAAAGAACACATCATGGTGATAAATTAATCAAAATTTTTTCATTATTCTGGTCTCTTCTTGAGAAAAGAAAAATTAAAATGTTTATGTAGGATAAAATTATTTTTTCCCCAAAAGACTAAAGTATTAACCATATGAGAAACAATAAATATAATTCAGTATAAAAAGGAAAATATTTGTACTTTTTTGTGTTATTAATTTTGTGGTAGGCAGCAGGAAAGGCACTGATCAATAGGAATAAGGACCACTGCACAGTACTACCCATCAGCATTTGGCTGGTGTTAAAGAAGTTGGGAAATCCCTGCCCACATCTCCAATAGCATCTAAATGTGCAGATAAATGTTCAATGCTGCACTGAAATTTATTTACTAGGCACCTTTGAAAATCAAACTGTAGGATGTAGATTAAGTAAATACAAGTACTCACCAACATGTCCAAGTTAGAAATTTGGTGCTCAACACTCCCAGGACAACAAGTGTAAAGATAGAAGCTCTTCTAAGTCTGATTTGATATATGGAAGTGCCTTTCCCTTTCTTTGTTGCCACAGAGGAAATTTTAGACAAGGCATCAAACTTTCAAACTTCAGTGAAGGGTTTAAAGTTGGCCAGGAAGGGTGCCTGAAATAATTTTAGTATTGTTCCTCTTTTTGAATTTCTGTTCAATATAATTTAATTGCTATATAACATTCTTCACCATAAGAAACATTTTCTAATTGCTATTTTTTCTTATTGTTTCCTGCTGAATTAATCCAGCTTTAAGTTACTGTCATGACAATACGTGATACCATGTGGTTCTCAGCAAGTTTTGTGTCAAATATTTAGTACAACTGTGTTGACATTCTGCCAGGCTCTTGGTGAGAGCTGCTTGTGAGAAGTCTTGTAGTTGAATCTGATTCAGTTTAAGGCAGGTCACAAATCTCAGTCACAGTTCAGTAGATCACCCAGATTTTATTGTCTGAGTTAGCCTCTTTTATGGCTGGCTTCCAAAACAGCGTATTGGAGTATGAGTTCAGAAGAGGCCAACTAGGAAACATGAAGGACTGAGAAGGCACCATGCTGCTAACATGCAATCTGTACTTTGCTAGCAGTCCTCTGCTTCAGCTCTTGGCATTGTCCCTTGTGAATAACAACAAATTAAACCATTATAAAAACTGATATAATTGTTCAGAGGAACAAAGGTTCTTTGTCTCTTCTGGAATTTAGTGTATCTATTATCTCTTCTGTCTTCTTAGTCAAGAGAAGCAGCTGACAAGAGATGTGTTAAATGTTACTTATAGGAAACCCCAGATAGCAAGACTCAGCACTTTGCTTCAGAGAATACAAGTGACAAGCCCTGGATAAATTCCTTTTCCTTTTCATTTAAAACAACCTACCCATGGTGCCAGCCAATATTAAACATGGCCTTTCCTGAAAGCTGTTATCATGTGAAAAATAACTTAGACCTACAGAGAAGTAAATAACAGATTTTGTAATATGCATATATCCATAGCAGTAGCATATACTCTATTTTGCAGAATGAAAGTGGAACTTTTAAATAGCAAGTTTTGGTATTAACATTCTTAAGAGTGTATTGGTGTGTACTGCCAGCATATCTGATAAGCTGAAGCAGCCTGCAGAAATCTACTAGTAAATACAGTAATATTCCAAGTCAGTACATCCTAGAGAGTGTTTCTGTGCCTATTCTTTAGAAAACAATTCTTGGCTGCAAAAATTTACAATAAAGCGTTTGGACATGAAATATTAAAATATTTAATAAAGGTATTAACATAAATTTTCTGAAAGACAGTAGCATAAGTTATTGTCCACATTTTCCTGAATGTCTTTAAAAGACTGATTGCTCCCTCACTATAATGTTGCTTTCATCACTCACTGTTATTTAGAATAAAATAATTTAAACAATCTACCAGCCATAGCTACAGCTTTTTTTGTTGTTAAATTCGGTGCTGTTTTTCATTATTTCTCAGGTATATTGATTAGATTGGAAATTTATACCATGTGTTTCTCAAACAAGTATTTCAGAAAAATATCTGTCTCTTAAATGTATTTACAGGTAGTTTAGTAAAAGACCATGAAATATAATAGCAATGAAGAAGGTCATAACACTTGTTCTACTATTCCTGGATGCATAGTAAATCTTATTCTCCTTTTGACATGTATTCCTATTCTGCTCTTTTTCTTTTCAATAAACTTTAAAATTATTATTATTATTACTTATATAAATTTAAGTAGATGTTAACTTTTGTCCTTCAAAGAACTACAATATTTTTAACACTGAATTTTTATGACCATTTTTATGACTGTTTTTTCTTCTTTATTTTCATATTCGAGCTTGATTTTTTTTGTCTTGTCTCATTCTTCCTAGATCAATCTGAGTGCTGTTTTGGTTTTTTGGGTTTTTTTTATTAGAACATTATATTTCTTATTTCAGCCATAGCCAAACAAGATTTTCCTTGTTCTCTGGAATGTAGACTTAATTCTTCACTAACTTTTACCCCTTTTCATGCTTGAGTTATTAGCTGACGTGTTTTTTTTCCAGACCAGCTTTTAAAATTTGTTTTCCTACCTTTAATTCATAAATGATATAATCAATTATTTATTCCTAATTTCCCTAGAGAATCCTAGGCAGAATATTTGATTGTCCTCAGATAAGTCATGCCACGAGAAAAGATCTCTTGGGCAGCTGACACCAGTTAGCCCAGCTGGTTTCTAACCTCTCTTGAGCCCTGACATGTCTCAGGCCAGCCAAAAGCTGCGCACACATTGATCAGTCAGTGAGCGGCTGTGATGCGCTGTGCACTCCCACTTGCCCCCTTTGCTGAGCTTGCCTCAGTTTGCCTATGGCGCACGCAGTCAGAGACGGGCTGGGCAATGAGAGAGAAATACAACCTAACTTCAGCTGTGTGACAGCCTTACTTCAACATCAGCCTAGCATCAGTAATTTCACAAGGGTCTAATGATCATGTTGGCATTCATACAGCCTGGTTGAAAGCTGAGCAGCGTCCTCAGGGTATTACAGAACTTGTCCAGTTTTCCAGGCAGACCTACATACACAACAATACTTCTGCATTCTGAAAGGCAAGCAGTAGATTTATGCCCTTTGCATTGTTACTAATAATGTCCCATAGCTGTTCATTTTTAACTAAAGAACTAGTTTTATAAGTAGATGGCACGCTGTCTTCTAGACTCTAATTAAAACTTATTTTTGGTCCTTAGGTGTAATGACTACTCTTCTGAGATGAGCTCTTAATTAATGCACAGAGATCCTGAAAGTCCCACCTCTCAACAGTAATGATTGACATCCAAGGATACAAAAATTGCACTAATTGAGCTTTCCATTTATACACTTTTCTGCAGCCAACTCACCAGAAAAGGTAGGAGAACAGATGAGCATAAGAACAGTTCCTTTTCAGCCATCTATATTCTCCTGAGGGCAGGGAGAGGGGGAAATCTTGCAGAACTGTGGAACGTCTTTAACTATAGGAGCCGACTCTTCAGATTTTAGATGTAAGATTTGTTTTACTATGAAAATTAGATTTTTAGTTAAATGATATGCAGCTGAATAATGGCACAGTATTCAATATTAAAAAACAAGAATACCTGATAAGTCAGTGGGCAATGCTTTGCATCACAAATAGTGCTGCATAGCAATATATACTTTCTGAACTGAAGTTGTGTGGTATTAAACTGAGATATTTCAATGGGTGAGTAGTGGCTTATCTGGAAATGTTCTCTTAATTTTGACCCACAGTCAGTATCAGAGATTTTATAATATTTGTAAAGCAATTATTTCTTTCTAGGATTCAGTTTAATTCTTCAATAGTAAACTCTGTGTTTAATTTAATTGCATATTTTTCTGGAGTCAGTTAAGATGAAGTCATTGAATAAAGTCCAGTATTCTCATCTGAGCTGAAGTCCACAAAAAGGTACTGATAAGAATATGGTAGATGGAGAGGAATAAAGGGCACTGGAATGTATCAGAGAGATATTTGGCAGAATAATTGCAGTGCAAATGGTATTTAGGAAGTACAAGAAACAGCCAAGGGAAAAAAAAAAAAATGGAAAGGAGGCCAAACATATGCCTACATAAAGATTTATCTATGTTTTGAAAAATAATCCAGGGTACAATAAGAAGATATTCAGTCTCAGAAAACTTTTCTGATCATCTTTTTTTTAGAATACTTTTGCTTATTTACTACTTATTTATAACTTTAATTTCTGGTGTCTTGTAACAAACATCAGTGAAAATGAAGCTCATGAAATAGGCATCCTACTTTCATGAAAGAAATCTGTTCCATTTCAATATCTATATTTTAAATTTACCTGGTATCTCTTCTCATTTCTAGAAATGGGAAGCATTCAAGGTGTGGGGAAAAAAAAATGAACCTATTTCAGAATCTTCTAGGATTCTAAAAACAAGCCAGCAGTTTAATCAGAGGGGTTAAGCTTGAGGGCTAGAGGAATTACACTTTCTTGGGGAATATCTGTCGCGAAGAAGATTAAAGTATAAATGCTTACTGACATATGCTTAAAACTGGAATAGAAACAGATCTAGCTGTCTATATCTAGATGAAGAGATCCATGGGAAAAAATGTAAACATACATATTGTGGGCACCAGGCTCTCTAACTTCTGAGATGTTTTACCCCTCTCCTGTAGCATAAAGGCTGTAGAGAAAGGGATTGTAAAGAAAACTAAAACAGGGATTACATAAGGGAGGTCCTGGAGAGAGAGCCGTCCCATCAAAGCAGTACAATAATTTTGCAACATCCCTTTTGTGCCCAGCAAGGTTCTGAAAATGTGTATTTTCTGTGCAAGATTACAGAAAGAGGCAAACTGGGAGTATGGGTGCGGAATGATTTAAGAGTCCAGGCCTTTTTATTTCTTCCAATAAAAATACAAGCACAAAGTGAAACTTAAATTTAGTGTTAAGAGTACCGAGATATAAATGGAAGCTAGAGAAAGAAAAGTGGAAAGTAAATAATAATTAGAAAAGTGGCTATTCTAAATACTCTTTATATCTAGAATTACTTTATACTCTTAGGATTAGCGTGAAACTATTAGTACATCTTCTGTGGGAATGTTAATTTCATCTTCTTTGTGAAATAACTTTGTCCAACCTAACCCATTGCAAATTTTTATATTTACCTGTAATTTATAATGTTACTGTGATTTCCATATTGCATGCAAAATACCTAGGTCTTAAGTAATTTTTTTTCTTAATTGCTGGACACGCAATTCAGCTTTCTCAAAGTAGCCAAAATAGAGTGCGAATTACTTCCTCTCTAATCAGGCTACTTTGAGAAAAATGAATTGTTTAAAAAATTTTGGTAGAACCAAAACATGTTTTAGCTTGTTTAAGGAGAACAAAGATGCTTTTGTACAACATAATACAGCCACTAGCTTGTCAAGGTTTAACTTTATTATCACGCCTTCAGATTTGTGTATTTTTATATGTAACAAATGGTAAAAGCTCACTGTAAGTTTCACTAGACTGTATATATGTAGAAATAGCTATTAACAGGAAACATATGCATACATTCAGAGTGTTGTCAGTGGTTTTAAACTGTAGTTAAAATGTACTTTGTGCTAATTCAAAATAATAGTTCTAGCTGTAACAGCAGCTTTAATGATCATAGCAAATGTCATATCAACTGAGACCAATGTATGCCTCTTGCTTTTGGTAATCAATTAGGCATTAGTGATAGGTATTTCATTTTGAATAGCTGCAACAATAAATTATTCTCAGGGTAACATGGCAGAGCCTAGTCTCCTTTGGCTTTTGTAACCAGTGAAATAACAGAACATCAGTCAAGTTAATAAAGTGTACCCTTATTACACATTCTGCATCTGTACATAAACTGCCAGCATATGATCAAAGACTGCAGCTGTTTCAGTTATATCTCAGTCACATCATAGACATTTTATAGTTATAGCAGAGAGAGTTCCAGGGACAACCCAGTCACCTCGAAGACAAACAGAGTTCAGTGGAATCTCATTAAATAGCACCTTGATATTATAAGAAACTGAGTAGGACATCTATTAGGTATGGTATATATAATTGCCATGCTAAAATTGTTTTGTATTCATGTTTTATGCATTGCCTATATGTCTTATCAGTAAATCCAGGGTTTTGTTTACACAAAACTTCAGAGTTCCATGTTTACATATTTTAATTTTGAATTAGTAGTTGCCAGAACCAAAGGATTATTCATAGCCAAATGGCTGTGTTGTATTGCACGTGTGAAGGCCATGTGAAGGCATTAACAAAATATGTAATATTAACTAAAATATTTTGAATGCAAGCTGGAATATTAAAGTGTGTTTTCACAGCTGTTGACATATTTTTCCATTTCATCTCACGGAATAATGTTTTGCTTAAGTCAATGGGTTTTGTAATTGACTTTTTACAAAAGTAGAATTTCACCTAGTCAATTCTTAGTTATAGTCAGATGTGTTTTAGTAACAACAGATTACCTTTTCTATATTACCAAGTTTCAGTCCAAGAAACACCAAAAGGGAGAGATCTTACTAATAAAGTGATTCAAAAAGTTATTTCTGAAAAATATGTTTTAAGTATTACATAATGTTCAACACAGAGTAGCTAACTGCTGCATTGCAACAAAATTAAGCTGGCAACTTCCTTGCGTGGAATTTGAAAGACCTTGTAACCTCATCCTCATTGCTGTTTTAGTACCACATTAGAATTCACCAAAATGGTATAACCTTGTCATTTAGGTAGCTAAGCTCAACAATAAAATATAGGCAGCCACCTAATCTGAGACTTGAATCTTAGTAGTTTTACAAAGTTTTGTGGGATTTAATTCCTAAAGCAAAATGAAGAAAAGAAAAAAGTGCCCAAGTTTACTCAAGCAATAGTTCTAATAAAAAATACAACCTTGTGTTATTAGCTGTTCTTCCTAAACCTTCACACTTTGCAGATAAAGAAACATCTGTGTATTTGTTCTGATAATTCTCAGTGCATGTACAAAAAAAAAAAAAAAAAAAAAAAAAGAGAATGGTTTGTAAAAATAAAATAAGTTAGGTGGGATAATAATCTATTATGGTAACAGTCAAATTGCTTGTCATGTCATGAAGGGTTATGCTTTAATTAAGCAATAAGGCATGACAGAGTGTGAATTACAATGTAATAATTCTTGTCTAGTGTATTGTTAGGCAAGAGGCCAAAGGCCTAGTGCCACTGAATGCTGCAGGAATGAATTATTATGCTGTCATTTAAACAATTCAATATCATATTGCAAAAACTGTAAAATATTACATTTTAAATTTAAAAATACATATTATAATTTTTCTATACCTAATTGCTCCTCCAGTAAACTATTCAGTTGCTATCACAGAAAAGAGGCATTTTCTATTTAATATATTACGTTTAGATTTCTATTGCACATAAACTTTGAACACAGTTGTTTCTGAGAGATTTGAAAGATGCTATTTTGATACCATTCCTTACTAAAATAAACAGAAAACATAGAGTTCTGAGGAACAAATGCTCCCTAAAATCTTACTTTGAGTTGTAGTCTAGTTCTGTCCTATGAAAGGAAAGGGCTTCGTGAAATTACTCTTACCTAGGAGCCTTGCATTTGGTGTAGGCTTTGTTATCACCTTTACTTTTTGAAAACACATTTTTTCTTCTTCCTGTTTTTTCTTATTGACAGATCATTTATAGAGCCCTGCAAATTCATCTTTTGGACTAATGCTTTTTAAAAAATGTAATTTTATTTTATTTTTTCCCCCCATCTTCAGAAGCAAAGTCAATAAGAAGACAAAAATACAGGATTGTGAAAGAGCTCCCATTATATTACTCGGCTACAAAGCACAAAATCAACGATACTGCAAATAGTTGGAAATGTTCAAAAAAGTGATGCACGTTGATACTTTTCTGCATTTGCATTGGTCGTATGATATAGGTAGAAAGCCCCATGTAGTTAAAATTTACAATGCATAGTGTTTCCCACAGAAATAGTATTATAAGAAATCATACCTTATGGACCATGCTGTAAAGTTATTTCACAGTTTACATGCCTGACTGGAAAAAGTTCGGCAGGTTCCATGCCTTAATTGAGAGCAATTAGAAGCCTCATCCATTGATACACGTATTTGTTTGTAGCTGAGCAACATCAGTCATGGTAGTGGTATCAAAAAAATCCCAAAACTATTTCTTCACACTTGTTAGATTCTGTAGAACTGAACTAAAATATAGGGGCTTTTTGTCATTCTTTTACATTGCTTTTGCGGCAGTAATGTAAATCAATACAGCTTCCAGATGTCACAGGTCTGCTGTACAGTATCATTCCAATCTAAATCTCTCTGTGTGTTCTGCTTTTATTTTTTTTTTCCCAGTTGCATTTTTGTGTTCAATCGAGGCTGACTGTTGCCTGATGCACTACTGCAAAATCAGATACAGGAGCAATTTGCAAGTTGCAAGATTGACACTTTAGCTGACTGAAGTTTGTTGCCCTTAAATAAAACCAGAATTTGCCAGTTGACTTAATCACTTTACAATTAATATACTTCCTTTCAGTGTTGCAATATTTGCTACAATAATAGTTGCAAACAATTCTTCCTTTTTTTATTATCATCACTTCTGTACTGTAGTGTAGATGTAGCAGTAATAATAGACCTCATGTAAGAAAAGAGTGGGTGTTCCAGTTAGTACCCGAACAAAGAGACAGTTTTTTTTTTCCATAACACTTGAATTACAAGCAAATTTGCCTTCAAAGGATTCTTTGTACACTAAGAAAATCTGTCACTATGACAGAGTTCACAGGAGGAAACAATTGGTTTAATTTTCTCAACAGTTGAGTAGCTTCCTATTCTTCCTGAGTACAATTCATCAAAAATAAAGTATGTTTCGCTTCTGATATGCTTTATATTTGCTTTTGTTTTCATAGTTATTAGGCCATTTCTACTTGTTGGCTTTCAGAAAACAGTTTTCTTTAATCTTAGACTGCAGTCTAGATAAGTATTCACAGTGATTATTCATCACTAAAATAATTTTAAAGCTTGTAAGTCCTATAAACTGATGTTTTGACTTAATTTCTCTATTTTTTAATACACAGATCTGTATAAATACTGCATAATTTTAGAAGAAAAATCAAGCAGCAACAAAAATGTTCGGGGCAAAGAATAATAAACTGCCATTTCAAGCTTCTGTTTTCAAAATAGTAATGCTTCTGAGATTTGATTAGCAATGACATATTATATGACAAAAGAAGAAAAAGGATTTAGAAATGGAAACTAAAAATAGTTGTGTAGTAATTTAATAACCTGGCAGATTTTATTCCATCTGTTAGGAAGAGTTTGAAAGCCATTTCCTGCTGCCATTCACACTGCAGAGGCTTCAGAGTTCAGAGATGGAATCAAATACCTGATGTGAAAATCTGCTATTATGATTCATATCCAAAGATTCATATCAATATCTTTGCCTAGAATATTTTGTAGGTTTATTTATAAAAAGAAAATGAGGATTTAAAGGTTTGGGATTATTATTTATCTGTTTTATTGTCAATGGCACACCTTGAGGCAGAAAAAGTACCAAAAATATTTATTCCCTTCAAATTATGAGAATTGTTGGAACCATTCTAAGTGAGTGGACAATTCAAGAAACCAGATTTCTCAGTGGCCCAGGATTCAAATTTCATGAACTTACTTTCAGAGTGAAAGCACTGTACAGAAAGAAAGTACAGTGTGGTATTGACCAGTCCTTTATTGTCATTCAGAACTGATAAGAAAACTGGGGGAAGAGAACATTAGTCAAATTAGTGGACAGAAGGTATGAAGGAGAACATGTGTAGTGTAAACCTGTAGCCGATGAACTGGCATTGCAGGAAACCATCAATAAATACGGGCATGCACAGCTTTCTGATGATGGCTTAGCTGCAGCAACCCACATCTATCTGTATGCAGCTGGATAGATGCTGTAATTGGTTGTTTCTAGGTGATGCTTCTCAGGTGTTTGATGGATGTACAAAAACATAAATTACTTTTTGTCTTTAATAACGGAAAATCTCTAAGACTCGTGGTAATGTTAATCTAATTGACAGTATCAGACTGGGGGAGTGAGGACATGGGTTAGCATTGTACACAGGTGAGTGGAACAAGCTGCTGTAAGCACTATAAACTCCTTTTACACAGAAAAGGCTCTTTTACATTTGACCATTCAGGAAAAGAATTAGGGGAACACTGAAACTTCACTGGCAGCTAGAATTTGGTTTGGGGGTGTTTTTCCCCAAGGTGGCCAGAAGAAATACAAATAGGTGTGTTTATATTTGAAAAAAAATAATCTAACTTCCTATTAAATAGGGTTTTCATGAAAAATTAAAGCCCTTACGTAATGCATTTTCCACTCATTTGTCATTTGCATGCTCTTTGAAAGTTTTAAAATGCTCTGGCCCAAGACTGTTTTATTTCACCTGAAATACTAGTTGGAAATGAAAATTAAATAGTTCATTTTAATCACAATAAAAAGGACCACTGACAGTTCTACCTGACAGTGAGGGGGTTTTTTTTATGTTTGTCTTTTAGAAAATTTCATCCCTAATTTGTAGGAACCTTTGCAGGTATATGATGAAAGCAGCATGAATATTTATTCTGATTCTGCAGGAAGTGTGCTTGCTCACGTATTTTCATAACTGGTCTAAAGCAGGGATGTAAGGGTATAAATCCTTGTGCTAGATTATTGATCCACCAAGTTATCTGCTCTGTCAGGCTGTACTCGTTTCCTGCCCAGTCTCTGCAAAACAAATGTGATATTTACAAATACATGTCAATTGAAATAACACCTGTGTTAATGATGTTCTCAAGCATAAGAATCTCCCATTGTAAAGACTCACACATCATTTATCAGGCCTAAGATTAGCCTGATGGAGTAATTAGAAGTTCATAATACTAGATTACCTTGCTAAAGCTAAACTCACAATGGGTTACTATATTTTCTTATTGCAGTAATTTTCTTTTGTCCCAGTAAATAGACCTTGGATTTAAGAAGACCAGCTCAAGAAAACAGATTTGTTGATGTGCAAAAATGTGATTGGTGTATATTACCTGGGCTTCTGGATAACCAGCTGTAAGAAAAAGGACTGGGAGGGTTATTAGCACCGTGCTCTAGCCAGCTGAGCCAGTCACACTTGCTGACCCATGTGTCCTTCAGGCTTTAAGTATAAATAATATGGACTGCAGTCTCATAAAGTACATTCTTAAAACTACCTGGAAGATAGAGTTTTGCATGTGGAACAGCAATGAAATGGTTTCCTTAGATAGATCAGGCATATATGAAATTTTAATTAATTAATGCTGATTTGTATGAGGAAGATTTAAGTTTAACTTTTCCTTTGTACAAAGCTTATTCGAAGTGTTCCTCCCCTTGCCCTTTGACCCAGCACTAACATTTGGACAGATATACCTTGTGATACAATATTTACCTTTGTCACTCAATTTTGGCATAAAAAATCAGTCCCAAATGTGACACTCTTCCATGTGTCCACATTCTAGCAAGAAATTCTAGAAAGAAGTAACAGTACATTCAGAATTTGAATACCCGGAATCCATCAAAAAAGTCATCTTGAAGTAAAATAAATAATTTAGTACTCCTAATGATGCAAAAGATGTGAAAATGAAAAAATTATCTTAAGCATTGCATTAGTATTATTTATCTAATCCTTCTACTTCCTTTCAATTGTGAGTTAGAAGATTGATCGACTCAGACCAGATTTTAGCCTTTCCATTTATAAAGCAAGGATTTTTTAGATCTGTAACTGTGTGCTGCACATCCCAAGGTGGCTTGAACAGCCAATAGGAGTAATAGGGGTGATTAAACCTTGTCACAGGGGGTTAGATGCGGTGCTTTCTTCCTACATGACAGGCTGTGACAGTCAAACAGCACTGAAGCAGAACAAACGACTGTGGCAGTTTGCTGCGAGCAGTGCTACTGTCACAACTCCCACTAGAAAGCTAAATGCTAGGTATTCAGCTCAGGGAAGTTTCAAATAGACCATGCAAATTCTGGTTACAAAAATTTCCCTGCAAATCAGTAGTGAAATGCATTAACTGCAGAGTGATTGTGTTACTGCGTGAGTGACTGTGCCCTGTTGGTCGCTGGCCATGATCATCATTTATGAGTGACACCATTGATCTATTTACATTTGTGCTTAGCTGTTCCTGTTATGGGAAATCTGCCTTCATTTGAGAGAGCTGGTGCACTAATGCAATTAGAATGAAGGTTATCATCACTCTTTAATGATTGCATGTGTTCGTCACTCTGAGTAACTGTGTACAGGATGCGACAAACACCATGTGCCTGACTGAACCCAGGATGAAATCATATATTCAAATATATAAGCTTTCATTCCTGAGTAAAAGGGACTGACTTTATGAAGACTACAGAAGAATAACTTTGAATTTTTAAGATTCCTTATAGGCAAAAGTTAATCAAGAAAATGCACCCCAAAGTTCAGTTTTTTCAAGTATAGCATTACAGGCTTTTGTAACAAAACAGGAGAGGGAAATTTTGTAAGAAAAGGAAGCTAAAGATCTTAGTAGTCTGCGTAAGAGAGAGGCACACTATCAATATTTTGTTTCTCATTTAAGACTGTATGCCAAACTCAGAAGAGTAGTACTGTGTACCCACATATATTTGTATTTAATTCTGTAAAGAAGGGTAGAAGGGGGTGGGGAATGTTCAAGAGAACCTCTACAAAATCATAGCAAGATAACATAGGTAAGAATATTTTCATTATTTCAAGATACATCTTTTCTGAATATAGAAATGTTATATTAAATTTCTAACTGCTCTAACAGAAACTAATTATGAATAAATTCTGGTTTAAAATTTTTAAGTTACTGCTTGTTGCTCTTAGCAATAAGATTAGTTGAAATTGTCTCACTTTAATTGAAGATTATAGCAGTGTAGTTGATGCTGGACTGAAAATGTCCCTTCTAAAAGGACTAAACCCCTCCTTTTGTACTTATTTATTTAAATTAATCCTGAATTTTGCCATTTCTGTTCAGACAATGTTTTAATCTTAGAATATTTATTTTTCTACTTTTAGTAGTCTTTTCTAAAAGATAGTTAGCAGCTAGTTTTTCAACATTTGTTTTTCAGCATACTATTTTTGTTAATTCTTGTAGCTGTAGATATTAAACAAGTAAAGCCTTACGTTTGTTTTCTGATTTTCATAAATTCATGTCCTGACTGCCCAAACCTAGCATCTTTTTCAATTTTAAAATCAGTTAAGAAAGATCCTCTCTTATTAAGACAAGAATGCCAAAGCTTATCTTAGATTTGGTCCTGTGTACCCACTCTTCAGTGAGCTACCCTTGCACTGCCAAACATGTTGCTTCTTGCAAATCCTGAGCTCTACTTCTCTGCTATACCTAAAGCAGTAACAGCTGTGATAAAATTTCCTGGTTGAAATACTGATATGACACTCCACTCTTTCATTCCAGGTCATCTCTTTCACTCTGTTCTCTCTCCAGCAAACTATGTAAGATTTTTCACGAAAGAGATCCATTCTGAAATACAAGTTCAGTCTCTCTGACATACCTGTCCTTTCCTTAGCTTTTTTATGCCCTTGTTCCTGATAGGATTTGAGACATGCTGGGAGGGAAGGATTTGTAGGCAAAAATGCCTGAGAAACTATATAGGGAGCATTGTTTCCATCTGGTGAACATTGTGTTGTTCGCCAGAGAAAAACTCATATCCATCTGTCTTTTTTGGGTGTGTAAGAGATTGCTCTCTAATAAATATTATTGGTGTTCTGGACAGCAGCAGGAGTGGTTATGAGATGAAGCGGGACTTCCACCATGCAGTAGTAAATAAGGAGTTTCCTTTTGGAATAACTTTTCGGCTGCTGGTGTCTTTTTTTCTCACTTCTCTTCCCAGATTTTTGCAGATCTTCAGAGGGTTGGCTGGGGAATGTCATAATCCAGTTAAAATGTGTCGCTGACCTAGGACTTCAGCCTTGTAAATCTGGACAGGAGCTTATGAGAGAGAAGGGTGATAATGGCTGCCTTAAAAGTTCCACTCAGATTTAAAAAAAAATATTAATGCCAACATCAACAACATTTGCTTGCTTTATAATTTCAGCCCACAAAATTATTAACTAAAATTTATTGTTAGGATTTGAGAGTCATCCTGAAAAAACAGACATAAGCATTCAGTTGAAGAAGCCTCTTCTATTCAAATACCAGTCCAGAGTATTTTCACAAAGTATAATTTCTTGAAAAAGATGCCATTTTTAAGCAAAAAAAGCTAGAGGAGGTGATGCCAATATCAATAAGAAATGGTTTTTAATTAGTGAAATTAGGTTAATAAAATTGACAGCAGCTGAGTAGAGAGTAATCATGTTCAGAAAGCTACTCAGCGGTTTGTTTAAAATAAGTTGTTAAAGTCATGATTTAATTGTTCCGTCTTGCTTACCCACCACATAAGCAGTTAATACGAAACATTCCGTTTTACTGTTATGAAAGAAAAAATGCGGGTTTTTAAAAGAGCTGTAAATTAGGTTGTGCTGGAAGCATCCATTTTCTTGCCTCCATCACTGCCAACTCCCACTGTTTTCTTTGATAAATGATTTGCAGACTACTATTATTATTTATGTGTTTTACAATTACTACAAATGACACCTCCCCTTCGTCAGCCCTAAGCCACAAATCTGAAATGAATAAATGCTGTTTATTGTGACAGTCTGCCTTTTGTCTGTGGAACAATGACAAACTACACCACTGACAGCCAGTTGCCGTTTTTAACTACTGCTCTCGAGCTCAGTCTTTGAGTGTTCTTCAGAACATGACAACAGTCAGTGTGGAATAAAATGAGTGAGAATGTATTGTGTTTGTTTAGCGTGCCGTGACACCAGTGTCCAATACATTGAGTAAACAGGAAGAATAAATTACATAACCATGATAGGTTTTAGTTCTCTATATTTCATTGAGATTTGTACAACTGTGGTCATATAAAAATTATTATATACTTTTGCTTTTTAGCATCAATCATTTTGATATTCATATAGAGCATTTCCTTCTCACTGGAATTAAGTGAGAGAGGAGAAATAAAGGGAGTGCTTTTAATTATTTGTGAAATCTAAGATCATTTCTATTTTCTCCGTCTGAGCTCTTCAACAGATCTAAAGGCAGCATGGAATGACTTTATCTGTATGAATTTTATAAATGTCATCTGACCTGCAGCTAGTCAGTTTTTAAGTGTTAGAATGACCAGTTTAATATCTAATTGTTCATGGCAGAACAGAGTTAATAAGTAAATCAGTTCTTATATTTTGACTAGACCTTGGCTTTTATCTAAATGCGAACTTGTAAATATGCCGGGGTATTTATTTATTTAATGTAATTTTCTCTCAGAGTTTGAATGTTGATCTAGCATTTCTTCTTGAAACCAGATGTTATCCTTTTGTTAATGCTCCTCCTCCCTTTACATACACCCAGTGTACGTGTGTGCCTATGCGCACACACACAGGCATACAACAGTGCTAGTTTATAATCCTTTTTCTCTGTATTTATGTATGTTTGTGTGCATAAATGAGTACTGCACTGGTGTTTTACTTACCTGTCTAAACACCACAACATCACAAAGGATCTTCTGGCATTTGTATTACTTTAATAGAATCTTGTGCTACTATTAGTAATGGAATAGAGATGTCTAGTGATTAACTCAAATTTTTATTCACTGTATAATGCTGTGTCCAGTATCTGACAGAAAAGGAGTCTTTTCCTGAATTGCATACAGTATTCTGACCAAGGTCTTTTAAAATTCCTCAGTTTACATGTGATGTTTGATTTGGTTTTTTTCTCAAAGCAAAGATAATGGAGAGAATATGAGTGAATTCCAAGTCTGCATTGGCACTGCCAGCTTGTAGAAAATGTATTTCTAATTGAATAGACGTAATCTGCAGTCTTGCTTGGAACTTACCATAATTTCACCCATTAAAAACTGTAGCTAATTTTTTAATGCATCTCAGATAAATAATTTGCCTTCTCCTCTTCAACTATGTGTATCTCCTTTCTTATAGCCTTTTTCTAATTCTTTGATTTCCCTTTGAAGTCTCCTTTATCTCTTTTAATTTTTAGACTTCCTATCTTCCTCCTTGCAGAAACACCTAGATTCATTCTCTATGTAGTTTTCTGTCTGCTGTATAGTGGGATGCATTATTGTCATTTTCAATACAATTAAAAGCTGTAAAGTAGGGAGCAGGGTAGCTTCAGAGTACACAGATTCTTGTCCTTGCAACAGTCATTCCTCCAGGATTGCTATTGTTATATTAATACCCAAGGAAACCCTTCAAGAAAATCCATGAAGTAATGTAAGGTATTGTATATCTTTGTATACTGATTAATAGGTAATATAAAGTCATGCTCTGTTCATCTATGAGACCAGTAAAGACAAATAATATTACTGGATGTTTGAAAGAAGTACTTTGTGAAGACCTTTTTGAGGGTTAAGTATGGTAAAGTACATTAAAATATAGTGGGGCAACATAAACACTAAAATGCTCATGTAACTAGGTAGGAAGAGGGCATTTGTGTTTTCTGTGGGCGTGAAGTCAGAGTTGCAATGAGGTTCTCTTACCAAAGGCTTAGTCCACACTGAACCCTAAAGAAAAATTCTTGTAATTTCATCCTTTTTAGCTTAGCAGTTTTTTATGGTGTTGGACAGCAGGAAATTAATGAGTGAATCACATAGCATAACATATGAAATCAAGAACAGACAAATACATTCAGGAAAGAAAGCAATTTTGACATTCTCGTCTAGGTATTCTAATCCAATAGAGAACACTTCATCATCTTGCATTGCTTCCTGGCTGCTGAACACATTCCCATTTGAATAAACAATGTTGGCTCATTCATATAGCTGAAGTATCCTTCCTAAAGACATAAAGTGTGGTTTAACTATTTCAGATAATATCTAGGTTATAGCCATTATCTAGCTATAATAAGCTACTCACCATCCATCAGTAGAGCTATCCAAACATTAATGAGTTCCTTTTGAATCTGGAGAGTACTTAAGCTTTCATGATAGTTATTCACAGCTGTATATTGATTTGGGTTTTTTTCACTTTCACTATGAATTTTACTGAGATGATTTAAGAAAGTCACCTTATTAGTAATTTCTTGTGTATTATAATTGAAAGTTATTGATAGTTTAAAGTGACATTTTTACAGAAGGACAATGGGTTATCTCTCAAAACCTTAATACAAAGCATGTAGCACTGCTTCTGATATTTAAGATGAAAATCTAACAAACACATGTTCAAAATTGAATTGGTGCTTATTGTCATTTGAATGTATGCACAGAGATTGACAAATACTAAGAAAAATGTCAGTAAACTATATGCAAAAGGTGCCTTACTAACTGAGATGAGGCTTCATGCTTCCTGGGAGCTTCTGTTATCAATTACAAAACTCCAGAATAGAAATAATTCGATCTGCAGTGTAAACTGCCCAAAGTTAAGCTTTCATCAGGAGTGTAACAGTGAATTTCAATTTTCCAGGTTTCAGTTCCTAATGTGATTCTAAACATTATAATCTATGTAGATATGAAGATTCACATGAACATAAAAATTTACTTGAGTTATAGTGATCTGATTAACTTTGTGATTTCTCAAACCTTTAAAGAAATTGCCATTTCACATAAATGGAACAGCTTTAAAGTAACTTGAAACAAGCTACAATGGTGATGCTACTGTTGAACAGAAATCTTTCTCATGCTTGTGAAAATTTATTCAGGGTTGATGTCATCACTTGCAGAATTACAGTCAAGGGGATCTTTCTTCAAAAGCAGAAAGGTTGAGGTCCCTTCATTAAAAGTGTGCTGTGTCTCTTCCCCACTACTCTTGCCCAATCATTGTAGCTGCAAAAGCCAGAGCTGTATGTATTCAGCTTCTCTTTTCCCCTCCTTAGTCTCATTCATTGCAGAACTGGACACCATGGGATCAGTGAATGTCTCCTATTTCAAGTGACAATACATTAATTTAAAAATAGGAATATACAGCCATTTTGACAATCTGAATTTGGTATTCTAATCTAATAGAAAAGCTTTCATGCACTAACATTGCCTCTTGACAGCTTCAACAAATCTTCATCTGTGAGAATAGTACCACGCCGATCATATGACTGTGCTATTCACACTTCAGTTTGGATCTATAAAACAGGTTTTCAGTTATAAAGATATTTCACTTCCTTGGGCCATGTGGTCACTAGAGATGTAAGCCAGGAGCAGTAACAAGGAAACTGTAAAAGGACCAAAAAAAAGGTCATTAATTCAGACCCATTGTGGTAATGTCTCAGTAATTGTAAGATCATTTTCCTAAACTCCTCATTTGAAGCACCCATACAGGTAGCCTATATATATTTTGTGTCTGCTACCACAAGCATTCTGTGAGTGTTGCTTTATGTCTCACATTCATAGATTTTACTGGAACTTTGGCATGCAAATCAACAACCAACATCAGCAGAAAAATGCAGACATAGGATCTGACTTGTGACTACCAGACAATCTAATCTTCCTGCAAAATTGCCTTAGGTGTTACATCATGAGCTTGCAAAACAATGTGGGAAACACCTTCAGAACTGAATGTGACTTTAATTAATACAGTCACCAAAATTACTTCAATAGAAATATCTCTGAGACTGTCGCCAGTGTCAGTTTAATTCCTGATCTTAATCTCTAAAGAAGTTACTACATCAAGTACAAACTAACAGAGCAAAGCAAACCTCAGACAAGCTGCCATATGACTGAAAAGAAAAATGAAACAAAAATCTTGGAAGCTTTATAAAGTTGGCCAGATATTTCTTGTTACCAGTTAATTTTCTATATAGAACATCAGAAACCATTGTGATAAGCATCCATAGTTCTGGTTAAATTAATTGTCTGTTTTGATAACATATTGAGCATAAGCAATTTGCACTAACTTCAACTGTAACAGGGTGCTAAAGTCTGTTGGTTTTCAAGAGGATATCTTAATGCTAAATACCTGCATTCTATTGATGTCAGCAGAAACTACTCACTATTCAAAGATTTGCAAATTATTCTTCTGTTGTCAAGTCAATGTTTCCTTCACTAGTAAGGAAAATTACAAAACCTAGATCCATGTACAGTTATTAGAAAGAGAACGTCAGAAAATTCAATTTAAAGAAATGTAATAAAAAATTAAAGGTTTACACACAGATTCTTTCTTTGATTAGTTTTCTGTCAGCATGAGGGCTAACACAATATTTAAAACTTATTTTTAAATTCCAATACTGTCTTCAGAATACTAGGGTGTTCTCCAAGCACCAGAGCATTGTAGAATTCCCAATGCAAAGAGATTTACAGATAAAAAATAAGGGATAAGAAGATTAGAACTAAAATATATGCCATTTTTTGTAGAATATGTAATGAAATCCCTATTAATATGTAGTCTTGGCTATGAAATTTCAGCATGGATCCCTCAGACTTTGCAGAGGATTTAAAAAATCTTTTTGGGGTAATTACATAAATATGCAAGGGAAATCTCTTAGTTTCCTCATGTTATCTGGCAGCAGCTTACTGTAAATAACAAAACAAAGAAATGTCTGGAAGAACCCTAACAATTGGTTTTCTCCAGAAAATGCACTGCACCTGGTGCTGCTAAAAACCTAGAAGTGGGAAGCAGTTTACCAAGGAAGAAGTATTAGCCAGTGGTGAAAATTTATTTGGATTATTGAAGACTAAGGAGAATTATGAAGAGCACCATAAGAACCTGACACGTCAAACAAAAGTAAATTCAGCAGTGGCTGATGAAATTCATCCTCCCTAAGTGGGAAACAGCACACACTGCAGTGAGTGAATTACAGTATCCTTTATGTACTGAGGAGCTCTGAATTAGACATAGCCTCTCAGGACAAAGATCTAGGCATCACTGTAGACAGCTCAATGAAGACATCTGCTTAAAATGTATCAGAGGTCAAAAAACTGAATAATATTTGGGCTGTGTAGGGAATAGTATGGGAAATATTACAATGTTACATAAATTGATGTACAGCCTTACCTTGACTGTTAAATTCCATTTTGGTCAACTCTTTTGTGAGAATTGTATGAAGAGGAATAGGGAAGGTTACTCAAGGGCACCTATAGTTTCCTCCTGCTTAGAAGGGAGAAAAGTAAAAAGAAATATGAAATTCTGAATAGTAATCAAAATCTCAACTGGATGTTTCCCTTTTTCAATCTTAATAAAGAGATCAGCTAGAGACATGTTCTTTTATGAAATGTATGATTGTCCTTAGCACTTAGCACCTTATACTTCTTTCAATTTGTGATTTGTGAAAGCGGTTTTTTAAATGCTATGGATAAGTTTTGTCTATTTGTAACGAACATTTTCTTAAGAACAGGAAGGTAGAGGAGATTAACTGTTCAGGCTACTTCCCTGGACCTCTATCACTATGTTTTGCAGGAATACTTTTCAGATTATGATGGCAGAGTGGCAATTCAGAATGCACTAAAAACAACCCAGTAGCCAAATGCTCCTGTGGAGCACTTTCCCAAATATATTTTCAAAGTACTGTAATACCCTTAGCAGACTACAGTGATCTGAGCTCTTTTAGAGAGTGTGCACACTTCTCACGTATGTATATTGTAGACTTTAAGATGGCTAGAAATATGGGTTAGTTATTGTAATGGCTATTGGAAAAGAAGACAGTTATCGAATTGTTTATTATGATTTGATAGAAGGACATTATAATGGAAGATACTGAACAATTAAACATCAGAAGAAAAGGCTCAGACAAAAAGGTTCAGGAGCCTTCTTTCTACCTTCCTTGCTTTTCTTTATCTTCATTTTTCCTATTTTCTTCCCCTCAGTGTTTCACTTTCGTATTTTCTTGAGTTAGAAATGTTATTCTACAAAGGTGAAGACTTCTTGATAAATTCTGGTTTTTTACTCCATTAATTTATTACTTCTACAATATGTAGAAGTAATATGTTCTCTCTTTTTAATTTTCCTTGTCCTTTGTTCCTGGAGGAATTAATAGAGTTTCTTCTAGTCTTCATCCTGGGAAAAATACTACAACTCAGCTGTACAGCAATATTAAAAATGAATAAAATCCAAGTAAAATGTCCTTTATGTTTACATTTTAAATTTCTAACAAACATATTCTTTAATCACATGTAAATGCTAACAAGTAGGATCATCAAGGGTGGATAGACTTTTCCACACTTCTTCCTTAAAATATCATTATGCCCTGAGTTAGCTAAGTTTTACTGAATTTCAACAAAATGTTGAAAGGGAAAGAAATGAAGAAATGAGCTCCCTGATGAAGTCTAGGTAGAAAACAGACAGTCACAGGTTTCTGGTCATAAGAAATATGAAAAAAATATTGGAGAACTGAATTGTGCTCTCAGTTGCCTGGCAAGCTTTTGTCTGATAGATAAAGAATTAAGTTAGAGTCATGGGTTGATCATTAGACAGTTTTTGATTGCTACACTTGCAGTAGCTCTTAAATATCACAAAGTACAAGTAGTACAACAAGTCCATTGAGAGCCAAAGACTAAATTATTGCAGTCTCATTTCTAATGTCTTTTATGGCTATTGTATAAAAATTTGTCAGAAATATTAATCCGTTACATAACCAATGTTTGCATCCATCTCTTTTTTCCATTGTACACTGCCATAAAGTAATAAATTTAGATCAGGGGGTAAGTAATAATTTAGACATCATCTGCATGGTAATGACTCCCTTTTTCTCGTTCTAAGACATATTATTTAACCAGCACTTTCTCTGTTAAATATGTGAAAAAATGATTGTATAGAGTAAGCAAGACTCTCTGCTTTATCAAGTTATATACATCACTGTAATTAAAACCTCCTATGTTCGCAGTAAAATTCTTATCAATCAAATACGTAAAGATACGAAAAATTGGTGATTTTGTTTTGATAAAACCTTTTCTTTAAAAACCCATCTTGGCTAACATCAGCTGCATTATATTCCTTCTTATCTTTGATAATACCTTTAAAACTTCAGTGTTTTACCTGGCACTGTTGACAGGCCACAGGCCCATACTTATGAGGACTTACCAATGCATTATTTCACAGACATGTTACCCCTTTGACTATGGACTCTTAAAATTTCAGCCCAATTAATTCCCACACATCCTGGAAAAAAAAAAAAGCTAGCTCATCAGTTAGTTCTTTCAAAACTCTTTTACTTTATCTGCCATTCTGATTTTAAAATAATGGGTTTACAAACTGTGTTAAACATTATTTCTAGTTACTGTCAACAAGGAACTGATTTTATTAGCATGATCACGTATACAAAAAGCTTTCTGCGTAAGTACAGAATGAAAGTAATTTTTGATAGTTCTGATGTTTTTATTTGTGATGGCCATAGTATTTTCTGTAGTATATGTTCCTCTTACCTTTTTTGTAAAACATGTTTCTTCTACTTGTCAATTTTTCCTAATTATCACTAACAGTTTCATTTTCATTTCAACAGCCTAAAGTGTTGTTTTTGTGACTGGTTGTGATTTCTTTAGTTTATCATACAAGCTTATTCTTAAGGAACCAAAATGTGTATATTTCTCTTTCAGACTTCACATTTAGTACCTGAAAATTAAGTAGTCTAGCAATCTATAGTCATGCAATCTGTGCTTTATGATTTATATGGCGTGGTGAATGGTCATCAACCTACCTATGCGGTCATTTTTAGAAGACTAATTTATATTTAGAGCTTTTATTGTCTTAGAAAGAATTTCACAGAGTGCAGGCAAGCAGAGAAATATCTTCAAAGTAATAAGATTTTTCTCAAAGGAGTAGAGTAGACTTTATTGAAGATCAAAAAAATTTAAATCTATTAAAAGTGACTCTACGTGATAGAAATCTACTAGAGAATTACATGAAAGTGGTAGGAGAAACTTCTGAAACATGTAAGATAAAGCTGAAATTTAAGCTGAACCTCAAGCTGCCATTTATTTTCCAGCTCAGAGATGTCACTGTGGCTGTCACAAGCTGTGTTGCCTTGCACATGCGGCTGGAAGCCTCATAAAGTAAATCCTTGTCCTCCCTTTGATTCCTCCATGCCTTATCAGAAGAGAAATGCCCACATACAACTATGCATAATACAAGGCAGTATTATTTAACAGAGTGCTCCTGTGACATACGCAAACCACTCATTTCTTGTTAATATGGCAACAGCAGAAAGTCTCCAGAGGTTTGTCCAACCTTATAATGAGAGGCCTGCGTTATGTGCAGTTCTGTAGACTCAGAAGTGGCCATGGATTCATCCCCTGCTGTGAAATTTGGCTGCTGCCTGAGGCCCTGTGGAAATCATGTTTCTTGCTATGCTCGACCACGTGCAAGCCTCCCTGCTGAGAAAAGCAAGGAAATTTGCTGAACTGCATTCATCTATTTCTCTCCCTTACCATGTGGGGCAGAGAGAAAAGGATCTGCAGGGCAATATTTCCATCCTATTTTTTTTATTTCTGAGAGGGAACTGGGACAGACACCAATACATTCCTTAGAATGTGTTGACCGATGAAGTCAATAAGGAACTTGATTTTTGGAGGACAGTCAGACAGACTAGGTAGATGGAGCAGACAATCTCAGCAACTATGAACACATTGAAAAGACAATGGAAGGAAGCCTTGAATATTCCTTTCTCCTCAAGAAGTTCCAAGACCACAGTGTAGAAGAAAAAATGAAAGGTGTAATGGGAATCATCCCTGCTCTTTTTACAATGTGCTAAAATCAATGAAATAGTAAGAGTCACATGCCTGTTTTTATAGTTTATGTATCCGATCTCATGTAGTTAATGTCTACCACCTTATTTTTCATCTGGGAGATGAGCCAGTGAAATGGAAGGGACCAATTCAGACTATGTATTAAAAAACAAAGTAATTGCATATAAAAAGTACTGTACAGGAAAGGGAATTTTATTTACTGCAGTACTGAAGTGTTTAGAAAACAACAACAAATCAGAAAACTTACTATATTCACCCTAAAATGTACAATTAAAGGATTTGATCTCAAATAGAAGGCATGTTTAGTATTTTTTGGGGTCAGAGTCTGAAGAACAGTAAACCTGCAATAAAAAACCAGGATGTTAGATAAGTATAAATGGAAACTACTTTTGAGAATGCAACTGATGTGATGGGAGGGAGTAAAGGCAATTTTATTTGCTTCGTGTTCTTCTTTTTAGGTCTAATGTTTCCTATTAAAAACCTGCAAAGTGCTTGTCTGGGATAAATACTATTCAATACTGAAGTTAATAGAGCTGTCATAGTATATAATGACTTGAACTGGTCAAAGGAGAGGTAAAATGTTGTTGATAATGCTAATAGCAAAGTTTTAATAAGCAGGCAAAAAACATGCTTTTTTTTTTTTGTTTATTCAGTTGTGCCACAGAATTAGAGAAAAACCAGGCACCAAGGCAAGACTGGGGAGAGCATTACAGGGGTCCATAGCTGGAGAGAGATCCTTCACAAGTGAGAAAACGTAACTTGTTATAGTGAGAGAAAAGAAGTCACTATATAAATACACACTGAAGAGATGTGTGCTGAGAATGTTCTCAGATGGACTGGAGGGAGAAGATCACAAGAAGCCAGTGCAGAAGTTAATGGTTCCTTTCTCAGTGATTCAGAAAGGAGTGTCTGTTATAAAATAACAGATTCAAACAAGAACAAAAAATTTGAGATGTAGCTCCTACCAAGAAGTAGAAGGTAGAAGAGCAATGTAATGAGGAAATCAAGTAAAGGAAAGATTTCATTTTAAGTCTCTTTTTATAAATATATATATATATATTCAGCCATATGTTTCACACAAAGCAGTAGCTACTAGTATATGTGTAATGGTATATATAAGCACAAAGGTGCTGTTAAGTGTAAATCCTTTGTTTCTTTTGAGAAATAATGATGATGCATAATAAATCTTGTAACCCATAAAATACTACATTGGCAGTTTTTTCTGTCACAGTATGCGTATATACAAACATACACACACACACACTAATATGGATCTTTAAGTAGAATACTATGTTTTCAATGTATTTTTCAAATATGGTTTATGACCTAGTTTCAGATTGGTGAGTGGTAACACTTGTAGGAATCCTATAAGATTCTGTCTTTATGTCTTTTTTGCAATAAGGAACTACCTGAAATTCTTTTGCTTCTGCCAGACTGCTGAGTGCACCAAGAAAACCCAAAACCCAACCCACCCACCCCCCAAACCAAAAAAAAGTAATTTGTTTCACCTATTATCCTCATAATAGTTTGGAGTTAGAACATGCAGAATTACGTGTATATATAATCAAACTGCTTTTAAAAACCGTGATATTTCCCGGTTCTCGTGACATGCTAAAATATTTATTTTAATATTTTTCCCTTTTTTATTCTTATTTTTTCAAATCAATTGATTATGTGAAATCATTCCTTAAAGTCAAAAAATTTTCAGTAAAAAGATTACTTTTTGTTCTGAGGCAGGAAAAGAAATCTACTGTATTTAAATTAAAAGATTTTATATGGTGATTCAGAATTGGTGAGTCAAACAGTAGGTAG